>OW052223.1:13289214-13838912 GCA_932526605.1 Nephrotoma flavescens
ATATATATATATATATATATATATATATATATATATATATATATATATATATATATATATATATATATATATATATATATATATATATATATTAATATATATATATATATATATATATATATATATATATATATATATATATATATATATATATATATATATATATATATATATATATATATATATATATATATATATATATATATATATATATATATATATATATATATATATATATATATATATATATATATATATATATATATATATATATATATATATATATATATATATATATAACGGGTGATTTTTTAAGAGCTTGAGAACTTTTTTTTTAAAAAAAACGCATAAAATTTGCAAAATCTCATCGGTTCTTTATTTGAAACGTTAGATTGGTCTATGACATTTATTTTTTGAAGATAATAACATTTAAATGTTGACCGCGGCTGCGTCTTAGATGGTCCATTCGGAAAGTCCAATTTTGGGCAACTTTTTCGAGCATTTCGGCCGGAATAGCCCGAATTTCTTCGGAGATGTTGTCTTCCAAAACTGGAATAGTTGCTGGCTTATTTCTGTAGACTTTAGACTTGACGTAGCCCCACAAAAAATAGTCTAAAGACGTCAAATCGCATGATCTTGGTGGCCAACTTACCGGGCCATTTCTTGAGATGAATTGTTCTCCGAAGTTTTCCCTCAAAATGGCCATAGAATCGCGAGCTGTGTGGCATGTAGCGCCATCTTGTTGAAACCACATGTCAACTAAGTTCAGTTCTTCCATTTTTGGCAACAAAAAGTTTGTTACCATCGAACGATAGCGATCGCCATTCACCGTAACGTTGCGTCCAACAGCATCTTTGAAAAAATACGGTCCAATGATTCCACCAGCGTACAAACCACACCAAACAGTGCATTTTTCGGGATGCATGGGCAGTTCTTGAACGGCTTCTGGTTGCTCTTCACTCCAAATGCGGCAATTTTGCTTATTTACGTAGCCATTCAACCAGAAATGAGCCTCATCGCTGAACAAAATTTGTCGATAAAAAAGCGGATTTTCTGCCAACTTTTCTAGGGCCCATTCACTGAAAATTCGACGTTGTGGCAGATCGTTCGGCTTCAGTTATTGCAGGAGCTGTATTTTATACGGTTTTACACCAAGATCTTTGCGTAAAATCTTCCATGTCGTCGAATAACACAAACCCAATTGCTGCGAACGACGACGAATCGACATTTCACGGTCTTCAGCAACACTCTCAGAAACAGACGCAATATTCTCTTCTGTACGCACTGTACGCATTCGTCTGGTTGGTTTAATGTCCAATAAAGTAAACTGAGTGCGAAACTTGGTCACAATCGCATTAATTGTTTGCTCACTTGGTCGATTATGTAGACCATAAATCGGACGTAAATCGCGAAACACTTTTCGAACCGAACACTGATTTTTGTAATATAATTCAATTATTTGCAAGCGTTGCTCGTTAGTAAGTCTATTCATTATGAAATGTCAAAGCATACTGAGCATCTTTCTCTTTGACACCTTGTCTGAAATCCCGCGTGATCTGTCAAATACTAATGCATGAAAATCCTAACCACAAAAAAAACACCCGTTATATATATATATCGTTTGGTTATTCGTAGTACCATAAATTCCTTTTCTTTTTTTTGGGTTATTTTATAAAAGACTAAATAAAATGTTGTTTCCCCCTTTTTTATTGAGGGTGGATTATTTTTACTTAACGTAGGCGTACCTGTTAAGCGATGAGTAATTCTTTTGAAAACAAAAAAAGAACATTGTTGATGTAAATAATAGTAAAAATTAAAATTTTTGATTAGTTGACATTGTGAATTGTAGACAACATTTTAAATAAGGAAAGAAGAAAAAGTAACAGTGTGTTAAACTGAGTGTAAGTTTAAGTGGATAAATAAGTACTAGTGCGCTAAATTTGATAATGGGTAAATTTCGAAAGTGTTGTAAACCATATCACAATTCAAAAAGTTCGCATAAACTAAAACGAGTTACGGATTATGTTAAGCAATTTATGCCACAATCAGTTGAGAATCAAGATAATTTGTATCTCTGTTCAACGTGCTATATAAATATTACCTGCAAACGACGAAAAATAGAATCACAGTTGTCACCAGTTGCGGGACCATCAACAACATAACCTCTAACACCGCAAATAGCCGATAACGATAATAGTAGTGATAGTGAAGAGTGTTATTTAAAAAATGTGTCCGTTTTGGAAAAAATGAATGAAGTGTTACCCTTTCTTGGAAAGTCTCCTATATATCCGAGTACGTTAGAAGCCAGGCCAAAACATCAGCAGCAAAAAGTAATAGATTTAAGTTCAATAACACCATCAACATCTTTGGTTCCGGGAATCGTGCCGCTTTCGAATCAGTCAACCGAAGATCAAAGGAAGGTTGCACTATATGATGAATTGATTGGTGATCTAAAAGCTAAATTCAAAGAACTGGAGAAAACCAGTGATAAGATTCAGCTACTTACTATATTGCCAAAATTATTAACCATTCAACAAATCCAGAATGAGTTCAAGGCAACGCAACATATAGTGCGAATTGCTAAAGATCTACGAGACAAGAATGGTCCACTAAGTCGTCCAGCAGCTAAAGTAGCTAATAAGTGATGAGCTGAAGCAAGCAGTATTATCTTATTATACTGATGATGATGTTAGTCGGATAATGCCAGGCAAAAACGATTGTTTAATAGTCGATAAAGTTAAAGTTCAAAAGCGGCTAATGATGTGTACATTGAAAGAGTGCTACGAAGGATATAAGACGATGTATCAGGATGACGAATCAAAAAAAATTGGTTTTTCTAAATTTTCACTACTTCGTCCAAAATACTGTGTACAACCAGGTAGTAGTGGAACGCACACAGTCTGCGTGTGTACCATACATCAAAATGTAAAATTAATTATTTATGGCACCAAAATGGAAACTACAACCAACGGAAAGATAGCGCACTACCGGGATTGTATTTCAAATATTTTATGTGATGAGCCTACACCAACATGTTACCTTCTACAATGCGAAAGCTGCCCAGGACTGGATAACTTTAAAGAATATTTGAAAAAGGCATTTCGGGAACATGGCTGCGAGGATGCTGAGTTAAAATTTAGTCAGTGGGTTTCTACCGATAGGTGCAATCTGGAGACCTTTTCTCAACCGTTGGATGAATTTCTGGATTATTTCATGAATAAGCTGAAGAATCTGTCACCTCATTGCTTCATTTCACTTCAGCAGTCCAACTTCTTAAAAAATAAAAAATTGTCGCTGAAGTCTACGGAGGTGATAGTTTTATGTGATTTTGCAGAAAATTATGCATTTATAATACAAAATGCCGCACAAGGATTTCATTGGAATAAGAAGCAAGCAACTATTCATCCATTTGTAATTTACCAAAATTTGGATGGCAAATTACTTCACCACACCTTCATTATAATATCGGATTGTCTTCACCACGATACTGTAGCGGTTCACTTATTCATTGAAAAATTGATGCAGTTCTTGAAAACTAAAATATCCACAGCTCAATTCCCTTAGACGTATCACTTCATGCGACGTTTCTATGGATTTTCCTAGTTACTAGATTTTAAAATCAAAATTTACTAAATATTTTTGTGCAAAACTCTCAATAAAATTTATTTAAATCTTAGTTGGCTTCATTAGTTTGAATTTTTTTTTATTTATTTGTCACGTCAAAATTTCAAGTGATAGAAATTGTCATTTGGAGTGATAGCAGTCGCAAGGAAATATTTATAAAGCAGCATACTAAGATTTAAAGAACAACCAGAACGACTTTATTGAACAATTATTTTGTAATTTTATATTTAATGATCTAGCAACCAGGAAGATGTGTAGTCACGTCACTTGAAGTGATGCGACTAGTGGAATAGGGGTATTAGACTTATCGTATAGCGTATAGTTATATTATCTGTGATACTTCTATTTATTCTAGTCACTCTAGTTTTAATTTAGCTTTTATTTTATTAATTATTATTATGATTTTTATTAATTTCACTGAGATATTTTTATTAATTGGATACCATATTGGCTCGTAAACCAATTTTAAATAATTTTATTTTCCACTTTTTATTATTTGAATCACTTTGAATGTTCTTAAAGTCCTGTTGTTTTTTTTTTTTCACAACCCGTTACACAGTACTATACACCACGTTTTATGTTAACAATATTTAATAGGAATTCTTATTTTATAACTTATTTATTATATGTTAATTGTATTTAATATTTATTTATTTATTTACTAGTTTTTTAAGAATTCAAAACACTTTAACTTTCTCACGAAATTTATACCCGAGAGATTTTATTGTATTTAAAAAAAATAGAATTTGTACTTTGTACGCGTTATATACTTTACGAGACTATGCCACAATTCAATGCAAAAAAATTAATGTTAAACGCTTTAAAGAATTAGATTGACTGCCGTCCTTTTAATTTTTCTCTTCGATCCAAGTATGATAAAACATTCGTTTACAATTACAACCAAAAAAAATGAACCAGTTTGTTGTAGGATATATTATACATTTACAATCATATTCGTCATGATAGTATCAGGATACTATACATTCAGTTGAGTATTACGTTGTTTTAAATAACTTGACGTTATATTTCTGAAAAATAAAAGTTCGAATGAAAACTAAGCTTGGGACGGCTACCGGTCGTAACAAATCGTGGGGCAGACCCACACCCTAGAAAAGTCTCAAAGCCGGGCTATGAGTTCTAATAATTTAATTTCAAGGTTCTAAACAATCATATAGAGCTCTCAATAAGTAATGGGCAAATACATCGATACATTTGGCATGTCGCTAAATTCGAATATCTTTTCCATGATATATTCCGAGATTTTTATTGTTTAGATCAACAACTTCGAACGCGACATTTCCAATTCTTTTGATTATTTTGGCTTTTATGAATTTTGAACATAACTTAGCTGATATTTTATTGGACGCATCACTTTGAACGTAGTTCCGCACGAAAACAATATCACCAACATCAATATTTCGCGAGCGACTGCGCAAATTATACCGTTGGGCACCTTTCTCGTGTGATGTTTGCAGATGTTGTAGAATGTCGTTTTTAATTATATCTTGCCTATCGGAGTTTGAGATATGAACGTGTTTGTCTTCCAGGCACTTTAGATTCCGCAATAATTCGTAAGTTTTCCCATGACCTATGAAATGCTGTTCAAATACTACGAAATGTGGCGAGTAATTTGTGCTGTTATGGATCACATTTCTAAGGGCTGAACTAATAGCATGTATATGCCTGTCCCAATCAGGATGGTTTTCCTGTAAGTAAGACCGTATTGCTGCCAATACGGACCTATTTACGCGCTCCGACGCGTTCGGTTGCGGGTGGTATTTCGGCGTCCGGATATGCTTAACACCATATTTTAACAGGAGATCTGCGAAACCTTTGGCAATAAATTGTTTACCATTATCGCTGATAATTATCTCGGGGGCTGCAAAGACGTTGAATATGCGGTGTTCGAGATATTTAATAACGTTCGCAGTGGTGGCATCTCGCATAGGCTCGATCATGACAAATTTCGAGAATTTATCTAGTACGATAAATATATATCGATTTCCATTTTTAGACCGCGGGTAAGGTCCTAAGAAATCTATATATATTTGCTGCCACGGTCGAACACCCCCCACATAATTGCCCATTGGAGGTCTGGTGATTCGATTTAACGGTTTAGCGGCTTTACAAATGTCACACTTACGAACAAAGTCAGAAATATAGTTTATCATCCCAGGCCAATAATAATATCTTTTAACTAACTCCACGGTTTTCTGAATGCCAAGATGAGCAGAAGTTGGTGGAATATGCGCTGCTCTTACTAAGCCATCCACGAGGGGTTTTGGAACGTAAACTTTCCACAAAGGAATGTCAGAACTTTCGATATCGTCTTTGTTGTCAGCAATCCAGTTTATCTAAAATTTATTATATTACCGATGGGGCAGTCACGCATTATAAAAATAAGAAAAATTTTAAGAACATCTTAAAACACAAAGAGGATTTTGGAGTTGATTGTGAATGGCATTTCCATGCAACAGCTCATGGAAATGGTCCATGTGATGGAGTAGGAGGTACCATCAAAAGAATGGCATCCAGAGCTAGTCTCACAATCGAACACAGCAGTATAATAGCCAATGCAGATGAATTATTTAAATGGGCTAAAACGTTGAAGACAGATATCAATTTTGGATTTTGTTCAGATGCAGAACATAAATCCAAGCAAATCAAACTTGCAACTAGGTTTGAAAATTTAAAAACAGTAAAAGGAACTCACGGTTTCCATGCAGTTATTCCAACAGAGGATGGCTATTTGAAATGTAAAAGATATTCTAATTCTGACGATTATGTTAAATTTAAATTGTAATTTGAATAAGATTTAATGTTAAACAATAAAATAAAATTATCAAAAGAATTTGGCTTTGAAATTTTAAATATCTGTAATTAAATTTGAATAATAAATATTAACACTAGATTTACCACACCAGTCAAAATGACTGGTTTTAAAATTTATATTTTCAATTTACTACTTCACCTTATTTTTTTTACTACTTATTATGTTCAATTAACTAATAAATATAGTTATAATTAATATAATATATTACAATTAACTTAATTGAAGTAATTTATCTTTTTTTTTTAAATACATTAAGACCGGAAACCCCACTAACCATTTTTTCTAAAACCAGTCATTTTGACTGGTGTCGGTAGAAATAGGTATGGTATCAAATTGTTGGTATATCTAGTGTTAATAATTTAACTGAACTATCCTTTTTGTAAACAATTTAAAAACACTGAGAAATATCCAATGAAATACAGTTTTTCCATATAAAAATGAAATGCTTCTTTTGAGTGTAAATTTGAATTTCAAACGGAGTAGACGTGTTTTGTGTCGCTCCTTAATTTAAAATTTAATATTATTTTTGTTGTGTATAAATAAATAATAAATAAATAAATTAATTAATAATAAATATGTGTTGTAGTGTATTGTTGATATAATACACTACATAATATGTGAATAAGTGATGTGACGTGTTCATGATCTTTCAAATATTGATTTGTGTATAGGATGCACGTGCAATTGTGTAGAGTGTATGCGTAATATAATATATGTATGTACATATGTAACATGTATGTACAGTACAATGAATATTAACAAAGTCTGCACCTGCAACTTTTGGAAAAACAGAGAAGTGTTTTTGATTTTATATTAAATAATTTATTATTTATATTAAATAATTTATTATATTGTATGTTTCCTTTTAGTATATGCTTTTTCCAAAAGTATTTGCCTGAGAGTGAGAATATATGCACAAATTATATGAAAACATTTTGTATGCACAAGTTTATACAGTAGACTCGTCATAACATGAACAATATAAAACCAAGCAAATTCATGTTTACGAGATTGTTCATGTTTGCGAGAGTTGATTTTTACATTATGAAAAAAGGCAAAATTTGGAATCCCCGAAACGCATGTTCAACTTTACGTGATTCAAATTATGAAAAAAACAGTTGGGAATCCCCAAATCATGCGAGAATGTACACATTTAGTTCACGTCATAAGCTTTCTAACTATTCACGTAATCGAGTAGTACATATAATTAAAAAATTGTTCACGGTACCTGGAGTTCACGGTACGCGGCGTTCATGTTATCGCGATCCTACTGTATTAGATTTGCGATTTGAGCCTGATTATATACACGCTCGATGTTATGTAAAGTTTGGTTGTGTGTGTTTGGTGCTACATTTCTATATAGACAACTATAAGAGGATCTGACGGCAAAAAAAATAAGCTTGTTCCGGATATTTTTGTATGATAATTTTTATTCTCATAAAGTATGCCGTGCCAAAATTTCATAGAAAGGAACCCACAATGAGCTTATTTTTAATGCGCCAGATGTCACATTCCCAACTTTAACAGTCGTCAATTGCTTCTGTTTTATTTTCTCAAAATTCTTTTACGATCCCAAATTTATTGTTGTGGTCTTCAAATACAGTCACAATCCTATAATTCGAATGCCTATAGTGCTACCAAAATAATATGTTTGACTTAGAGACAATTCGAGTAAAGGAAATGGAACCCCAGTTTTCCTCGAGGTGTTAGAGTATGTATGTATGTACATACATATGGTATATACATATTACATATACCTACATTCTATATACATAGAAAATTTGCCTAAAATGTTCCGGCCATGAATTATAATTCGATTTAAGAAATAGTTTGACTTATAGAAGTTTGACTAATGGAAGTTTGACTGTAATATCCTCTCATCTCATAATATTATTCATGTTGCACTTTTACGTAAATTTAACTCATACATTGTTGTACAAATTTTTCTCTGTTTTTTTTCTATTTTTTTTTTTTTTTTTTTTTCTATTTTTTTGATTCGTTTTCGACGTCTACCTGTTTTCCAACAATTGGAAGGAACCGTTTAAGAGACAAATACGTCTGGAAGGGAAGGCAATTTGGTCTATCTACTACCTTTGTACCCAGCCAACAGGGGATGGGCATGAATCGGAATTGTAGTAAATGGACTTTTTTATTTATTTTTATTTTGCGTGATAAGAATTCGGGTGCATGGGTGATTATTTTTATTTTACCGACCAAATGGCACAATGGTTGAAGCGTTGGCGTTTCAATCGAGAGGTTAAGGGGTTCGAGTCCCGATGAGGGCACGATGCAAAAGGAAAATTTCATCGAAAGATTACGATCTGTGATGAAAATGAACACAACTGCGTCACCCACATATTTGTATGTATGTATGTATGTGTATGTGTGTGTATATCTATATATATTTGTATCAATGTGTGTATATTAGTATAAAAGTATGTAGGTTTTAGTATATATGTATATGTGTGTATATATGTTATATAGGAAACCATGCGTGAAGTTTGTTCGCGTTCTAATACGCGCTTAGTGGGACTAGACCTATAGAATTGCCGAAATAAAGAAGCGGTGACTGGATAAACATAAAAAGCTGATACTCCTTATCTTTAAGGCGATTGGAATGATGTGTTAAAGCAACACAATTTCTTATGTCTTCTTCATTTTCATGGTGATAAAAAGAGACTTTCTTGTTTGAAAGTTGTTTATCCATACTAACAAACTAATTACTTTTTCACAAACCATGAATGGTAAAAAAAAATATTAATGGGGATTAGAAGACTGGTAATTGGTAAATATAGAAGAAGTAAAAAACGATCTGGGGTACGTTGTATAACGGCAGTTTGCTCTTGTAGATCTTCTATTATTAGAACCTATAACATATCCTTAACCTGTAGAATTAGAGAACCTCGTAGGATCAGGATACCTAGTCAGTTCGGTCACCGAATCTTGTTTCAGGTTAATACAATTCTTGGACGATTAAGTGATAATCGAATGCAGTACTAGTAGTGCATGTGCTCGAGTCATTCAGTTGCTGCGTCATCAAAGGAATGTATCAACTATGGACTTGGACGTACTTAATTGCATGTAGTATGTTATAGGATACCAGCTTAACAGCTGCCCTACGTTGTAAAATATCATATCAAATATCATATCATATCATAAAAATGAAATGCTTCTTTTACTAAAACGAATTTTGCAAGAAAACAAAAAATAACAGTATTCTAGTTTTTTATTATGAAATAAATAATAAATTAGTTAAATTTAACAAAAATATTTTATAAATTTTTAGTTGTACTCAATAATAAATCTAATTAATAAGTTTTTAAGTTTAAAATTTGAGTGCTGTGATGTGAAAATGTGAAAATCCAATTTAAGCGATATGAATACCATTGAGGAGATTTTAAATCGCATACAATGTCAGGAATTACTATTTGATATATCGAGCTGCGAATACATGTCCAACAAATTTAACAGACAGAAGTCACATCAAAGTAAGTCTAGCGATTGCAAACTTATTATAAAATTTAAAAATCAGGCTTCTAAAATTAAGGCGATGCAAGAAAAAAAGCTTCTAAAACCAACTCTATATGCTAACGACATTGGATTTCAGTCGGAACAAAATATTCAACTTTATTTTCGCGACCATCTCACATCTTTACGGCAATCGTTATTGCGCGAAGCACTTAATCTCAAAAAGTTATCAAAGTATAAATACCTGTGGATTTCTGAGGGCAATATTCTCATCCGTAAATCTGAAGGGCCACCATCACCAGGATCCAGTCAAAGGCAGATATCCGCAGACTTGAAACACGAATCACACACTCTTGAATCACCACTGGTTGAATGTGACCATCATCATCATTCACACTCTTGAATCACAGTAATTATAGTTTTATATTCACTTTTATTAGAATTAGATCACTTACATTTCTCTTTATTATTAATATTTTATTCAAACTACACATCAACTACATTCAAACTTTTTATCCACCGTATATTATTATTGTTGTTGTTGTTTACATGTTTTCTATTTATTATTATTATTTTCTCTTTTGACATCAAATAATTTTGTTTTGTCTTGTTGTCATACTGGAATTGAATTAAAACCTTATAAATGTCATTTTGGCAATTCTAAAGGCTCAACTACACTACAATATTTTTTACCACTACATGGTCGGTTTATTTGATCGATATTTTTATTTTGATGAATTGCTCGGTAGTCTTATCAATTTAATTAAGCGGCGCGAAATAATTTTATTTATTATGAATGGTTACATTAATTTGATTATTATTAATTTCAATGGGCAGCTCAATGAACTTTAATCTTGTTTATGCAGAACATAAATCCAAGCAAATCAAACTTGCAACTAGGTTTGAAAATTTAAAAACAGTAAAAGGAACTCACGGTTTCCATGCAGCAAAACATACGTAGTATAAGGAAAAATTTAGATAAGCTGCTTGTATACATAGGTTCCGGTAATCTACAGCCTCAAATTATTGGTTTGTCTGAAATTTGGATTTACGACAATGAAGTCGCGAATTATGGTGTAAAGGGGTACGATCTATTCACTTCTTGCCTGCATGATAAACGTTCGGCAGGTGTTGCTGTTTATGCCCATAGCAGTCTAAATTGCAAACAATTTAATCTACTTTTCCAAACATTCAACGCGGTCGGTCTGACGTTCTTTATAAATTCTAAATTAGTTTGTATTATTTGTATTTATCGTCTTGGTTATACAGATATCTCCAGTTTTATTGATGAATTCAGTGGGCTTTTGGAAGGTCTATCCCACTCTAACTTAATTATCATGGGTGATTTTAATATCGACTTTCTCAAACAGAATGCAATGCTTGATAGGCTGCTGATTTTATTATCGGAACATGGTTTGGATAATATTCTTGAACCAACACGAATTACAAATACCACAGCTACTTGTATTGATAATGTACTCCATAGATTTGATCAAAGGTATTTTCCGTTAGTTTCTTACAGTGTATTAGACCTAAAAATTTCAGATCATTGTTTAATTGAAATTAAATTAACAGGAACCTTGAACATTAAATCTTCATCTCGGAGAACCTTTGAAGTTTTACAGATTTATTTCAATAAGCTAAAGGAACTACTATTGTATGAAGTATGGACTGATGTTTATTCTTGCCTAGATGCTTCTAAGGCCTACGATAATTTTATTAAAATCTTTAAAGGTCATATTAAAAAAAGCACTTCCATTAAGTTGTTTGCCAATAGATCAACGAAGCTCAAGCCATGGATGTCTGATGATTTATTGAGACTAATACGTAAAAGAAATAATATTTGTCGCCTTGCAAAAAAACATAACAGCAACCGTAGATTGAAACAATATAGCTTGACGCTGTGTGACTCTGTTAACCTACAAATTGATATAGCCAAAAAAGCTTTTATTCTCAAAAGTTCATCAACAATGGTAGTGATGCTCGTAAAAATTGGAAAACAGTCAATGAAATAATTAACGGACAGCCTGATCCAGTTGAAATTAAAGAAATTGTTAATCAAAGATTCTGCAAAATATCTGATCCAGTGCAGATCGCTAATGAATTTAACGAGTTCTTTACTAGTGTTGGTGATGCTAATGCTACCAGTCTCCTCTTGGATTATGACAAAAATATATTAATATGTCAATATTACCAATCTATAGATAGTTGCGTTTTTTCGGAAATTTCATCTGAAGGAGTGTATTTTACAATTCTTTCCCTAAAAGATAATTCAACTCCTGGTTTGGATGGGATTTCAAATAATGTTGTTAAAAAAATGTCCTGGTTTTTAGTTGATGTTTTATCTTTTATTTTCAACTTAAGCTTGGTAACTGGAATTTTTCCTACATCGTTAAAGCGAGCCTTAGTTGTTCCGATCTTTAAAAATAATGTTAAAACAAGTATGAACAACTATAGACCAATCTCCCTACTTTCGGTCTTCTCGAAAATATTTGAAAAAGCCATAAAAAGTAGAATTGTTTTCTTCCTAGATAAAAGAGACTTTTTCTCTCCCGACCAATATGGTTTTAGGAAAAATAAAAATACTGAACAAGCTATCGTGTCCTTCCTAGAACAAGTAACTGAACATATTGATAAAGGGTCCAAAGTATCTACTCTATTTATAGACTTAACAAAGGCTTTTGACAGAGTTCAACATAGCACATTGTTAAAAAAGCTATATTGTTGTGGATTCAGAGGGATAACCCGGGATTGGTTGTCCTCGTATTTGAATGGGCGAACGCAATTGGTTAGAGTAAATGGACAATTAAGTAAAGAGCTACCGATAAATGTGGGAGTCCCACAGGGTTCTGTCTTAGAACCTTTATTATTTTTAGTGTATGTAAACGGTATCTTTCGACAACAATTTCGAGGGTCTCCAACTGCTTTTGATGACGATTTCTCGTTTACATATGCTAGTCCAAGTTATCAAGATAATATCATGCTGATAGATCATGATTTAAAAAGTTTGTCTATTTGGTTGGAAGCACATAATTTTGTTTTGAGTCACAAAACGAAATTATTACATTTTAGGGATACCTCATCGTTGTATCTTGAGACAACGTATCATACTTTCAAATGCAGCAGAAACAATAACACGCAATGCCCTAATAATGACTGCTTCTTAGTGAACACAGTTGATGAATTTCGATATCTAGGTATTATTATTATTGATCAAGATTTAAATTGGAAAGCGCAAAAACAAGGGCTGAAAACTAAACTATCATTGGTCTCCAGAAAAATGTATGTTTTACGGCTATTTTGTCCGCAATATTTACTTAGGACGATTTACTTTGCATTAGCAGACTCAATACTGCAATATGGTTTATCATGTTGGGGTAGTGCTTGCAATGCTACACTACGTCCTATCTACGTGCGACAAAAGCAGTTAATCAGAATAATGTGCTTTAAACCATCTTTTTCGCCTGCGTGGCCATTATTTGAAAATCTTAGCATACTTCCTCTACGTCACATATTCGTCTTCAAGGTACTTAGAATATTCTATGTTAAAAGTGGGAATAATTTTGTGACTCATGCAGGGTATAATCTCAGATCAAATCATACCTTCTTGAAACATATTAATTAGTTTAGATTAGATCTACGGAGAAACTTTATTAATATCGTTGCACCAATCATTTTTAACAATTTACCGTTGGATATTCGTAAGCGTGGCAACTTCTCCAGTTTTTCAATATACCTTAAAGAATGGCTTCATCAAACTAAAAATATTGAACATCTTTTTCAACTATTGGTTTAAAATATTATTGTTTTTGTTTTTATTGGTTTTAAAATTATATATGTTAAAATTAAATGGTGTACGCACCCGTTGTAAATGAGAAATTATATGTGATATACAAAGGCTGGACGGCCCCCTTAAAATTCTGATAATCTTTAGGGAATACAATATTAGTGATACGCCGTGCGACATGAATAAGTACGTATTTGGCTGGAAACATCTAAATAAGCGAGCTATTTTTAACGATCTTTTTAATTTCAGCATGCTACAATCAACCGTAGGTGATAGTAAAATAAATTTAGATGACAGCGGTAGTGATAATGGATGGGTGATGATTTTCATAATCAAGCTGAAATGGATGAGCCACAAGAGATGGAACTGCCGCGTATGACATTCGCATACGATGGAAATGCCGAAACTGAACAAGTGCAAGAGTTGCGAATAAGTGGCGGGTGCAAAACGCACCCAAACCGTATAATTGATTCATTGCAACCGTCTGATGCGTCGACGAAAATTGGAATATTCGTACCGATCCTGTCTGAACCATCTTATTGAAAAATTAGGCCATCGGCAAGTGATCACACGGAGAGACAACAGATGAGGCGAACCAGTGAAGCGGTTAAAGCAAATTGGAATGCTGCAGCTAAGCGAAAACAAAAAAAAATATACGTGATATGCGATCAATATTTAATAATAATACAACACAGGATTCCGATTCATTCTGATTCAGTGCGGATGATTTCCCTCAATTTAAACTATGCGTGTACTGAAGAATATCGTCGAATGGATTATATAAGTGGTGATACATCTCAATCAGTTGTTACGATTACATGATCGTAACAAGCGCTGTTTGTATGGTATTTTCTCGGATTTGTGCCTCCACTTGCTATGTTTTCTCAATGTTGGTTGTTGTCCCCACTTTTGTAGATGTTTGTTTTGTACGTACCTTTTTGTAAGGTGGCGCGAGGGTGAGAAAGATGCTGGGAGAGAGAACAATGCGCATCGAGTGTGTGTGTAAAGTAAAACATTCCATAAGAATGTTTTTCTTATATGCCTCTCGTTTACATCAATGCGAATTGATGTAAACGAGAAACAGAGAAGAAAGACAATTTTTCTGGAATGTTTTGCGCGTTATTCGGCGTGAGAGTTTTTTTTTTTATTAAGTCAGTCTAGTTTGGAATTTTATAAAGTCTTATTTTGATTTTGGTTATATAAAAAAAATTCGAGTTTTGATTTTAATAAAAAATAGTCTGGTTTTGAATATTATAAAAATTAGAGTGTAGTTTTTGGATTGGAAAGGTCAAGTTTTTTTGTGGATCTTGAAAAAGAAAAAATTAGAATTTGTTATGTGATTTCTTGAAGACATTAAAGTTAATTTGTTGGTAAACTTTTGTAATTCTAAAATAAATAAAATACATTTTTTCATGTGATTTATTGAAAAGTAAAGTTATTGAAGCAAAAGGGGTATCATTTTCCCGGAACTTGTGTGTATTTTTTTTTTGTTCCTAAAAAAAATTTCCGTGAGACTGCCATTATTAAAATATGGATTTTTTTTTTGTTGATCATATTTTCTTGGTGTGATGCGAGTTTAATTTTTTTTTTGTGCGATTCATAAAACGGAGGTTATAAGTTTGGGACGATAATATAGTAAAATGATATTGTGTGCTCGTATATCTATATAAATATATATTTATATATAAAAGGAAAAAAACATAAATTTTTGGGGGTAAATTTACGGTTATTCGATAAAACGAGAATAAAACACTACATTGCGTTCCGAATCTCGAATTTTCAACGGGTACTGTGAATATTTTACTGGTGTCGCGAATAGTTTATGGACGCGGGTCATATCGACGAACTCCGCAACGGCACTCCCAGTCAACGGTATTTCAACGGGTACCGTGAATATTTTACTGTGGTCGCGAACAGTTTATGAACGAAGGGCATATCGACGAATTCCGCAACGGTACTCCCAGTCAACGGTATTTCAACGGGTGCCACACTATTTTGGGCATTTTTCGAGTAGCACCTGTGTCGGTCGGACACAGCGGCAGCGTTGAGTAGCGGCATTGGTGGGGCGCGGAACGGCATAATATAATCAAGCCGCAACGGTCTATTTCGGTGGTGTGCCGCAACTAACGGTAGCCAACCGGCTATTGGTTTTTTTTTGGTATCGGGGAAAGGCCCCGCAACGCCCGACCGCACAAGGTCGCAACGGTACGGGTGGCCAACCGGTACCTCGTATAATTTTTTGGTATCGGGGAAAGGCCCCGCAACGCCCGGCCGCGCAAGGCCGCAACGGTTTTTTTTAAAATTAATTAATTAAGGTACGATTTTTTTTTTTGATTTTTTTAATTTTTAAATTTTATTATTTCTTTTTAAATTTTTTATTAAATTCAATTTTTATATTTTGTAATCGAGCGCCGCACAGCGGGTGCACGCTCGGTACGTATTGTTCTCTCTCTCTCGTTCTCGATTATCTTGGTGCGGGTGGAGTGGGAAGTTGTTTCCTTTCGTTGTTTTTTCTGTGAATAAAATGAATTATTAAATTTTCCGGTTAGGTATGATGGGAGCGGAGACTCCCTCTGTGTCGGTTTAGTGTTTGCGGTCCCTTGGTGCCCGCCTCCAATTCCGTAACCAGGGCTTGACCCCGTTTGAATTCGGATGGATGCGCGCACCAAGGCACCTCTTCCGTTATCATTTTTTTTATGTATTTATTATTTTGATTATTCGTGCCGTTCCTCAGGTTCCGGCCGACGAGTTTCGGCGGAACATCGGTTATTATTATTACTATTTGCGGTTTTTTTTTTTAATTTTTTTTCAAAATTATCTGTATGATCACGGTGTAGGCCAGGAGCCCTGCATGCCTCAAACCCCACGACCTTCGCACTTCTCCGCTGAGAACGTAGCCGGCAAAACATCACCGTGGAGGCCTCTGCAGTGGCTTAAGTGAAATCTGCAGGTTGGCAGTAGCCAGCCGGTAACACAGTTCGAATCAACTTGTATGCTTCATTTTATATGCATATTATAAAGAGAAGTGACAAAATCACGACAAATTATGTTCCACCACAAAAGTGACTTAATAATTTATTCCAAAAGAATTAAATACTCTAATATTCTTTTATTTCTAGTTATATCCCGACGGTATGTGACAAATAAATCAGTAATTCGTATGATGAAAAAATTCAACTTAACGGCAAAAACTTTGGAAACCGTGAATCCATCAATGCATTACCTTAAGTATGTTGGTCGATAAATTAAACATAAAATCAAAGAAAGCTGATTACTGGATTGTGAATTTAATTCGTAATGTTCGACTCGATGTAATGGGAACGCAACCTTTGTCATCGTATCAACAGCAGGGAATTATTGATTCCCTCTCGGTTCGTTCGGATGCTCTCACTGGTACTGTAGAAAGAACATAAAGCTAAAGCACAAATGGTGAAAATTGGAAGTACTACTAAACAATCTGTGGAACGCATAGACATGTTTCTTTTTATAGTCACCCGATAAAGTTGAGAATCCAGAAAAGCCGAATTTATGAAAAATTAATTTTAATAAAAGCCGAAAATTTTCATTAATCAACAGTAGTGTTTTATTTTTTAAAATTTCAGGAGAACTACGTGTTGTTCTGAACACAATAATTGATGAAGTACCGCCAATTTTACTCGATGTACAGTATAATGTGTAACGATGTTAAAATATACATATAATAAACTGGTAGTGGGGAATAGAGGGACACCTAGACAAACCGAGTGAAAAGATAGGCAGAAGGGAGTAGAAAAAGTTAGTCTTGATCAAGCCGCAAGTGCATAAGTTTAAAAAAAAAATAAAAATAAAAAGATTAAAAATAAAAATTAAAACGTGAACAATTAAAAAAATATAAAATAATTATCCATACTGTAGGATAAATAATTTTTGAAAAAAGATAATAAAATGTGTCCGTCACGCCAGCCGGAACCATATCAGCCGGAACCAAACATCGATGGCACAAGTAGCACGATGCATTGTGCATCATTGTGCACTAAATGCTTTTCTAGCCGGAACCTTATAATTCCAGCCGGAACCTGATAGAGCCATCCAGAACCCTACAACAGCAAAACCAACTATGGAAGTAGTAGCACGATGCATTGTGCATCATTGTGCACTATATAATTGTTCAGCCGGAACCTTACAAATCCAGAAATATACGATTTTTCGGAAAAGAACCTTACAAATTCAGCCGAAACCATACCCTCTACAGCCAAACTACAAAAGTAGCACGACGTATTGTGCATCATTGTGCACTATATAATTTTTCAGTCGGAACCTTATAAATCCAGCAATATATGATTTTTCAGTGGAACCTTATAATTCCAGCCGAAAACGATGGTATGGTAATATACAGTCAAATTAACTACATCACAAGTAGCACAATGGATTGTGTATCATTGTGCACTAAATGCTTTTTCAGCCGAAACCTTATAATTCAAGCCGGGACTTGATAAAGCTATCCAGAACCCTACAACAGCCAAACCAACTATGGCACTAGTAGCACGATGCATTGTGCATTATTGTGCACTAAATGCTTTTTCAGCCGGACCCTTATAATTTTGCTTAGAACCTTATAAAGCCAGTCAGAACCCTACAACAGCAAAACCAACTATGGCACTAGTAGCACGATGCATTGTGCATCATGGTGCACTATTCTATTTTTCAGCCAGAACCTCATAAATCCAGAAATATACGATTTTTTGGGAAAAAATCTTACAAATTCAGCCGGAACCATACCCCCTACAGCCCAACTAACTATGGCACAAGTAGCACCATGCATCGTGCATCATTGTGCACTATATAATTTTTCAGCCGGAACCTTATAATTTCTCCCAGAACCTGATAAAGCCAGATTTTAATTTGCTTAAACTTGCCGAACTTTTAGAAAATATTTACATATCCTCGACAAACATTGGTAAATTATCTGCGGAGATTTATAACAATCGTAATAAATTGCTCAATGAAATTTTTTGCCGAGAACGTTTTAGAAAATCGGGCAACTATAGCTCAAACGAATGGATCACTATCATTGATTGCAAATCATCAATTGGAGAATTTTTCGCAGACCTATGCATTTTCAACGATGATATTACTTTCAGTGTCAATATTGAAATAATTTGTGATAAATGTGGAACTAAAATCGAAAGAAAGTTGCCATTGCTTTCAATAGACGTTAATAAACTGGATTTGAGAAATGTGAGTAACTCAATAAATATAAATATTCGGGAATCGTACTGTAGCTGTGGAAACTCACATAATCTAAATAAAGTATATAATAGCGTAGTAACATTGGAGATCGAGCCTTTAGAACCACTAAAAAAACAGCAAAAGGTGGCTATAAGCCACATAACCAAATCGCTGAATTTAGGAGGTAATTTCTTCAATTTGCGCGGTCTAGTTGAGTATGACAGTGTAAATGAGCATTTCACTGCACATGCACTTAGAAACGGTGGCATATGGAAAACATATACGACGAATTGCAAAAGGCCGAGACCAACACCAATACTTTACGAAAAATTCTTGCCTACATTTTGTTCTATGTATGTACAAGAACCCAAATCAAACAAAGTTCTTCTCTAAATGATGAAATATGTTATAAAATATTATTAATAAATTATTAGAAAATAAACTGTTATTTCCGGATTATTTTAAATGTTATTTAAACTTTTTATTTAATAAACACTTTTAGCGGATCGGGAATTATAATGTGTTCAAATAATTCCACTTGAAATTTTAACTAGTTCAGGTTCAATGACCGTCAACCAGGCTTACTCTTTATTGCTCCGAATGGTTCACACCGACTTCATACGGTTGCGGCTGTAAAATGTAAAATGAGAAATGGATTTGAAATTTTTGAATTTATTTATATTACTTCTAATTTATTAATTATAATTAAAAGAAAAATATTTGTAGAAAAATATAAATAAAAGTGGTTTTTCCACGTTGGAAAGTGTTTGTACGATTACATATGGGATCAAACAATTCTTTTGAGTTTTGTACGCTTTTGATAAAATCTTTATCAAAAATTAGTTTTGATATATTTTCCATAACTATTTTGGTGTCTAACAAATTTAATTGGCCACGGAAATTTGAGGATTGAGGATTGGCACATTTACAAAAACAAAGTGGAATTTTCCAAACTTTATACTCAAAAGAATCCAGATCTTCAAGCATCGACAGCGCAGATTGAACGGATATTTTCAAATCGGGGTCAAATTCCTTGCCTAATTCGAAATAGCCTGACATTTAATAGGTCTAAAAAATTAATTCATATTTATTAATATTATTCTTTAAATAATAAAGAAATTCTAAATCGATTTGTTGGTAGTGATGTTGCGATAAACAAAATTTCATTAATGTTACATTTAAAAGTAATAATAAATAAATAAACAATCTTTTTGAAATACAATATATTTGTTTTTATTAATAATTATTATAAGCATAAGTAAACAAAATATTTATTTTTCAGTCAAAATTCTACTTAGTTAAGAAAATTAAAATATTCGAGCCAAAGAGCCATTGGTATAGTTTCATTTGACTTGTAATTTAATAAGTAATAGAAAACTCACTCGAAAACGGTTAGTAAAATTTTAATATCTCGGGCCAAATTTTGATTTGCCGTATTCTTATAGCTAATGCTAAGATGAGCGATACATCGAATAAGCATAGTTTTGAACCCCAACTCATTCATACGAAATATCGTTTTCAAGCAAATTTGCACTATCCTTGATTCCTTGGCCGTAATAAAATCCTCTAGTTTTGGAGCTGGTGTATTTGGAGCTGGTGGATATAAGTATATTATTTTGATATAATATAATATTTAAATTTTTATATACCTGATTTTATTTTTCGATTTTTATTTTTGTTTTTTTGTGTTGACATTTGACAATAACAAATGACACCTAAATTTTTGGATTTTTTCTTCTCACGTCACATAGCGCAACAATTCTTTTATTTCGTTTTGCTACAATATTAGAGCAGTATGAAGTTGTTTATTTTAAGCAATGTAATTCTTATTTTAAGCAATAATCGGTAGAAATCAAATTGCACTACAGATGTCTCTGTCTGTGTCAAGTTAAATAATCTTGTCGAAAGATGGTAATGATTTCTCGTAATCATCTAAACAATTTTTGTAACCGATAACATTAAAATGTTATAGCATTAATATTGAATGTGTTCAATGATTAATCGTTTTACACTTCAATCCCATAGTGTTGTGGATTTTGTTTTTCTATTCTAAAAAATAAGTTAGTAGCTGAGAAACAAACCATATTTTCTTTGAAAAAAAAATAATTTTATTTATATTTTTCTACAAATATTTTACTTTTAATTATAATTAATAAATTAGAAGAATTATAAATAAATTCAATTCAATTCAATTATTTAAAATTCAATTCTCATTTTACATCATACCTATATTCAATTTTCTTTATATAGATACGTAAGAATTGAGATTATGAACTATAAGTAATTTTGAATTAGTTACGAATAGTTTTTGTATTTTACATTTTGTAAAAAATTGTTATGTGTAAAATACGTATTTTACATGTAAAAAACCGAGTATATTACGTAACGTAAAAAACAGGCACAACACTGCAGTGCATAACGTTTTGATCGTTCCAGAAAAATCATAGTTTGTACTATTTATGTAAACATTTTGTTTCGACTGGATTTTTATGGTTCTGGATGGCATTATAGTTGCAGGCTGCAAAAACATATAGTGTTCCACCCATTGTCCTACTTTTGCTATAGTTAGTTTGGCTGAAGAGGATACGATTCCGGCTGGCTTTATTAGATTCCGGATGGATTTATAAGGCTCTAGCTGAGAAAACAACTAGTGATCAATGATGCACAATTCATCGTGCTTCTTATGCTATAGTTGGTTTGGCGGTAGTATGGTTCTGGCTGGCTTTAACAGGTTCCGGATAGAATTATAAGGTTCCGGATGATAAATAACACAGTGCACAATGATACACAATCCATTGTGCTTCTTGTTTGATAGTTGGTTTAGCTGTATATAAGGTTTCTACCGAAAAATCGTGTAGTGCAGGACTTATAAGGTTCCGGCTGATAATTTATATAGTGTACAATGTTGCACAATGCGTCGAGCTATTTGTGCCATGGTTAGTTTGGCTGTAGGGGGTATGGTTCCGGCTGAATTTGTAAGGTTCTTTCCCGAAAAATCTTATATTGCTCCTGTTTTTAAGGTTCCGGCTTTTAAATTATATAGTGCACAATGATGCACAATGCATCGTGCTACTAGTGCCATAGTTGGTTTGGCTGTTGTAGGATTCTGGATGGCTTTATCAGGTTCTAATAAGAATAATAAGGTTCCGACTGAAAAAGCATTTAGTGCACAATGATACACAATCCATTGTGCTACTTGTGATGTAGTTAATTTGACTGTAGGTTTCAGCTGAAATTGTTAGGTTTTTCCACGAAAAGTTGTATATATCTGAATTTGTAAGGTTCCGGCTGAAAAATTATATAGTGCACAATGATGCACAATGCATCGTGCTACTAGTGCCATAGATTTGGCTGTTGTAGAAAGCATTTAGTGCACAATGATGCACAATTTTTTTTTTTTTTTTGATTTAAGCGGCTCAAGGAACCACTAATTGTAAAGGCTTTGTTCTTTTTAGGCGCTTTGATCCACTGGCGCGATCCAGTAGGTTCCGCAGCTCCTCGTTGTCATGCTGCTGCAGTCGCAGTACATGACACCTTGCAAATTTTTTTAATTCATCGCTGACGTATTCCATGTTTATATCTCGATGGAGATTGTCATTTCTAATGTACCAAGGAGCATTCACAATGCTACGTAGTACTTTGTTTTGAAATGTTTGAATGATCTTCACTGTAGTTTTTCTTGCGCAGCCCCAAAGCTGAATACCATACGTCCAGATAGATTTTAAGATTTGTTTATATAACAGCAGTTTGTTGCGCGTTGTCAGTTCGGAGTTTCTTCCAATAAGCCAGTGCATTTTTCTGAAATTTAAATTCAGTTCTTGCCTTTTTTTTTTAACATGCGCTTTCCACCTGAGTTTAGAGTCTAGCGTCATGCCGAGATACTTAGCATTATCTGAATATGGAATTGGTTGTGAATTCAGACTAATCGGAATATATTCTAATTTCCTATTTGTAAAGTTGATATGTGTTGATTTCGATTCGTTAAGTGTTATCCTCCATCGTTTTGTCCAGCTATCTACTATATTAATAGCATTTTGTAGTTTCCTGGTGGACTCAACGATACTAGCATCGGTGGTCATAATAGCTGTGTCATCAGCAAACGTTCCAATTCTAGCTTCTTCTATGTCTGGTAGATCATTCGTATACAGGAGGTATAATACGGGGCCTAGAACACTGCCTTGTGAAACCCTTGCCAATATTTTCTTCAGTTTAGAGTATTCTCCGTCCTGTCTCATCCGGAAGTAACGGTCGTTGATGTAAGACTTTAGCAATTCAAAATGTTGTTTTGGCAAATCTCGTTGGAGCTTAAATTCTAGACTGCGGTGCCAAACCTTATCAAATGCTTGGGCTTCGTCTAAGAATATTGCTGAACATACTTCCTTTTTTTCCAGCGCCTCCCCAATTGTATCAGTAATCCTATGTACCTGTTCTATCGTTGGGTGCCTTTCTCGAAACCCAAATTGATGTTCTGGTATAAGATTTCTGCTCTCTATAATTGGCTTTAATCTCTTGAGAAACAGTCTCTCGAAAATTTTTGATGTTGTTGTTAACAAAGAAATAGGCCTATACGATGTTTTGTCGTTTAGTGATTTATTGGGCTTTGGAATCATTATGATTTCCGCTACTTTCCACTGTCTCGAAACATAACATAGTCTAAAGATAGCATTGATTATGTGCTGTAGTTTCCTTAGTGCTTTTTCTGGTAAACCTTTGATTATTCGCCCCGTTATCAAGTCGTATCCAGGGCCTTTTTTATCTTTGAGTTTTTTTACTTCTTGTTTGATTTCTTTCAGAGTAACTGGTAGCACAGATGCCTCGTCTACTTTACATATAGGTGTTAGATATTCATTATCCGCTTGTCCAGTTGGTGGTTTGAAGGTATTTTCTAGGTGTTCGGCAAACAGATCAGCCTTTTGCTTTTCGCAGCGAGCCCAGGTTCCATCAACCATTCTAATGGGTGGCACTTGCATTTTAGGCCTTTTTAAACCTTTGGTGGCTTTCCACAGGGAATAGTCTATGTCAGGTTTACCTGTCAGGTTACTTAGGAAGCTTGCAACTGACTCATTCTTAATCTCCTTTATAAGTAGTTTAAGTTTGTTGCACAAGTTGTTTAGGATTGTTTTGTCTTCAGGGGCTCTGGATTTCTGCCAAGTCTTACGAGCTCTTCTTTTTTCGTTAACCAACTCTCTCACTTCAACTGGATAGGTTATACTTTTTTGTAATATTTCTTGCTGGTGAGGAGTTCTTTCCCAGGCCGCTTTTTGCACACTTTCAATTAGGTTTTCTAGTTCTTCTTCTATCGTGTAAGCGTTCGATATCTGCATGTGAAGGTTGATGCTTTCCTCGACTAGCTGTGGAAAGTATTCCCAGTTGGTTTTGTTATTTGTTAATCGTGGAGGGCTTGCTTTCCTTATTACCGTGTCACTTATTGTCATTAGAACTGGTGAATGTGTGGCGACACCACGACATCAACGCATTTGTTGATTTGGCAAATTAGCGGTGTTCACCCCAGGATTCATCTCATCTCGGTGTCCATCCCATGATAGCGATGATAAAGTAGAGCGACGGTCAAAAAACATATACAAACGAACAGCGCGATAAGTTAGAAGTTAAAATATGTAATTGTCTTATTAAAATAAAATAAAAATAATAATTAAACAAATATTCGAATCGTATATATTAATATAGTGTGATTGGCACTCGAGCGATACAGTACTGGAGTTGAATATTGTGGATTATCATATTCCAGTCTAACCGATCCAGTAGGATAATAAAATAGCTGGACCCAACGATATAAACCCCCATAATTTGGTGACCCCGACGTGATCCTGACCGACGGGAAATAAACACGTAAATCATCGAACGAACACGCGACGAAATTTTCGAGTCATTCTAACCTAAAAAAACACGCGACCGCGTGATTGTCAGCATACTAATTGCACTAAAGCACGTACAATTTTTTTTATTGAAAAAGTACGACGAAACAACATTGTGTGGAGAAAATAAAACGCGCAAGCCAGTTCTACAGCTGTTACTCCGAAATTTTTGTACACAAAAATCATCAGAAATTATAATATAAAATGTGCGGTGACGAAGCGGATAAAACAAAAACAAAACAGGAGAACAACGATGGGCAGTCCACCACCAATATATACAAGCTGTTGGTGAAACATGCCGTATTCAAACGTAACGATCCGGAAATATGGTTTTTGCAACTAGAAGTCCAGTTTCAATTAAGCGGAATATCAGCCGATCAAACGAAATATGCTTATTTAGTAGCCGCTCTCGATTCGGAAACCATAAAGTGTGTACGCGAATTGTTACTTAATCCACCGAAGACGGATAAATACGATACTTTGAAAGCCGCTATCAAAGATCGATTATGCGATTCCAACCGAATGAAATTAAACCCTCTGCTATCCGGGTTACAACTGGGCGACAATAAACCGTCGCAATTGCTGCGGGAAATGCGGGGATTAGCTGCAGATCAAATTACCGAGGCAGTACTACGCGATTTATGGTTACAACGACTGCCGAATCATATCCAAGAGATTTTATCATGTGTGGACGAGGGTGAATTATTGAAGCTCGCTGCTTCGGCAGATAAAATAAGTGAAATAAATCGACCTATGGGTTTGTACAACGTCTCTCAAACGCCACATTCGTCATCCAAAGAGCAACCAGAACAGTCTATTGCAGCGCGGATCGACGCTTTATCAAAACGTTTCGATCAATTCATCAGCAACGATCGCAAATCTCGGGACACACAACGGAGATCATGTAGCGAAAAACCCCGTTCGCGAAGCAAGTCACGATCCGAATCCTAAGTTAGGAGGTTCCCAAACTGCTGGTACCACGCTAAATATGGTGACCAGGCCAAACATTGTGCGAAACCTTGCACGTATCGCCAGGGCACTAACGCTCCGGAAAACTAGTAGGTGCCTCACTAAATACGGCGAGTAACGGCAGTACTTCAAATAGCCGTCTAATAGTTGTTGACTCAACAACAAAACGACAATTCCTGATAGACACTGGTGCCGAAATATCCGTCGTAACACCAACCCTGGGAGACGAGTTAATCAAATCGGATATAAAATTATTTGCCGCCAGTTCAACACTCATCGAAACATTTGGTACAAGGCATCTAACTCTGAATTTAGGATTTCGACGACCGTTCGTTTGGAAATTCGTGATCGCCAAGGTCGACAGATGCATTATCGGTGCCGATTTTCTCTTGCAATACGGTTTATTGGTGGATGTAAAAAACAAAAAGATAATCGATCCATTGACTACCTTATCAGTCCGCGGGATTTCAGTCGTACTGCCATCCTACCAATTAACTACCATCAAGTTGGACGAAATCAGTTCACGGATTCAAAACTTGATATACAAGAGTTCAATACTGTATTCCAAGAAACACCGTTGCTCAATACGGTCAAACATAGTGTTATTCATAAAATTGAGACCGAGGGACAACCATGTTCCGCAAAAGTTCGCCGTCTCAACACACAAAAAATGCGGATCGCCAGACAAGAAATCGACCTCTAGTTAAGTCAAGGGATATGCCGCGCATCGAAGAGCAATTGGGCCAGTCCCATTCATATCGCGAAGAAGAAAGACGGTGGTTGGTGACTCTGTGGCGATTACCGCGGGTTAAATCAAAAAACGAAACCTGATCGGTACCCCATACCATTCGTCACGGATTTTAATCACCAGCTAGACGGATGCCAACTATTTTCAAAAATCCATCTTATTCGGGCGTATCATCAGATACCAGTCGATGAAGCAGACATAGAAAAAACAGCCATCTGCACCCCGTTTGGATTGTTTGAGTTCCCGCGCATGACGTTTGGATTACGAAACGCGGCTCAAACATTCCAACGTCTAATACATTCCATTTTTCGTGACACCAAGTTCGTCTTCCCATATATCGACGACATCTTAGTTGCGTCCAACGATTTAGAACAACACGTGCAACATCTGATCGTATTTCAACGGCTACAGGAGGCCGGCCTTGTAGTCAACGCAAACAAATGTGTTTTCGGCGCAGACCAAATCATCTTTCTAGGCTTCGACATCTCAGCCACCGGCATCAAACCAGCTCAATCCAGAGTGGAAGCAATAGTAAACTTCACACGACCTGCCACAACCAAAGGTATACAACGGTTTTTAGGCATGATGAACTATTACCGTACGTTTCTGCCAAACGCGGCTTTAGAACAAGAATTATTATACGAGTTCATCAAAGGTCGGAAGAAAAATGATAACAGCGAAATAAAATGGCACGAGGAAGCAGATCAAGCATTTGAGCAATGCAAGGTACGACTAGCCGAAACTGTACAGCTCGCTCATCCATCGCCTATCCACAAACTTGCTATAATGGTCGACGCATCCAATCGATCGATCGGAGCAGTGGTGCAACAACATGAATCCGGAAGCTGGAATCCATTAAGTTTTTTCTCACGACGACTTACGAGCGCAGAACAAAACTACAGTACGTACGATCGAGAGTTGCTGGCCGCGTACGCAGCAATTAAACATTTCAAGCATTTTATCGATGGTCGGGAATTTGTGCTATACACTGACCATAAACCAATCACATATGCCTTGAAACAAAACCTGGAGAAAGCGTCACCTCGGCAACGTAGGCATTTGGATCTCATCGCCCAATACACAAACAACATCCAACATATCGCCGGGAAGGACAATGTCGTGGCGGACGCACTATCACGAGTCGATTCATTAGCAATCCTAGGTAACATCGATTACTCCCTAATGGCTGAAGAACAGGCTGAAGACGACGAACTCGAAGCATTAATCGCGAACAACAAGAGTTTGAAATTTCAAAAGATGCCAGTCATTGGAACAGACAAATTTTTATTCTGTGACGTGTCAACAAGCACACCTAGATCATATGTTCCACAGAAACTTAGACGTCAGGTATTCGAAACATACCACAACGTGGCACACCCAGGAATACGAAGCACGACCAAGCTTATCCGAAAAAAATTCATTTGGCCGGCACTGAACGTCGATGTTCGTCAATAGGCGAAATCATGTATGAATTGTCAAAGGTGTAAAGTCTCAAGACATGTGAAAAGTCAATGCGGAAATTATCCGATTGTTAGCAACCGATTCGCGGAAATTCACATCGACATCGTGGGACCCTTGGAGCCATCCGAAAATCAAAGGTATTGTCTGACAATCATAGATCGTTTTACTCGGTGGCCGGAAGCAACGCCGGTTCCGGATATTAAAGCAGAAACAGTGGCATATGCACTGTTGACAACATGGATCAGTCGTTTTGGAGTACCCTCGGTTATCGTCTCTGACAGAGGGGCTCAATTCGAATCCGAGTTATTCGACAATTTAGCGAACTTAATGGGATTCCAATGCAAACGTACAACATCCTACAATGCAGCATGCAACGGCTTGGTCGAGAGATGGCATCGCAGTCTAAAGGCGTCAATAATGTTTGTTAACAATCAGCAATGGACCAAGACACTACCGCTTGTGTTACTAGGTTTGAGAACTGTATTCCGCGACGATTTCGAAGCATCGTCAGCCGAATTGGTCTACGGCGAAAATTTACGTTTGCCAGGGGACATGATTCAACCAATTTCATTCACGACACAAAATCGGGTCATTGATCAAATGCGGAATTACTTCAAGGCCGTACAGCCGTCACCGCCATCGAAAGAAACTGACGTCTTCGTTTTCAAGGATCTCACCAGCTGTTCACACGTTCTAATCCGAACAGACCATGTGCGTAAACCCTTGCAACCTCCATACGAAGGTCCGTAATAAACCGGTTGAAGCCATGCTTTACGGAAAACGAAGAACCAAATCATCTCGGAAATAAGGATCAAGTGAGTAACGACACTCCAAATAAAACTTCCAACACAGCAAGTCAGCCGACTTCTGTCACGAAGACACCGAACAGCCTAACATCAGGAAACGACAACAACTCTGGTAAGAAACGTGTAACTTGTTACAGGCTGGCTACTGCCAACCTGCAGATTTCACTTAAGCCACTGCAGAGGCCTCCACGGTGATGTTTTGCCGGCTACGTTCTCAGCGGAGAAGTGCGAAGGTCGTGGGGTTTGAGGCATGCAGGGCTCCTGGCCTACACCGTGATCATACAGAAAATTATAAAAAGGAAAACCGCAAATAATAATAATAAAACCCGAGTTCCGTCGAAATTTGTCGGCCGGAACCTGAGGAACGAACAACTCAAAAAAATAAAAAAATTAAAAAAGTAAAATAATAATAATGGTAGAGAGGTGCCCCGGTGCGCGCATCCGCCCGAACTCGCACGGTGGTAGACACCGGTTTCGAATCCGGATGCGGGCACCGAGGAACCGCTTACCCTACACCGACACAGGATGGGAAATCCCCCTCATCATACCCAACCGAAAAAATTTAATAATTCATTTTTTTCTATTTAATTTACAACCAAAAAAAAAATAAAATCCAACTTCCCACGAAGAAACAAAAGAAGAAAGAGAAAAAAGAGAAAGAACGAGAGAGGGCAAACGAGAGAGAGGGAGAGCAACGCGCATCGAGCGTGCACCCGCTGTGCGGCGCTCGATTACAAAATATAAAAATTAAATTTAATAAAAAAAATTTAATAAATAAATAAATTTTTAAAAATTAAAAAAAATAAAAAACTCGTACCTTAATTATATAGACAAATAAAAAAAATGTTGCGGCCTTGCTCGGCCGTCATGCCACAGGTGGACCACACCCGGACCGTTGCGGCTTTGGTGCCGTTAACCCCCACTGTGGTAGTGCGACCTTGACCGGTCGGCCGTTGCGGGGCCTTTCCCCGATACCAATAAAAACGAGGTGCCGGTTGGTTACGTTGTGGCAGACCACCGATACCTGGATTGGCCTCGACTGCCAAATAAGATTGACCCAAAATGAGTTGGGCGTTGGCCCGCCTAAACCGTTGAATGAACGGATAGCCGGTTGGCCACCGGTACTGTTGGGCGTCCTTCGCCTTTTAATCGTAAATTTCGCCTCGACACAATTCCAATCACACGTTTTGGTTTTCTTTATTTGCTTCTAATGGCCGATTTTGCCATTTGCACGTGGGTTGGTTGCCGTATTATGTGGTTGCTCCGTTTGATACGACACCCAACAAAACAAAATTTATTCCGCTAAGATACACCGTAATCAGATGCTATTTGAAACGGTGCAGTAAAAATGCAAGCGCGGTAGCCAATTTCACAATTAAAGATTCAATTTGTGGTTTTCTTATTTTTATTGGCACAACCGACTCACCGTATCACCGTATTTTATGGCGCTTATGGTATATATATTTTCCTCTGCGGGATTGTTATCAGCAGCAAGACAAGCAAGGTGTTTTATTTTCTTTTCTTTCAACCCAATCAAAAACTTATTTATCTTATCCCAAGTGGCTTTAACTTTATTTTTTTAAATATTGTTTCACATCACCAGATATGCAAAAAAAATATTGTTTTTACACTGTTTTATAAATTTATTTATCAATTTAGAATTATAATTGCATAAAAACTAAATGCAAGCACAGAATTACTACACGACTGCACTGTACAAAATTCAAAACTTGACTTTTTTTTTTTCAACAAAAATTTCTAACCAAAAATCACACTCGATTTATTTCACAACCAAAACTCTAATGAAATTTTCCCAAAAAAAATTCGAGCGTCGTACAAACGACGCGCAAAACATTCCAGAAGAATGTCTTTCTTCTCTGTTTCGCGTTTACATCAATTCGCATTGATGTAAACGAGAGGCATATAAGAAAAACATTCTTATGGAATGTTTTGCTTGACACACACTCGATACGCATTGCTCTCTCTTTCCCATCATTCTTCTCATCCGCGCGCCATCACCACGACGTATACAAACATTAAACAACTCCGAAAGAAGCGGGGACACAAACCAAGAGGAATAATATACAAACAGCGCTTGTTACGATCATGTAATCGTAACAAACTTTCAACCTAGACGACGCACCTACCAGAGCAGCAACCACGTCAGCCCGGTCTGGGCGCACTATTAGAAGACCATCGCGTTTCAATTAATCGCTCCCTGCTTTCGCTAGGGGTGGGGTAGTGTGGCGACACCACGACATCAACGCATTTGTTGATTTGGCAAATTAGCGGTGTTCACCCCAGGATTCATCTCATCTCGGTGTCCATCCCATGATAACGATGATAAAGTAGAGCGACTGTCAAAAATGAGATACACAAGAACAGCGCGACAAGTTAGAAGTTAAAATATGTAATTGTCTTATTAAAATAAAATAAAAATAATAATTAAACAAATATTCGAATCGTATATATTAATATAGTGTGATTGGCACTCGAGCGATACAGTACTCGAGTTGAATATTGTGGGTTATCATATTCCAGTCTAACCGATCCAGTAGGATAATAAAATAGCTGGACCCAACGATATAAACCCCCATAAATGGTCTGACCATAGCCCTTCTTCATTTTCAACTGCTAAGTAATTTTCGGAGATACCTTTTGATATATAGAAATCCAGAAGGTCTAGAATTTTATTTGGGTCCGTAGGCCAGTAGTTTGGCTTTCTACTGGAGTGGAACTCACATTTTAATATCCTGCCTGCTTCAAATAGCTCCCTTCCTTTGGGACTAGTTCTATTTGATCCCCAGAATATGTGTTTCGCGTTAAAGTCGCCTCCAATAATAAAATTACTACCAAGCGATTTAAGAAGTTAGATGTAGTCTTCTTTTTTGTGTTATATCTGGGTGGACAGTAGATTGTTGATATACTATAGCTCTTGTTGTTTTTGGTTTCAATAGATACAGTAGCTACTTGCATAGCTTCCTCCTCTATTTTTAATTCGTCGTGGTGTTTTATATTGTCCTTAACGAAGATTGCTGTCCCGCCTCTAGCTCTTTCTGCTGGGTGTAGAGCTTGATAGCACTGATATCCACGTATTTTGACATACGACGTTCTGGTAAAATGACTTTCTGAGATTAGGCATATATCAATTTTTTTTGTGTTTAAAAATACTTCTAATTCTGAAATGCGTTGCGCTAGACCATTTGCATTCCAGGTAGCAATTCTTAAATATTGTGTCATTATTTTTTCTTGTTAAGTTTGTATGGGCTAGAATGAAGGTACTCAATAACTTCTCTAGTTTTACTTGATGCATCCGTTATTCTTTTATCTTGGCTCATCGATGTATTTTCTAGTGTTACTAGTCTCTGTTCTTGTTTTTCAGTAACTCGCCCATAGATTCTAGTCTTTGTTCCTAGCCAGCCAGATGTGAATTGATAGCGTTTAGCTTCTGAAGTAATTGTTGCAGGACATGGGTTTCCTGACTCGGAGCATTCCTGATATTTTCATTCTGCTTAGCCATTTGTGCATATGTTATGCCTTCTTTTACTTTGCCGCTATTTAGGGGGATTCGTTTTGAGTAGTATTGCATCCTAGGTTGAGAACTCTGACTTGTTTGATATCTCTTGTTGTCTCTCATTCTTTGCAGCTCTTTCGCTACCTCGCAGCCTCTGTAATTTGCTGGGTGATGATTACCACAGTGTATGCATTTCACTGGTTCGTTCTTACTTTTGTTGCATTCTTTTGTTAGATGTTTTCCAGCGCACTTTACGCATCTCGGTTCCCTATTGCAGTATTTGCGTGTGTGGTTATATGCCTGGCAGTTGTAGTACTGTGGTATTCTACTAGGGCTTTTTTTTAATGTCTCAATCTTAACTTTCATATTAAGGATTGCTTTAATTAAATATACCCTATCAATGCTCTCAGCGTTGTCAAATGTTAGCATGAAAAGGGGCAGACCAACTTTGGTTGTTTCTCGTTCACCGTTTGCTTTTATAGTGACCTTTCTCTTTAATATGTTCACAGCGTTTAGAATTTTAAATCCTTTCTGGCTAAGTTCCTCAATTATTTCTTCGTTTGGGCAGGTATGATGTAGCCCTCTGGCCATGACTTTAATTGGTTGCTCAGCCTTGTTTTCATAGGTGAACCATTCGATGTTTTGAGCGGTGATTGCATTTGATAACATTCTGTAGGTTTCTGGGTCAAGTGCATTCACTTTCCAAACGTTATTATTCAGTGCAGTGACTTTATATTTATCGTTTGGAACTAACTTCACTATTTTTTTAATTGTTTCGTATTCACTAACATTAAGTATGGTAATGGGTGGAGGTGGTATCTCTTTATGTGTTGGTTGTTTTTCCTGCATTTCCCCTTGGATGATTACATTTGATGTTTTAATTGGTTGCAGTGGTCTCTCTTTTGGTATCAGTGATACGTTCTTATGCACCTTCACAAGGTCCGTAGTTGACTGTTCAGGTCGTTGGGGTTGTGGTGGTTTTCTGACACTCTGTATTGATTGTTCCACTTCAGACGAAGATTCTGCTTTTCTTTTTTTGTTTTGACGTTTAGTTTTAATTTGCCTTCGTATAAAACTCGTTTCATACGCCAATTCGTCTTCATCTGTTTCATAGATAGCTATAGTATTTTCTTTGGCTTGATTATCATTTTTGATTACAGCAATTTCTTCTTTAAGCTGTTGGACTTCTTTGAATAGCTGTTCATTGATTTTCATTAAATTTTCTAACGATTTTTTTAACTCATCGTTTTCTCTAGTGACATCGTGGTTTCCGTTCTGACTGCATTCAGCATTATCGTTTTCCTGCTGAATAGCGGGATGCATTTGTATAGTTGGTGATCTACAAATACTTGTGCTTGGTATAAACGGTTTTAGCAATGGTTGGCTCACCCCAGAATCCGTTGAGCCTGCCTCGTGTGAGGGTGGATTGGCCAACTGTAAAGTTGACGTACCACCTTGGGGTATAAATTCCGTTTGGTTGTAAACTCAGTGCTTTAATGGTTGGTTTATTGTTCGGGGTTCCTTCCTCTATCCAAATTTGGTCCGCGGATGGTATTTTATTTCCCACCTACCCTCCGGCAAGCCGGTTAAAGAGCATTCCCCTATCCGCCACCTGGGGACGCGCCACGATGGGAGTTCGGCATCTCCACACGGGATGATGTACAATGCATCGTGTTACTTGTGCTATAGTTAGTTTAGCTGTAGAGGATATGGTTGCGGCTGAAATTGTAAGGTTTTTCTCGAAAAATCTTATATTTCTGGATTTGTGAGGTTCCGGCTGAAAAATTATATAGTGCACAATAATGCACAATGCATCGTGCTACTAGTGCCATAGTTGGTTTTGCTGTTGTAGGGTTCTGACTGATTTTATCGGGTTCTAAGCAAAATTATAAGGTTCCGGCTGAAAAAGCATTTAGTGCACAATGATACACAATCCATTGTGCTACTTGTGATGTAGTTAGTTTGACTGTAGGTTTCGGTTGAAATTGTTACGTTTTAACTTTGAAAAATCGTATATTGCTGGATTTATAAGGTTGCGGCTAAAAAACTATATAGTGCACAATGATGCACAATGCATCATGCTACTAGTATCATAGTTGGTTTGGCTGTTCTAAGGTTCTGGCCGTCTTTGTCAGGTTTTGACAGGAATTATAAGGTTCCGGCTGAAAAAGCATTTAGTGCACAATGATGCACAATGCATCGTGCTACGTGTGTTATAGTTAGTTTAGCTGTAGAGGGTATGGTTCCGGCTGAAATTGTAAGGTTTTTATCGAAAAATCTTATATTTCTGGATTTGTGAGGTTCCGGTTGAAAAATTATATAGTGCACAATAATGCACAATGCATCGTGCTACTAGTGCCATAGTTGGTTTGGCTGTTGTAGGGTTCTGGATAGCTTTAGCAAGTCCCGGCTGGAATTATAAGGTTCCGGCTGAAAAAGCATTTAGTGCACAATGATACACAATCCACTGTGCTACTAGTGATGTAGTTAATTTGACTGTATATTACCATACCATCGTTTCCGGCTGGAATTATAAGGTTCCACTGAAAAATTATACATTGCTGGATTTATAAGGTTCCGGCTGAAAAATTATATAGTGCACAATGATGCACAATCAGAGTTGTTAAATTACATGTAATTTTTAAAAAACTACATTAACTACATTTGCAATGTAGTTTATGTAGTTAATGTAGTTAAGTGTAGTTAATGTAGTTTTGTGTAGTTAATGTAGTTAATGACGTCAATGTAGTTTTTTATTCGCATGCGCATTTTTGAGGGCTATTATGATTTTTTTTCGATTTCGTAAAATTCAAAATCGTAAATTCGATCCGCCGCGAATATTCCTATTACGAAACTCCGCAAAAGTCGATTTTATCGACTAGTCAATTTTTATAAAATAATTGAGTAACTTACATTTTTAAACAAATTAAAGTATTTTATTTTAATAAAAAAGTAATAAGTATTCATTATTGTTTTCGTAAATACGATATTCGTCACAGGCAGTCGAATTTCGACATTTGATTTTCGTAAAATTCGATTTCGATTTTTTGTGGTTCATAATAGGGCGGATTTTACGATTTTCGAATTCTACGAAAGCAAAAAAATTTCGTAATACGAATGTTCGCGACGGATCGAACTTTACGAAATAGAAAAAATTTCATAAAAGGCTTCCTGTTATTTTGGCTTATATTTTATTTTTTACTATCTTTACCTTTTGTTGAATGAATGAAAGTTAAATTTGAAATAAAACCTCGATTTTTTGCGAACTGAACGTGTTTTGTAAGTTCTTCTTAAAAAAGTGGTTATTTTGATTTTAAAATTTGGAAAATAAATAAACAATTTAATTATATATTTATAATATAATATATATGAATGAAGGAAGGACGATTGTAGTTAACGCATGTAGTTAATGCATGTAGTTATTATGTAGTTAATTCATGATTTTCGCCTACGTAGTTTATGGATTAACTACACGTAGTTTTAGAGGTAGTTTTTATCTCCTAAAACTACTTAACAACACTGTGCACAATACATCGTGCTACTTTTGCCATACTTAGTTTGGCTGTAGAGGGTATGGTTTCGGCTGAATTTGTAAGGTTCTTTTTCGAAAAATCGTATATTTCTGGATTTGTAAGGTTCCGATTGAAAAATTATCAATGCATCGTGCTACTACTGCTATAGTTGGTTTTGCTGTTGTAGGGTTCTGAATGGCTTTATCAGGCTCCGGCTGGAATTATAAGGTTCCGGCTGGAAAAGCTACTTGTGCCATCGTTGTTTGGTTCCGGCTGATATGATTCCGGCTGGCGTGACGGACACAATAAAATGTAACTTAGTGAATAGAACGATAAATTTAAAATAAATAAAAAAATGTATGTATTGATAAAAGGCATGTGTATCATAAAAAAATCGAATGATCTGTTAAAATTAAATACTAACTGTATGCGATACTTTATATGTGTTATTAAGTGCAAATCGCAAGTAATAAGTATATTGTAACATAATGTGGTATTATATCTAAATAAAGAAGAATTAACAAAAAAAAAAATAGAAACATAAATTAAAAAAAAAAATACGATAAATATATGTAATAAATAAATTTTGCGTGCGAATATCCAAAAGCCAAAATTTTTTATTTATGTCAATTTTCGCATGAGAACAATCCGTCAATGCCGAGGCATTTCTTAGTGTGTGTATCCAAAACCGTTGGAAATCTATTTTGATAGATGAACATTCTACTGTGATAAAGCGTAAAGTGTTTCAAATAATTTGTGTTTTGTTATCTAAATTAATACTTAGTGAAAATACTTCTTCATTACGCTACATAATTATACATATAAAATATGCTTAATATATTGGTTCTCAGTCACAAGGATCAATAAATACACCATATAATCTGAAAGCTACTCTGAAGGCTTAACAAAGCAAAAAAAATTCTACAACCGTCGTGTAACATCAAATATCATATGCAATCACGCCAATCTGATAAAGTATATCAAAATTTATGGGGGATTCCCATAACTCAACGTCGAGTATATACCAACCGAAGTAACAGCATACAATAAAACAACAACAATTGTTGAAACAACGTCAACATGCGCAATAATACAATATTCCAAACGGAAATGACACAGGTAGAATATTGTATATTGTAGCAAATTCATCAACTTTAATTTTTGTATATTGTATTGTCTGTTTTTGTTGTACTTGATACTTTTAATTTCAAGTGTAAGCAATTTTTATGTATAAAAACACGGGTTATCGTGGTAATAAAACAGAATTGAATTATAAGCGCATACCAACAGTTACTTTTAATTCTCAGAGTGAATATTGGAGCTCACCAGTGGTAAACCAATATTCACTTAAAACTCAAAAATCTAGGCAGAGGCCAGATTTTTACATGGTCCTTCGAGCCTCCAGAACAACCGGCGGACAATAAAACTCACTTTGTAAAGGAATTTTACATTGGGATTGCGAGCTACCACAACAACCGGCAGCCAATACGCTCTACAAACATATTGCTATAGGACAAGATACATCGAAGTTTCGATCTCATCACAACAACAGGTATCGAAATTCAACAGCCAAGCAACAACCGGGAAATAAACCAACGTCTACGCCATACAACAACAGTCTAGCACCGCTGTCAATAAAACCATAGACATGGAGCAGTTATTGCAGTAGCAAAATGACAAGGCGGTAGAGATAGAGCACATCATCTCAAACTATAAAAAAGATCGTGCAGCTCGGAAAACGAAAAAATATCTTGAGTTGAAAATAGCAACGCTCAAAAAGACGTACAACGAGTACGTCGATGTGGACAATAAAATAAGGGAGTTCCAACCTGAAATAGAATCAACACACCAGTACTATAAAGACAGGCAAGTAGTACGGGAAAGATTCACAAAATATGTTGAAGACATGCGTCAACGCCTAAACTCATCATCCTTGCCATCAAGGCCAGCTCCAGACGCATCCTTCAAATTCAACTTTGCCGACGAGAAGTCAAATAACAACGGCCGACGAAATGAAAATTCGTCAGACAACAAAACTAATCAATCATCTGAATCATCAAGTAAGGGAAGGACTACCAACAACATTTTGAAAATTTCAGTAAAGGGGTGGCACACAACAACCAAAAGCTGCTCAAGAAACAAGATGTCCTGATGAGAAGGATGCACAGAAAATTAGAATCGATTGTAGAAGCATTGGACGACAACAATATTCCAATGGAATCCATAAAGCTAAAAATGGCTCAATTATCTCAAGAAATGGGGGCAATTGATGATCTGCACATAGAGCTCTTAGTAGAAATGGAAAAACGAGAGCAAACAGCTCCCTACTTCCAAAATAACTACTATGAGACTCTCAAGGATAGAGTGGACTCAACAACATTGCGATGGCAGCGCAACCTGAAAGAAGAGACTTCGAACCATGCTGGAGAAGCCAGGGTACAATTGCCCAAGATAGAGCTACCAACATTTTATGGCAATTATGAGCGTTGGAGCTCCTTCAACGACATTTTCACTGAGCTCATTCACAATAACAATAAGCTGTCTGACACAATCAAAATGACGTACTTTGAAGGGAAATCTACAAAAGGGAGCAGCCCAGTTGATCATTCACCTCTCAACAACTGATGACAATTACAACAGAGCCTGGGAAATACTGCAAGCAAGGTACAACAACCCCAGATTATTAGCAAATAAGTATTTCAACTCATTACTAACTTTGCCAACAATACATGCACCATCAGCGGCAGCAATTCGTAATTTGCATGATACTACAGTCGAAATATTGCACAATATCAACAAGTTAAAATTGCACTCTCCGTTCGAAGCCCTAGTGATGTTCATTCTAGGCAAAAAGCTAGACCCGGAAACCACTAGACTCTACGAAACGTCGTTAGAGAATCCGAGAGAAACTAAACGAATCAATGAATTCTTCATTTTCATAGAAAGAAGATTCCAATCGCTCGAGGCTATGGGGTTCACCAAGGTAGTAACCGCACAGCCGCAGCCAATGGTACCACTGAAACGGGTACATGCTATAACCGTACACAGCCAGTGTGTAGTAAAGGGATGCCAAGGAAAGCATCAGCTGCAAAACTGCAATGAGTTCAAGCTAATGCCAACGCTAGACAGAAGCAAGTTGGTCAGCGAAACAACTACTTGTGTACGTTGTTTAATGCGACATACAAGGGATAACTCATGCAGATCTGAAATACGATGCATAGTGTGTCAAGGACATCACCACACTCTTCTGCATGGTAATAACAAGGTATCGACCAACATGGGGACAACACAAACGCTAATAGTTAAACAACAAGGACGTGTATTACTACCAACAGCAATGGTCAGAGCAGCAACAGACACTGGACAGGTCACTACTTGAAGGGCTTGATAGAGTCAGGATCCCAAGCCACCTTAATATCATCAAAGACCGCTCATCTATTGAATGCAAACAAAAGAAAAATCAACGTGAATATTGGTGGCATAGGTGGGAACAAGGCTGGCGTTTGCAGACATTCCATCAACATCAAGCTAAGCCCAAGATCTTCGGGAGAGTTTTCTATATTTTTTGACGCTTTAGTATTCGACAAGCTCACTCAACAGCTGCCTGAAACCAACATTGACAAAAGTAAATGGAAGAAGGAATACAATTAGCCGATCCCCACTACAATCGCTCGCAACCAATCGACTTGGTGATTGGAGCGGATTACTATCCGTTAATAATAACCGAAACATCATAAAGGGCAAACATCATGACCCATGGCTCAAAACACTGAATTTGGATGGGTCATAATTGGCAATCTGGGGAACAATGAACATCAAACAACAACTACTATGGTGACAACAAAGGACATCCCAAGTAGCATTTCAAGTTGTGAAACGGTTCCCACATCGTTGTCACAACTAATTTCATCGCTATTTAGATTTGGCGAACTGTAGATCACACCGGCTCCACGTGGTTGTCCCAACCAATTTGGCGAAAATAATCGGTTGTCACAACATTGTGACAGCGTTGTGAGAAAGTTATGGTTATATCCACAACTGTTTGAATTGGTCGTGAATCGAGGATGAATTTGTTGTAAAACAGTTATATTAGGTTGTCACAACGCGAAATGGAGACTCACAACCAAATTTTCAAATACATAAGGCATTTATTAAAATAACACAACGATTATGATACTACGAAGTTGTGTTTAGATTTAAGCAATTCTTTTATCACAACTGAAAAGAATAACTATATGAAAGTATGAACATCATATAATAATAATGAATAATAATAATATATTATACATATTAATCTGATTTCATATATAATTTAATTTCATTATTTATCGCACATATACGTCAAAAACCATGGGAAATATCATTTTTACTGTAAAACAAGGATTTTTAGTTTGAAAATAAAGATTCGCCCTATTTTATTTGCTTTTTCAAATAAATTAATTTGATTGAATGTAGGTTATGATTTTTTCTTCAAAATGGTGGCAAGTATTCTCCTTATAAAAATATTTAATCCGCCATATTATAGTATAGTTGTGCCTGCAACCGTTCTAGGCAAGTCTGTAACATTTGTCTAAGCTGGAGAATTGACGCGACCTGAGATAACTGAAAACAAAATTAAACCATAAATACCCAAAACCATATACCAGGAAACCAAAATGAAAGTGAAATTTAACCGTAATGAATTCTCCAAGTTAACCAAATGTTATAGAAAGTTGGGCACACACAGGGACTCTTCAGCGGTCGTTGCCGGCTAAGCTTCAGGGTTTGGGCGTGGGGTTTGAAGAGTATGTGTGCGCCAAGAGTAACCGCGGGGAAGGGAACAATACCAATTACCTACCTATCTCTGACAGGATACTTACCCTAATCCATCCTCATCATGCTCGTTCAATTAGTTCCACATATCTAAATTCACTTCACTTAATCGAAAAACTCAAAAAAAAATCATTGCACATTTTAGAACCACGTAATAACCCGCACAAATATTCGAGCAAAGAACCACGAGAGAAAAGAAGAAAACAATATGAATTTTGAGTAATGTTAAACAACAACAAAGAGTGTTTATTTATCCGTTACGAAAAACAATTTTGAGGAAATGTAAGAGATAAATATTGTAAATACGGTTAGTAAGGTTAGTGTTAACTATTGAATTCATAAACTTTTATAATTTTTATTTCACAAGCAAACGATTTCAGATCAACAAAAGGAATTGTATTCGCTTTATTATTCAACCCCGATCATAAGAATACAAGAAAAAATTTTATTAGAACTATTTGAAATCGTTGGCTTAAAACTAAAAGGAAATACTTGGTAAATAAAAATTGAAAAAAATGAAAAAAAATATGATTATTTACTTAAGATTAACCTAGTATTAATTAATTATTCTTTAGAAATTATTATTTTTGTTTAATAGTTTTAAATATTATAGTAATATGAATATAAAAATTGACTTCCCCGTTGTAGCGCTAAATCCGACTTTACAGCTTGGTGTATAGTTGTTGCTGACTATTACTGTAGAGTATGCATACTTTTTTTGTCTAACTTTATATTAGTTCGATCACTGATTCACGAAATTTCTTTAGACATGGTATATATATATACATATATTCGTACGTACTAAGTTCATATTCGTACGTACTAAGAGTCCCAAACACATATTTAGTATACGCACTATATAACAAGAGTGTAACATTAATTAGCTTACACCAAACACTGTAAAATTATTGTCCATCGATTCATCAATAAAATAATTAATAATTTTTCTATGGTTATTGTTCCAATTATTATGAATCACATAAGCACCGAAATTTTATAATTATGATCGTACAATATTCAGTTTATTTTTTTTCCAGTTTGTTTCTTATTCAATTCACTTCTACTATATTAGCTTCTACTATGCACAAATTCAGTTATTTATTTTTTTTTTCATACGGTTCACAAATTCTTATCCGCATGGTTCGGAAATTTGTCGTTACATACAATCTAGTATTTATCACTTTTCACAGTTTAGTCCAGTGTATTTGGGTACCGTTTTACTTAACGAACCTCCACTTTTATTAATTTATACTAATTTTTTTATTTTTCTTGATAAATATTTTTCTTTTAAACTGAGTTCTCAACTTTTATTTATATTTTTTCTTTAACTTATTAAATATTATATATAAGATTTACACAAAAATGAAATTGAATTTATTAACTTAATGTATGTACTACAGCTGTTCTATATATTTTCAATATTTTTTTGTCTCACAATACTAAAAAAAAATCTCATGTGACTCGCACAAAACTTAAAATTCAACAACCCCGGTTTCACTGCTAATCGCTCTTTTATATTTTTTTTTCCGCCAAATTTTACGCGGGACTATTGACACACCTCACAGGGGGTTTAAAAAAAAAACTTTGCAAATCATTTAATAACGTCCAACTGGATTGCCATCTGTTGGTATCGATCGAAATACTGTCGGCAACATAGAGAATTGTGTGATCGTTGGATATAATTTCTAGCTATCATTTAGGGGGTTTAATCAATCGCGTCATTGTACAGTATGCATCATACTCGTGCTGTATATTTTATGAACACAGGCAAATAAATTTCTTGTTACGTGGGCGAATGCACCGTTACAAGTCGAACAATACAATTTTGTGAAATGGTTGTTTGCAACTAGTTCAAAGAAAATTAACTGTGAATCGGTTGCGAAGCGAACTTTCTATATTGATTAATTGTGTTCAGAACCAGTCTAACTATGTTTGTTTGTGAACGGGTTGTGAAACAGTCTAGTGAAAAACTATTTTCACCGTTAGAATTTTGACATGTTGACAAAATTTTAAAATTCTTCATTCATACTAATGATTTCGATATCGTTTACTCTGTTAAAAGGAAATGAAGGCACTTTCTGGTTACTCTAAAATAAAATACTTTCAAATGAAGACTGTGAATTTTCAACCACCGAGTTTTCACAAGGAATAATGTCTATATTATGAACTATGAAATTTAACCGATTCCTAATCAATAACCCTCTGTATATACCACTTTTCTATATTTTTCCGTTCGGAAATCAATTTTCGGCTTGAACATTTTGAATTGAAATGTGCGCTGACGTTTCGTGAAATTGTACCTTCTTAAATTGTCAAATGACATATAAACAAAATGGCTATTCGTAGTTCTCAAGCTCAGTTTTCACATCCAATGTACAAATAACCAAATGAACGACAACTAAATTAGTTCGCAAAATGAGTTTTGAGTTTATTTCACAACTTGTTATGCACTCCATTAAGAACTTATCTTAAATGGTGATTGTAACCAGGGGTGGGATGTTGTAACATCACTTTTTTCGATACTATCGAAATTTACATCTTTCTTCTTAACGTTTTTTCAATTTATCAATTACGTTGTTTCTAATGCGATCTCTACCTAGTCGAAGAAAATATTATGTCGTTCTACTCTTATTCTATCACTACATATTTTATGAGTGATACTTTATCGAAAAACAAAAAAGAAATAAATAAAAAATTTATTCTAGTAGTGTGCGATCGCAATATTGGAAGCAAAATTGAAAAGCGAAATGGCAAGCAATTTTATTTAAAGAAAAAGAGATATAATATTCGATAAATATCGAAAAAAGTGATGTTACAACATCCCACCCCAGTTGTTAGAACTGTTTCACAACCAATTTAATGTAACATTTAGTTTAGTTCATTATTGGTGATTAAATTAGTTGTAACATGTATGTCCCAACTAACGCAACGAACCAATTGGTGGTGGTTCGTAACTGGTAACTTTTTTAGTTGTGACATGCGTGTGTGAACCCAGTTTGTTAACCAATGTGTGGCGTTTCGTAACTGGTAACCTTTTTAGTTGTGATATGTATGTCCTAACGAATGTGACAAACTAATTGGTTGTAGTGACCACTCAGCTGTGGATCTTATAAGAGACAACAACTTCACAAATATAATTTATAAATAAAGTTTTTTGCTAAATTTGACAACCATTTGACAAACAATTTCTGGTTGTGACAATTATGTGACAACCATCAATTGGTTGTAAACAACTAACTAGTTGTAAGATGCTTCTTGGGATTCAAGAACAACTACAATTGTTCATTGAGAATGAAAAAAACTACGAAGAAAGCAATCCCACCAATTTTTTAAAGAGAACCTTAGGCGAAATTCAGATGGAAGATACACTGTGAGAATTCCTTTCAAATCAAGCCAGCACAACTTAGGCGAGTCCAGAAAAGTGGCCGTAGCCAGATTGCTACAGCTTGAGAGAAAATTTGGAAAGGATGCTTCATTCAAGCAGATGTACCACCAGTTCATGCAGGAATACCTGGATCTAAGGCACATGGACTTAATCCGAGGGGAGCCTAGAGAAATCAATGTGAATCAAAACTATTATATCCCACATCACGGTATTCGCACAACAACCAAACTACGAGTTGTGTTCGATGCTTCAGCGAAGACCACCACGGGAGTGTCATTAAATGACTTAATGATAACCGGCCCAAAATTGCAGCAGGATCTTGCGGACATCTTGCTCCGATGGCGACTAGGGTTACCATTCGTCCTCTTTTTAGAGGACATGTCCTCTATTTTACGGTTGCACTTTTGTCCTCTTTTCTATTTTACTTTAAAAATTATTTTGTCCTCTTTTTTCACACCGACCTCTTTTTGTCCTCTTTTCTTTCGATGAGTTTTTAAATTTCCCAAAATGTTTTCTTTCAAATATTTTTTTTTTATTTTTTCCTACATATTTTAAAATAAAATTAAAAATTCCTCATATTAATGAAATCTGGCAAGTCTCAATAAAAAAGAAAATTGGATAACCCTGCACAAAATGACAGAAGAAAAATAATTACATTTAAAAAGTTGAGATTATTGTGGTACGTATTGTACATCATTTAAATATTTATAGTTAGTTTAATGTTCTAGTAAAATTGTTTTAAAGTTATTATAATAAATAAAATATTTAATATAAGTACGGATACATTATACATATAAACAATGTAATTATTATAAAACGTGAAATGGCTTGCTCTTCTTCGAAAAAGAGAAAATGTATTGTCAATGAAACACTACAAAAGGAATTACATAGGAAATGTACTGGAAATTACATAGGAAATGTAATTGCAGTAATGCAAGAATTGCTATTTGCTTGCAATAATGCAAGAAAACCAAGAATGACAGTACAGTGGAATGCATTCCTGTAATAATAAAAAAATATCTATTGGCATCAAAAGACGATTAGATTTATTACAGCATACCCAATCTGAAAAGCATGGAAAACATATTGGTTCGGCTGAAATGTCTAAACCATTGTCTACTTTTTGGTTAACGGACCCATTAGAGGCTACTCTAGCTTACCATGTAGTCCATCATCAACAGAGCTATCTATTGCTTGATAATCTATTCGCAGATTCAAAAATCGCTGTCCGTCTTGCATCTGCACGGCAGTTTTTGTCCGTGATGCGATTGTTAACAATGTTTTAGCTCCACTGTCTCTCAAATCTTTCATAAGCGATACTAAACATAATAAAATTCGGTTTATAGGAATAAGTACAGATGGAAGTAATCTTGGGGCTATTAAAGTATTCCCTATTGTTACAACCTATTTTTCTAGCAGCTCAGGTTTGGTACAAAAACTCGTCGAGATTAAATCTATCCCCGACGAGACCGCGCAAACAATAACTAACATTTTGATTGAAACTTTGGAGAAGTTCGAGATAACGAATAAATGTGTTGCATTTGGTGGAGACAACTGCAACACGAATTTTGGAGGCATACGGCGAGCTGGCGAAAAAAATGTGTTTGCGTTATTAAAATCAAATTTAAATTTAGCAAATTTAATTGGTGTTGGATGTCCTGCCCATATATTAAATAACTGTATCAGACATTTAACAGATTTGTGGCCAACTGATATAGAATCCAATATATCGAAATTGCACAACTATTTCTCAACCTTTACGGTACGAACGGAAAGTCTCAAAGATTTTTGTGCATTTACAGAAGTCGATTTCAAACTCTTATTAAGTTCATCGAAAACTCGATGGCTAACATTATTCCCAGCTATACAACGAACCATTAAAATGTTTGAACCTTTAAAATCGTATTTTTATCAATTGACAATGCACCCGTAGTATTAAAAATGTTCTTTGAGAACCCGTTAAGTGAGGCTTACTTATTCTTTCTCCATTCCTTAACACACATCTTTCATCGGAAAATTGAGCAGATGGAGAAAGAAGAAAACTCTTTATTAGAAATCATGCGTATTTTAAAAAACGTTGAAGACGAACTTAAACAAAGGATTTCGAATAAATTTCTATCGATGGCAGTATTAAGAATTTTAAGCATTAATGACGAAATGAGCAAAGAATGTATCGTATTCAAGTCTAGGGCTTTACAGATTTATGAAGATTGCCTCTGTTATCTGCAACAATGGACGACAATTTTTGAACCGTTCAAGATTTTTGAATGGATGAATCTTTGTGAAAAACCGACTTGGGAGCAATTCTCTTGAATTTTTATTACGAATTGGCATAGAAATTGATGATACTCTATTGATCTCGCAATTCACGAATATATTGAATTTTTATGAAACGGTGGCTACTATTGATGAATTCAATGCTTTATTGGCATGATAAATGGAAATTGTTTTTTACAACAATTCAAAATTTGGAATAAATTTCCGAATTTTTGAAAATATGTGAATTTTTCTTTTGTATTCCTGTACATAATGCTACAGTGGAGCGGATATTCAGCATGATCGAGCAACAGTGGACTAATAATAGAAACCGTTTTACTATCAGCGCTATTAAAAATATATTATTAGTAAAATTTAATTTAAAATTAGAGTGTGCTGACTTCTATAATTCTTAAAGAAAACAAAGAAGCACTTAATGCGGTTCGCTCGTCCTTAAATTACAAAGGCATATCTGATTTTTAACCAAATCATAAATGCAGAACTGAATATTTAGCGATATACACTTTTTATTTAATTTACGTTTATTATATTAAAATTGAAATTTGAATTCCGTACGTTGAGTAATTAAAAGTTTTTCTTTTGATTTTTATGTGAAATAAAATATAAAAAAAATTTTAGTGTTTTTGATTTACTACTTTTTAAGAGAGATTGCTTTGATTTTTTACTCTAGAATAATGCCCTCTTTTTTTGAAATTACTCATTTGAAAGTCCTCTTTTCGAATTTCAATGTCCTATATTTAATCTGTGGGCTTATGGTAACCCTAATGGCGACGGTACAAATTCGTACTGACTGCAGATATCGAGATTACCAGAGAATATTATGGAGAGACGACCTCGCTAAGCCTATGGTTACCTACAGATTGAATACGGTGACCTATGGAACTACAGCAGCCGGTTTCCTAGCAGTACGAGCCTTGTTACAACGAGCACAAGATGGTAACAGCAGTTATCCAACAGCATCCAAGGTCCTGTCGTCGGATTTTTACGTTGATGACATGCTAACTGGATTTGATACTCTAGAGGAAGCATTTTTAACTATAAAGGAATTAAGGGAACTCACGAAGGAAGGTGGGTTGAACCTAAGAAAATGGACTTCCAATTCCGAGAAAATCTTGGAACGTATACCAGGCGAATTACATCAGAAAGGCAACGTACAAATCAAACTATCCGATAGCGTAAAAACCTTAGAGATCGTGTATCATCCCTCTACAGATGCGTTTGAATTCGATGTATCAAGATTGCAACTATCACATGGTCAACCAACCAAGCGATCATTGTTGTCGAATTCATCAAAACTATTCGTGGTTGTCACCAATAACCATTACGGCCAAACTAATGATGCAAGAAGCATGGACCATTGGAATAGGATGGGATAATGGGCTACCAGCGACACTAAACCATAGATGGATGAACTACAAGGAAGAAATGTCTATAATGAAGCAGATAATGATTCCTCGGTGGATTGATACAACAACAGAATCATCAATTGAGCTGCATGGATTTTCCGACGCATCCGAGTCTGCATATGCTGCAGTGGTATACTGTCGAGCAATTGACAATATGGGCCACATTACAACACACTTAGTCACAGCAAAAACACGAGTCGCTCCAATCAAGACCAAATTATCAATCCCACGTCTTGAGCTTAACGCAGCCTTGCTACTAGCAAAACTCATAAGTCACACTCAACGTGCCCTGAAATTCAATGGCGTAAAGACTTACGCCTGGGCCGACTCAACTATTACATTGTGCTGGGTCAGAGGGGAGCCAAACCGATTCAAAACGTTTGTGGCGAATAGGATTTCTGCAATAAGAAGTATGCTGCCAACAACTACATGGCATCATGTAAGGTCAATTGAAAATCCGGCAGACATAGCGTCACGTGGAACAACCCCTTTAGCTCCTGCTAACAGTAACTTATGGTGGAGAGGCCCGGATTTTCTTCATGAGGAATTACGGTTGGATCTTGATGTTCCCACACCAAACAACATTCCTAATGAAGACATCTGAAGGAATTAAAAGAAAACTCAATAGTTAATCTGGCTGGTGTAAAAGAAGTCAACCCGTTCTTACAACTTTTTGAGCGGCATTCAAGCTTCAACAAACTAAAACGCATTGTCGCGTATTGCAGACGTTTTATCTACCACAAAACGTCCACAGTCAACAAGCTAAGTATGCCATCGAATAAGGAGCTTCAAGATGCAGAAATGACAATTCTTAAAATTATGCAGGAACAAGACTTCCATAACGAAATTCAGTGCCTTAAATCCCTTAGGCAGTTAGACAAAAGAAATAGGCTCTTATCTTTAAATCCGTTCTTAGATAATAATGAAGTACTACGAGTGAATGGTCGGCTACAAAATTCCAACCTTACGCCTGCCAGCCGAAGCCCAATAATATTGGACAAGCACAACATATTAACGTTGCGAATAATCGAAGATGCCCACCACAGTACTTTGCACGGTGGCATTCAACTAACCTTGTCACATTTAAGGAACAAATACTGGATTATTGATGGCAAGCGAGCGGTGCGAAGCGTGATTCAAAAATGTCTAAAATGTTTCCGCCACAAGCAACGTATGTCAGAACAACTAATGGGAACTATGCCAGCTGCCAGAATGCAACCAGGAAGAGCATTTGCCAAAACAGGAATCGATTATGCCGGTCCCATTCAATTGAGAACAACAAAAGGAAGAGGGCACAAGGCCTACAAGGGATATATAGCACTTTTCGTATGTATGGTAACTAAGGCGATCCATATTGAAATAGTAAGCAGTCTTACAACGGAATCCTTCATTGCTGCCTACAAGCGTTTCGTTTCCAGAAGAGGCTTGTGTACCGATATTTTTACCGACAATGGAACTTACTTTGTCGGAGCAAATTCTTTATTAAAAAATAACTATCGCATGGCCATGAGCATTACCGAGCGACATTGCAGATATGTTAGCCATTGATGGAACCAATTGGCACTTCAGTCCGCCTCACACTCCTCATTTTGGAGGTATCTGGGAGGCAGGTATAAAAGGGTTATTGGTGATTCAATATTAACATTCGAGGAACTGTGAACGGTAACAACTCAAATTGAAGCATGTCTTAACTCTCGGCCTTTAACACCACTCACAAATGATGTGTCTGACTTAGCAGTAATAACTCCAGGGCATTTCTTAGTTGGTAATTCATTGAAGGCTCCACCATGTGCAAATATCGAAACTATGAAGTTGAAAACAAGGTGGCACCTGTCCGAACAATTAATACAACATTTATGGAAACGATGGCCTTCTGACTATATTCACCAACTTCAGCAGCGAACCAAGTGGACAAAGATCCAGCCTAACTTGTTGGTAAACGACTTAGTATTAATAAATGATGATCAACTACCTACTACTCGGTGGGAGCTGGGACGGGTTCTTGAAACTCACGCTGGGAAGGATGGCATGGTTCGAGTCGCCACAGTAAAATGTCAGGACGCAACATACAAAAGACCAATTACAAAACTATGCAAGCTACCGATCGAAGATGGATTGAAGGAAGCATTGCCACCACTACAATCCAATACTAGCGAAACAATTTCAACTGATAACAAAAACTCACCGCCTAGGCAACAACCACATAGACGAGCAAAACAATTAGGAAAAACAAATCAAATGGCAATAGCAATATTCTCTATGTGTTGCATTGTTGGACTTGCACAAGCCACCATCCAAATAAATCCGTTCAACTTGTCTACCGGGATACACTTTGAGGAATTAGGCAAGCTTGAAATAGTGGCAACGAAATGGACATTAGTCGTTCATTACAATTTAACCTCATATTAGGAGGAAATTGATAATTTTAAATTAGCCCACACCGAATTGCAGACGGCTTGTATTAAGCTGTCCGGTCTAAAATGCGACGTCATCCTTCAACAACTCTTATGGCAATACAATTACTTGATAGTAGACAACGAGCTATTGTTCGAAAACAATAAGGACCGTAAACGAGTGAAACATGGTTTCGGTGACTCAGTGGGCCTTGTGTTAGGGGACATGTTTGGCGTTCTCACCCAACGAGAAGCTGAAAAGTATGAGTCCCACTTTGAAAAAAACTAACGATGATGAGAATTATCTTTTGGCGCTTATCAAAAATCAAATAATTGTAATCGATAGCACCATCAATCTAGTAAAACATAACACAAACCTCACTGCAGTATCGATAAACAACTTGCTATAGGACCAACATCGCTTGGAACAGGAAATGCTGCAATTACAAGAATATAGAACATACGAAGACAGAGTGCGATCAACGTTAACGAGCATTTTCGAAATGATGCTAGTACTAAAGAGTTGTTGTGTAAACGTACTAATTATTAAACGTACCATGTTTTGTATATGTTTAATAATGATGCTGGCCACTAATAGTCGCTGCGATCAAGATAATAAAATAAAATAAAATCAAACTGAGAAAAACAGAAAAATATAGTGGAGCAGTCGAGTACGAGCATCATTAAGAGACACAACACAGAAACATAATAATTGTACGTTGTTATTAAATTAAATAAAAATAAAAAATTATAATTACTAATATAGTAAACTTTTAACTTGGTTTATAATAAATAATAATATAACTACATAAAATTAATATTATAAAAAAAACTCGTGAATTGTGTGTTTTATTTCCAACATTCGAAATGTGTAACCATCAAATCGACGAACACAACAAAATGGCGCAGCCGGTAGGATTTGATTATGCAAAACCACATTGATTCGAATGGGAAATCTTAAGCTAAAATACATGTGCGTCAGTGACAATAAAACAAAAATTGTAATAAGAAAAGAAATAATTGAACAAATCCATTATAATTATTAAACGCGTCATCATAAAATTTTCAAATTAATATAAATAAAAAATAAAAATTTACAGTAATAATAAAATTTTAAATAAAATAAAGCCATTTAAAAAAAAATTTAAAACTCAGAAGTAATAACATTTAAATATAAAAGAAATTTCTTGAAATAACCACGAGTTCGACACATAAAATATACTCGTACAGTAATTATATTTTAATTCCGTTGCATAAATGCGTATGCGACTCGCAACTTGAAACAGTAAGTGCAAATTTTGTGCTGCATATAACATATAACCAAACATGTGTAAATAAAATTGATGATGGTCAAGGACATACAAATCACATAACGGGCAGCTGTATTACACAATTGACAAATTATCATCTGATATTGTACAACCGTTGTTGCGGTACATAATAAAGGGAATAACTGGACAACAATCAACACATCAATATGGTGAGAATTATTTATTAGAATTTAAGTTGATATTTATAGTTAATTACTTAATAGTTCATACATATAGTATAAGTTCTCATGAAATTAGCGATAATTATCTGTTTCGGCACAATTTTCTTGATTTTTAATTCAAATAAGTTCTGTACTATTCTAAAATTTATTGACTACGGGTATCTAACTATTTAAATTTATTTGTTCATGTTCAATTCTCATAAGACGGAATCACCATATTCCCTAAGAAGCCGTGTTAAATCAACTAGCGAATCTTCAGAAATCTCAAATAGTAGTAACAGTAAAACATCGTCCAACCCATGTTTAAATGAAAATTCTGATTTTCAAGATTGCCACGAAGAAACCATAAATCCTATAATGTCTTTCAATTATACTTTAGCATGCAAATTGATCCCCGAATTTGGTGGTGATCATACTACTCCACTTCATAAATTCATACATTGTTGTGAAATGCTTATAAACTCCCTACCAGATAAAGAAAAAGAAATCTTTATGACATTCATTCCTCGTAAATTAAATGGTGAAGCATACAGCATTTGTCGTTATTCTACCTTTTCTAAATGGGAAGATTTAAAGAAAGAGCTTAATAAACATTTTAGGAAAACTAGATCTATTGAAAGCATACAGATGGATTTGATAAGTTCCAGTCAAGGTAAAACTGATGATATACGAACATTTGCAACCAAGATAGAGTCACTGTTGGCAGAACTAAACGAATCATGTAGTGAAGTAAACGGTACACTCTCAGAGGAAGTACGAGAACTTAATGGTAAAACCGCACTGCGCGCATTCCAAAATGGATTGAAAGGAACAATTGGTCTTATAGTAAATGCCGGTAACTTTGGACAACTGCGTGATGCAGTAACCAAGGCCATTGAGGAAGAAATGTATCTCAAATTGAAATCGACGACTCAAGAACCCCAGAAGGAACCGTCCAGCACACAATTAAAGAAATGCCAAATATGTAATAAATTGGGTCATTTAGCAGCGACGTGCTTTTCTAGATATAGTCAATCAAGTACACCAAATAGATTGCAAACAATGCAACCTTCATTTAATCGTCCGTCAATTAGAACATTTTCTTTAAGTTGCTCGTACTGCAAGAGAAAGGGGCATAATATAAATCAGTGTTTCAAAAAACAAAACGCAGATTTAAGAAACAACCCAGAGTCCATTGATCGTAATGAATTTCCTACCCCAACTACCAAATCTAACTCCGTGTCGGAAAACTTAACGGAACTCGCAGGTCAAAGAGGTACTCCCTTTCGAGTGACGTCAAAGAAATAAATGGGTACTCATAATAATTTATAATTTAAATCATTACAATGAAGTCGAAAATATTTGCTTAACAAGTTGTAATCAAGAATTAGACAAAATATATCTGAAATTATGCTTAGATATCGGAATTCCAAAATTACTTACATTTCTGGTTGATACAGGGGCTGATATCAGCGTTATAAAGGCATCATGTGTACAAGCGTTTTCTACGTATTACCCTGAACTAAAATGTGACATCAAAGGCATAACAAAAGAAACAATCTCAACTCTAGGGCTTATACCTACACAAATTATTTTTACTGATACATTCACAATTTCTCATAAATTCCAAATCGTCGATGATTCATTTCCTATTTATTGTAGTGGCATCATAGGTAAAGATTTTTTAAATATAAATAATTGTAAAATTGATTTCGCTGAACAAACATTAGAATTACCCACTGAAATGAATACTTTATTACTTGACCTTATTACGATTTCTAGAAAAATTCTTATTCCACCTAGATGTGCAAAATTTACAAAATTGGCTGTGGACATGGAAAACAACACGGATTACTTGTGCTTATCAAACGAAATAGCTGCAGGCGTGTTTGTTGGAAATTCTCTTGTTCGACCACACAATAAATCTATTAATTTAAACTTGATAAATACTACTGAGCAATCTGTCGAAATTTGCGCAAAACATTTAGTTTTTGATGAAATCTCCAATTATAATATATTCTCATTAAATACTTGGTCTAATAATATTCAAGATCGATTGAAACTTTTAGAAACCAGTATTGATTTGTCACAATTATCCAAGGAAGAAGAAGATTCAATTCGAACTATATGCCGAAATTATAATGATGTGTTTCATTTAGAAGGAGATGAATTAACAGCTACTACTGGTATAAAACATAGTATACCTACTGTTTCAGATTGCGCACCAATACATAAAAAATCATATAGAATGCCTGAAGCTACTAAGAATGAAATAAACAGGCAGGTGAATCAAATGTTAAACCAGCATATTATTGAGCAAAGCGATAGTCCTTGGAATTTTCCGCTTCTAGCGGTACCAAAAAAATCAAAGGATGGGACAAGAAAATAGCGCGTAGTTGTAGATTTCCGTAGCTTGAATGAAATAACACTTGATAGGATCTTTCCTCTACCCAATATATTAGAAATTCTAGACCAGCTAGGGAAATCAATGTACTTTAGTACCCTCGATATGACAGATGGTTACCATCAAGTACTTCTTGATGACGAGGCAAAACCTAAAACAGCTTTCAGTACGAGCTTTGGTCACTTGCATTTCAACCGTATGCCATTTGGATTGAAGGGTGCACCTGCCACCTTCCAGCAACTTATGAATAAGGTGCTTGCGGGATTAAACGGTATAAAATGCCTCGTATACCTTGACGATATTGTAATCTACGGAAAACATTTACTAGAACACAACAAGCGACTGATAGAAGTTCTGGAATGTTTAAGAAATTACCATCTAAAACTTCATCCAGGTAAATGCCAATTTTTAAGGCGAGAATTGACTTATTTAGGGCATGTAGTTGGACCCGATGGAGTCAAACCCGATCCGGGAAAAATTGAAGCTGTCGTGAACTACCCGCAACCTAAAAATCAACGAGACATAAAAGCATTCCTTGGACTAACCGGATATTATAGACGGTTTATTCGAAATTTTTCTAAAATCGCACAACCACTAACGCTACTCTTAAAAAAGGATACACCTTTCATTTGGTCACCATTTTGCGACGAAGCTTTTAATTCCTTGAAAACAGAAATTACCCAACCACCTATTTTACAATTTCCGGACTTCGACCGTGAATTTATAATTACCACGGACGCAAGTGATATTGCGATTGGCTCAGTACTATCCCAAAAATTCGATAATGGTGAACTTCCAATTGCGTTTGCCAGCCGCACTTTAAATAAAGCAGAAAAAAATTATGCTGTCATCGAAAAAGAGTTATTAGCAGCTGTTTGGTCCATCAAACATTTTAGAGCATACGTGTATGGAAGGAAATTTACACTAGTCAGTGATCACAAACCACTAGTTTGGTTATTTGGTATGAGTAATCCTTCATCAAGACTAATGCGGTGGCGGTTAGAATTGGAAGAACATGACTTCCGAATCATCTACAAGCCTGGAGCGCTTAACAAAAACGCCGATGCGTTAAGTCGCATAATTACGGAATCTAAATTAAATCTGAATAGTGGTATTAATTCTAATCTAACTTCTACAACTATTAGCGATTTACGACAAGTAGTACCCCAGAGGTTACCTACTCCCCTTGATAATCAGTCAAGGTATTTAATTGACGATCCGTCTTCCTTAAATCGAATAAATGCTATTACTCCTTCTCAATCTCAATTAGAAAAAAATGAAACTTGTTCAAGCCCTGTTTTGAAATCAGATGAAGATCAAGATGTTAACAATCCAATTAACCAGTTAGAATTACCAAATATCCCCATGAGGCAGAAAAAATCCTTAAATAATTTTAAAAATACTGAAAATACTGACGACAAATCTTTAAGTTCTCCAATTATTGAATTATCCGATGAAGACAAACAAAAACAATTAATAGCAGAATTTCACATTACACCAATGGGTGGACATCAAGGAATTCAGAGAACTTATAAACGTCTTAGAAAGTATTATTATTTTCCAAAAATGTTAGCTAAAATTGAAAAATTCATTCGTTCATGTGACTCTTGCCAACGACATAAGAGTTGCCAGGAGAATAAAATGCCGATGAAGATTACAACATCTGCTCGTACACCATTCGAAAAGGTTTTTCTTGACATTGTAGGACCTCTGATTTCCAGCTATCAAAATAACAAGTATATCCTAACCATACAGGATGATCTTACGAAATACTCTGTAGCCATACCTATTCATAATCAAGAAGCGGAGACCATTGCACAAGCCTTTATTAAACATTTTGTATGCATTTATGGATGTCCATCATCAGTTTTGACCGATCAAGGCGCGAATTTTATGGGCTCTGTTTTCCAGAATTGCTGTAAGATCCTAAAAATTAAAAAGATTAATACCACTGCCTTCCATCCTCAAAGTAATGGAGCATTGGAGCGATCCCATCGCACTCTGATGGAATATTTAAGACACTTCATCGATAAGTATGCAATGGATTGGGACTCTTGGGTTCGGTATGCCATGTTCGTATATAATACAACTCCACACTCAACTACTGATTTTATGCCGTATGAATTAATTTTTGGGATACGTCCAAACTTACCTCTATCTTTCCAAAATGAACCCGAATTAATATATAATTTTGAAGACTACCTAGTTGATTTCAAACATAAATTACAAACATCATATGCTATTGCCAGAAATAATTCCATCCTATCAAAACAAAAATCAAAAATTTATTACGATATAAATTCTAAGGATGCGAGATTCTGCATCGGAGACATGGTCTGGCTCAAAAATGAACAAAAGAAACACAAATTTTCAGACCCCTCTAGGGCCGTATAAAATTTTAGATGTAATTAGTCCCGAAAACTCGAAAATTGACATTGGAAGAAACAGTAAAATAGTTCATAATAACCGATTAAGACAGAAAGAATAAATTAGAATTGTTGTAACAACTAATTAATTAATTAAATTATTATTATTATTTGAATTAAGCAATCAATAGAATTGTTCTGAAATTATTTCATTTCTGTAATCAAAAATTATAAATTATATAATACTTTATATTGTGTAAAAAAAATACACACTGAAAAATTTGAATTGTAATCCAAAATTTATTTTTAAGTTTAATAAAATTGGTTTAAGTAAAACAAAAATTAAAAATTAAATAGAAAAGAAAAATAATTATGAAAAAAAAATTAAAATTAGATTTTAAGCATGTATATTTATTATGACATTTAAGACGCACAGCATCTTTCTTATGGAGGGGGATGTTGTGTAAACGTACTAATTATTAAACGTACCATGTTTTGTATATGTTTAATAATGATGCTGGCCGCTAATAGTCGCTGCGATCAAGATAATAAAATAAAATAAAATCAAACTGAGAAAAACAGAAAAATATAGTGGAGTAGTCGAGTACGAGCATCATTAAGAGACACAACACAGAAACATAATAATTGTACGTTGTTATTAAATTAAATAAAAATAAAAAATCATAATTACTAATATAGTAAACTTTTAACTTGGTTTATAATAAATAATAATATAACTACATAAAATTAATATTATAAAAAAACTCGTGAATTGTGTGTTTTATTTCCAACATTCGAAATGTGTAACCATCAAATCGACGAACACAACAGAGTCTTCAGGATACGCAACAAGGCTTACTTAATGTGATCTATCATGCTCATCAAGACACTGCTACACCAAGTCAATTGGAAGAATAGCTACAATTTATTCGTCAACATGTGCCTGTAACCATTGCTCTACCAGGACACAATATCCACGATCTCCATCACGTGTATGAGACCATGCAAATACGCAGCCGAGTGACCCAGAAAAATGTAATAATTGAAATTACCTTGCCACTGCCATTCGTATGGGACTATACACTAATTTCCATAGTTCCAGTTCCCAATATCAACCATGGAAACACTAGCTCAATCACAAATAATTAGTTCTACCGATTATATTGCAATGGACAACCGGCGTGAACACTTCGCATTATTAACCAGAGAAGAGCTGCAACAATATCAAGTCTTCAAGCCTGTTAACTTCTTATGCGAGGTATCACAAATTATGAACACTCCCGTCAAGCAAACGAATTGCGAGGTAGCGATTCTACAACGAAAGGAAGGACTAGATACCATATGCATCACAAGGACAATAAACTCTACTAATCACTGGATCAAAATTCACGCCACCAACCAATGGATTTATGTGATACCCAACGAACTCGTAGTCGATGTCATATGTGGGTCTACTAGCCAATCGCATACGATTGTAGGCTCCGGCATAGTGGAACTCGCGGCCGGCTGCGTGCTCAGAGATTCTGATGTTCAAATAATTGCTGTAGGTACAACTAAACACAACATCAACACATTCTCTCGCCATACCAATCAGCTAATGCATGATGCCAACAACTTACGAACCTTTAGTGCGTTTGTCAAAAATAAAACAAAGGGAGATAACGAATTGAAGTTATTAACTACGCCAGCCACAACAGAGTTGGACAAACAATTAGAGGCATTAAAAGATGCCGAGGACGTTATCTTTCAAATCGAAAACGTTCATCACATTCACCATTACACGATGATCCACATTTTATTTTGGAGCGCCATAGCAATAGGAGTTATTTGGCTTGTAAACAGATTAAGGGGAAAATATATCGCCACTCGCAGGCCCCCGTCTCCATTATCGCGACCAGAAGAAACCAACGTTTAGCGGATGTGCGGCACCAATAAAGCCCGGGAATATGTTGAAACAACGTCAACATGCGCAATAATACAATATTCCAAACGGAAATGCCATGTGGAATATTGTATATTGTAGCAAATTCAACAGTTTTAATTTTTGTATATTGTGTTGTCTGTTTTTGTTGTATTTGATACTTTTAATTTCAAGCGTAAGCAATTTTTATGTATAAAAACACGTTTTATCGTGGTAATAAAACAGAATTGAATTTTCAGCGCATACCAACTTGTTAGGTCATCATCAGGAGTATCTACTGATTTAAAAAAAAAAATTTGTTATATTATATATAGCAGAAAAAAGCAAAAATTAAACAAAAGAAAGAGGGACAAAAATAAGCAATAAAAAGCAATAAAAATTAATCTATTGATTGCGCAGGTGTGCGATTAGTCATCGGCTGAGTAACAAAATTCAAGGTATATTAAAGTACATTTAATTACCCGAGGTATTAATCAAATTATAGAAAAGGGCGGGGTCTGGTGGGAAACGAAATTCTCTCTGTTCGTTAAGGATATTTTGGTTAAGAAATAATGATTTTCGAATTTCGTAAGACTCTTAGGTATCTAAACGTCTGCCTTTAGGTTGTATATGTAATATGTCTAAATTGTTCAAGCTAGCTGTATGATTTTCTAAAGTTAAGTGGTTATGGAACGTTGATTGATTGCAACCAGATAAATGTTCTTTAGCTCTAATTCCAAAATTGCGCCCAGTCTGGCCAATATAGGAAAAACTACAATCATTGCAATTAATCCTATAAACGCCAGATTTGGAAAGGCGATCCACTCTAGGTTTATTGTTAAAAATCATTTTCCTATATACTCTAAGCAACGTTAATTTTCCCGAATCGGACTATCCGGTGGATAAATACTGGTTAGAGTTACGCTTTAGCTTTTTATTTAATAAATTTAATATAGTCCTAGTTGCATATTCTTAATAACATGACCTCGAAGATAATATCTTCAACTATTTCTAAAGTAATGTGACCGTCATGTTTCGAGTTTTACATTTTCTTAGGGTTCATTTAATTAAAGGTAACATAATTCATTCTTATTAGAATATTTTATGTGCCCTCTGTTAAATGAACGCAAATATGTACATGAACGTAATTTGATTACGCTGCCTATGTACATAATAAATGTATTTGTTCCATTTTATTTATTTTACTAGGTAGATGACAATGACCGATGCAAATATTGAAAAGCATTGTGGTTGTTGTTGTTCGAACTTCCTCAACGGAAGTACTAAAGAAAAAATATTTTCGCGTGGATCGATTCAGCATAATTGATGTCACGTTGTCCCAGTAGTACAAATCAGCGCACAAACAGCGCATAAACAGCATATAATTAGAGCGCTCAATTTTTACTTCAAATTGATGCACCTAATTCCATGCTATTCTTATTGTTGTCGACCAAAAACTCGGCTTTGTTTCCCCTTAAAATTAATTTATCTCTCTTTCATTTCGATTTGAGTATAATATGTAACTGTTATTCGTTGGTTTACCAGAAAATAATATTTTTTTAATTTTTGTTGTATCAAAACCAAACACAATCATATATTATTGATTGTGATTGGTTTTGGTTGTATGTACCAAATGTGCATTGTCATTCAGATACAACTACAATTTTTTTTAATTTTGTATACTTACTTTATATGTTATCCATGTATTTCCATTTCAATCTGAAAAACAGTTATCATCGTCATACGTATGCATTGAATATGTTTCAAATCAACACACATCTATTAGCTTCAGCTGAAATCTGGATACTGATAGAAATAAAATAACAATTTTTGAAATGAAATTGATAAACAAGAGATTAGGTGGGGTAAAAATGCAGTGCATAGAAGAAACCGAAGTAAATTTATTTGTTTTCTCGCTTCGACGTGTGCAAATGTTTCCATCTATTTCATTCTGCTATCAGCGTTTGTTTGCTGGGACGTTGCACAGTTTTCGTAGGAATTTTTGTGATGAGATCGCAAAAATTTTCCTACGAAACTCAAAAAGTGAGTACAACACTTTTTTGTTTTAGGCACTCAGTTTTTGGTGAGACCAACGAGTGGTCATAATTAGATTAAGCATTAAATTTTGTGGGGTTAAGTTTTTTTAGTAGTGACTTTTGTTTGTAAAAATTTGGGTTTTTTTTAATTTTTTGTTATTTTCTGTAGAGACTTAATAAAAAAGTGATTAGCATAAATTAATACCAAGTGTTCCTTGAGTGTTTTTTTTGTGGTGTCGTGATTTTTTTTGCGTGGGTTTCTTTTTACTGATATTTTTGGTGAGTATTAAATTAGAGTAAGTAATTCTACTAACCAATTATATAACGATAGTGGGTTGCTACTGACCGCCAGTAGTAGGAAACCGGTGACGCATTAGCGCTGTTTTTCCTATTCTATTGACCTTGGTGGCATACCACTATCACTCCATACTAACCTCATTTATGGTAGATTTATTAACGGATGTTAGATAGGGCTTAGAATGTTAGAGTAGGCCCCTAACAATACAACCACTGGCAGTTTCGCCCAAGTGATGTGTTTGTGAACCCTAAAACGATGGAAATGAAGATTAACTAGTGCCTACACATTCATTTTAATAAATATATTTGGTAATAATTGGATTTGCTTACCTATTTTCCTGGTAGATTCATTTCGCAGAATTTAAGCTTAAATTTAAATATTAAATATAATTTTATTTTCTCACTTACCTTGGCTTTCAAAATAAGTTCCGTTCAAATAAAATTAAAGGTCAATGACTTATATAGCAAATAAATAAATTGTAATCCACAACATTGTTATCTACAAAACGATTTATAATCACCATACAATCAATGATTCCCCTACTCTAATAAAGAGGTCAGTCGTAAAAGATTATTGATCGTTTGCAGATGGCAATGTGTCTGGAAGAGGAATTCAAAAGTGGTTAGTAAGATAATTTTTTAGCAAGAAAATTTTTATAAAAACCATCAGATGTAAAATAAAAACCAAGGGTTAAAGTAGATAAAAAATTTAAATTTATTAAAGTACATAATTGTGAAAAATATAAGTTGTGCATAATAAAATATTGTCTGTATTAAACTAAATTTGGTTAACAAACATTTTGGAAAAAACATTTTGGTGCCGAAATCCGGGATGCTGTTTGGTTGAAGCGTATAGAAGAAACATAAGTACATGGTGCCGAATCATCCTTTTGCATACTTCTGGAAATTACGATAAGTAGCCATTTTTACATATATTATTTTGTGCATTTTTTTTGTTGCGTTCAATTAAAATCGGCTTAAATTTCATTTTAATCTGTCCTAAAAACAAGAAAGACTTAATTAAAATTAAATTGTAATCAAGTTATTAGTTAATTGATACGTAATTAAACGATAAAAGAACAGTGAAACGTGCAATTAAAAGTGAAAGTGTAGTTTTGAACTCTAAATTACTATTTCGAAATGGAGAGAAACATACGCGCTAGAGATCGTGCAGTGAATCAGTTGAAATCCTTAAAAGCATTTTATGAGAAAATAGATAACACTACAACGTTAGAAGCACTACAGATTCGCGAAGAACAGTGCGAGAGACTTTATAAGAATTTCAACGGTTATGAGCTGGAATTACTCGCGTATGAGCAATATGAATCCGAAACAGAAGATGTAGATAACTTGGTGCTCAATACTCTTGCGAGACTAAGGTCAGCGATAAACTCAAGGTCAACTGAAACTAAAGTTGAAGTGCAGGACTTAAATGCTACTCTAGGCCAGTTTATTGGACAACAGCAAAGTTTTCTCCAAGGAATTAATCAACCGCAAAATGTACGCTTACCAAAAGTAAATATCGAACCATTTGCTGGAGAGTACAAGTTATGGCCATCGTTTCACGATTTGTATGTGACGACGGTACAAGAAAACAAAACTTTAAGGCTCGTAAGTTTGAACGAAGATTAATCCACAACCGAGGATTTACCCTCGGTTTGGTAAGTTTAAACGAGGATTATTTGATCCATGGTTATTTTAAAAATCCACCGATTTCGATGTATTATTTTTATTTTTCTATGATTTTTTCGTCCGAATTTTTTCCGAATTTTCGAATTGTCATTGTCAAATTAACTTGATTTTATTTACTTTTTGTAATTTTTTTTTATTTTATTTTACAAAATATTATTGTTTTTCTCGAGGAAGCACCTAAATTTTACGATGTGCAATTCTTTATGTCAAATTTACTATTTTATTTACATAATTTTAGGAAGGCCACGTTTCATGGCCGTTCGATTGGAAATGTATGTCAAAATAATATAAATTGGGGGTGCGGGAATCGTAGTTTCTGTGAATTGGATTATGATAAATTTGTTCGAAGAGCAAAAATGTTTATCTTTTGAATTGTGGGATAAAATTAATACAAAGCTTTGTTGGTTTTGGTCAATTATATGTCTACCTAGATTTCCGTTGCGCGATACCTGTTTATATAATGATATTTGCTCATCCAGAGAGCACAAAATAAAATAACCAAGGTTTTAGGTTAGGTTTCAGTGGTTTACACTTAGGCCATTTTTGGAACATTGTGATACCACGCATTCATGCCACATCATTAACCCATTCACCTACTCACACAACTACAGTATACCACCTACACATTGCAAGCTCCATGACAACCTGTACATTGACATGGACGGTGGGTCGGCGTTGAATTCTGCACTCCATCAGGGGGTCTTAGTTGTGTTTATTAACATCACCGATTGTAATCGATGATGAAAATTCGATTTGCATCTATAGCCTCTGATGGGATTCGAACCCAGTACCTCCCGGTCCAAGTGCTGAAGCTTTAAGCACTGCACCACTTGTCCGGTTAAAATAACCAAAGAAAAATAAGTTCTTTTTCTTTCAGTGTAGTTTTATTAATTGTCTTACTTTATAAAAAATACAAATTTTAAAATACATATTTTACTTTTACTATTTGATTCCTCCAAAAATCGTAATCGATCGTATTTGTTTGATCGATAATGGTGGCCCATCTTCAATTACTTCGCGAGTAAAATCTTGAATAGGTTGAAATAGTCGTGGAGATCGTCCCCCTCTTTGTAAATGTAAATCTGTTGGCTTATCTAGTGGTAAATTTAATCCTTTTAATCCTTTCGGGACAAAAACCGCGCCGCAAATCCCGCGTATGCAATCAGAATTAATTCGTCAACAGTGAATTGCATTATTTTACTGGTTGCTCCTGGCTCGACGTCTTCTTGGAAAAATTCACCATCGTGTAGCGTTGATATGAGACGGTATACGGGAACAGAATGTTACCAAGATTGGTATATCTTGATTGAAATTTACTGGCGGCACAAAATAATTTTATTAATAAATTGTTTCGACAATTATCCAATTTTACTTACAAATTGCAAATCCTTTGGCCAGCATCGAGATTGGAGACGAAAATTCATTTTGATCAAAATGTTTTGATGAAGGTTGGCTTGACTGTCAACATAAATAGTAATCTAAAGTAAAACGAAATTGTTTAGTTAAAAACTTTACCATTTGTTTATTGAAAGACTTACTTGTATTCATAAACCACCACTCGATCGTATCATCAAATTATGACAAATCCTACACAGACTATGCATGGAATCCGGTTCCACCTTATAACCAGTAGCCATAATCATTTTAAACTTTTCCAACGAAACCGTTGAATTTCATGATCGGCTGATGTGCCTTTGGAAAAACGACGACCTTCAATTGCATCAATTTCATTCATAAATCATTTTGGACGGCAGTCCAAACGAGTGACGAAAGCACCTACTGTGCTGGAAGTCGAACGAAGTATATTATACAGCAAGTTTCGAACTTTTTCCCTTTGAGGCCGCCAGGATCGTGTTATATACCATTGGAAAGGTCTTGAAAAATAAACCTAAATAATGTATAAAAGCATGAATTTCTACCAACATTGAGTGGAGATATGACCTTCCGAAAATTGTCCCAAAAAATCAGTTTTTCGGGTATAACTGCCCCAAAAAATGCCCCAATTATTTTCTAACTGGCAAATTACGATTGTAGACGTCAATACCAATTCAACGACTCCTCAAACGTCCAAAACGGATGATTTTGACCAAAGTTATGACAATTTTAAATTTTTCTATGACGTCACCAAATAATCTTGCTTTGGTATATATGTTTGTTTGTCCGTACCTCTTTTATTTGATCTCATATTTTCAGGGGTTGTAGTACTTAAAAAACGAAGCAACTTTTGTTCTACAACTTTTTGATTTGGCCGCCATGTTGGCCGCGGCCGGCCCCTGAATTGCCATTTTTGGCCATTTTGCCACGTCCACAGTGCTGAATCTATTCGACATACCCTGGACATATGCATATCGTTGGAAAGGTATTGACGCCAGCTATCAAATAGCAAAAAAAAGAATTCAAAAAATTATGTTAGAGGGTCATTTTGGCCAAAAAACTGAAAAATGCGAAATCGGCCGGCCACATTCGGCCAAATTGCTAAAAAATGAGCCCAAGACTTTTGGTTCATATTTTCAGGATTACTAGCCACAAATCTCACCTACAATATGACATCAACCGTTTGTCCCAGAAAACTCGTATATTTTAGATATTGACCTCCATAACTTAAAAGCCACCTTAATTTTTTGCAAAATTTCATTTTTTGGCTCAAATGCACCCAATATCGGTCCGTTGCGGTTCATAATGATAGTGAATCAACGTATTACAATGAAACAAATATAAATACATCATATTATTATCATTGCTAAGAGAATTTTTACCAGTGACTCTTTTTTCATAACAAAAAAAAATGAAAAAACTGACAAATTGATGTGATCGAAAAAATCACCAAAAACATTGAACAATTTCCTTGCATAAAATCGAGACTTTTTTAATCTTTATGATGATTTCTTTAAAAAAATAGATCTTACCACTCCTCCCATCGCATGCAGATGGAATATCAGCGGGAGGGTAGCTACCATTAATTTTTGTTTTGTAACTAACAAACTAAAATATGTATATTTTATTGTATTGGTTAAGGATCAAAAATGAATGGTATCCGCATGCGGTTAGTGACAAAACAGCAAGAAACATGCAAAAAAATTGTTGAATTACTCAATCGAATTTCTGCCAAAAACAGATGCATCTGATCTAACTTTTTACTACTCTGTAACATGCACTAAAACCTAAACTACATATGTTCAGCCGATAGCCTACGAGAACCGGTTGTGTAATAAGATCACACCCGGCATGACCTGTTTGTGGCATGTGGTAAAGGATTCTGAAATAAAATCTACTAAAATACTACAAAATGAAGATTGAAAAAATGCATGCAAAATAAATAAATAGAATCGTCCACCACACACCAGAAACCGTACATCAGACCGTACGCTACTATATAGGCAACAAAAATGCTTATAGAGTTCGGTTCCGACCTTTCCCGTCTTTTTTATTTCATTTTTGTTTGTGTTAGTGTGATTTCACAGAAAATTTGTTTAAGCCGCAATTAAAATCAGTATCATAGGTAAATGGGGAAAGAATAGAAAAAAGTTATGATTTCTGTGAGATCAAGTGTGGAGTAGAGCATTGTGCCTCATACACAGACGCACGCCACTGGAGTGACGAATATCGAGAGAAGACAGCTGTGTGAAAGTATGCGTAATTCGTTCTTCGCCTCTCGCTATTCGTAATTTCAATGCCACGCGTCTGTGTATGAAGTCGTATTCATACGACGGATAAAAATCTCGGATTTTTCTATCCCAGATTTTTTTTCAACCTTTTTGGTTGAAAAAAGCGTGTCTGTTGTATAATTTACGTGATGTAATTGGTTAGAACGATGGAATAGAAAAATCCCGGATTTTTATCCGTCGTATGAATATGACTTAAGGCACAATAACACGTAGCGGCCACTTGTGTGCTATCGAGTGTGTATGAACTGTTTTGACTGACAACAATAAAACGAATCGCAATTCAATTCATTTTCAATTTGCCGTGCCAAAATCATTGATATCAAATAAAAAACCTCTTAACGAGGTAAATGTTCGAGTGATGAAAGCCGAATTCAATTCACAAAATTTCTGATATCAAATTTGTGCCGAAAAAAACAATTGCATTCGATTTTTCAACGATTTTTCGGAATGTTAGTGCATTCGGCGCGTTTGTTTACATTTTTCTTTCTAGCTGTCAAAAACAACAACTTGTCAACGGTTTTTTGAATGTTAAACAACAACGCGCTGAATGCACTAACATTCCGAAAAATCGTTGAAAAATCGAATGCAATTGTTTTTTTCGGCACAAATTTGATATCAGAAATTTTGTGAATTGAATTCGGCTTTCATCACTCGAACATTTACCTCGTTAAGAGGTTTTTTATTTGATATAATGTACGGTTGATGATAACGAGCGTAGTTTTTCACACATTTAACATTTCACGTATTATAAACGAGCACTTCTTATATCAGGAGCTACCCTAGTTCGTGCCTTTAATTTTGTCTTCTCTAATTGAACATATTCTGGCCCGTTTGTTGCATTCACAATAACTGTAAAAATATAGATAAACATAAATTATCGTTTCACTGAATAACTGACATATTTGAGGTACTTACATTTATCCTCAGTCAATTGTTTGAGTACCTCCCCGATAATTTATCCAACACTTTTAAATCATTTTCTGGGGCGGTATGTTGTACCATCACTTCGAATCGAATTCGAAAAAAGTCGAATCGAAAAAGTGAAATTTGTATCATTTTTGCTTTTCGAAAATGATACAACATACCGCCATTCTTTTTTCGAATTTCGATTCAAAGTGATGGTACAACATACCGCCCCTGATTTATCAATTTTTTTCGGTAGATCTTTTAACTGTTCTCGCATTGAAAATAAACATATAAAATACCAATTTAGGTACATTGGCTTACAGTCGGAATAATTCTGCTATTTTCCATTTCACTGTTGTTATTATGCGGTTCGATACACATTTTACAAATATTTTGATACAAATATTTTGACGACTGGTTTTTATATTAGAATTTTTTTTTTATTTATTATTCATAAAATAGATCCGCTTTTCCCTATTGAAAACACAATTATTTACAATTATTGCTTTTGTTTTACGTATATCAAAATGAAATCAGAAATTTAGTAACTTTTTCTTTTTTCGAGCATTTGTTGGTAACCATGTGTGCGATGTTCGAAAAAAACATCGCCGATTAATCGTCGTTTAAGCTTACCAATTTAAACCATGGAAAAATCCATGGACTAATCCACAGATTTTTCGAAAAATGTTCCTTGTTCAAACTTACGGGCCTAAGTGCCGTACACAAGCTACAAATTTTGAATGGTTTACTAAGAGGAGATGCTGCGACATTAATACGCCACATTAAGGTAACCGAGCAAAATTACGAGGAAGCTTGGGCCAAACTAGTGGCTAGGTACAATAAACCAAAGTCGATAATTTCCAATTTAATACAATTATTCTTGGATCAAAGAACCTGCAGTCAAGCTAATCATCGTGATCCGAGGGTTACGAGCATTGGGCGATAAGGCGGAATTGCGAGACCCTTGGAATCCATATGATAATAAATAAGGTCGATAATGATACGAGACAACTGTGGGCTAAAGAATCCGTAAACGAAGCGTTTCCTACATTTCATAACTTTTTAAAATTTTTGGGAACGAGATGTGATGCTCTTGAGTCTTGTATAGTAGGCACAAAACCAACCGGTGCAGTTCAAAAACATGTACGAGCTTTTAACACCATTCAAGCTAATAAATGTAATTGTGTAGCCTGTAACCAAGAACATTTACTGTACAAATGTCCTGTATTCAAGAGTATGAATGTGGAAAATTCGAAAAGTTGTGCGAATTGCTTGCGGGTAGGACATTTACAACCACAATGCTACTCACGTTCTGTATGTTTGATTTGTAAAAGACGCCATCATTCTCTACTTCATAACGAGCAACAATCAACAGTTCGGCATGCAACAAATCAACAACAGTCAACAAATCTACACACAACAAATGAAATTTGCTATACAACCACGGAAACCAAGTCACCATCAACTGCTGCTTCAATAGCTTCAACCTCGCATCAATCAAACATAAATTCAACATCATCATCACCAAGCACAACTAAACTACCAACACAAGAAATAACATCCTTGCATGAATTTCAGACGCCTCTTAAGACAATATTGCCGACAGCCTTGATATACATCCTATCAAGCAACGGGAAGCCAATGATAGCCAGAGCACTACTCGATTCAGGTTCTCAGTCATCGTTTATATCTGAAGCTTGTATGCAACGCCTAGGTTTACCACGAAAATACTCGCATATTTCAATATAAGGCCTAGCATCGTGCTCTGCAGGAAAAACTAGAGGAAAAACAGTTATCACAATAAAATCACGAGTACTTCCACATTACTCTATACAATTAACAGCACACATAATTGAAAAAAATCTCATCACCTCTGCCAGCGTCGAAGATACCTATTCCAAGAAGCAATGAGGTGTGGCAGTTAGATTTAGCAGATCCACAATTCAACATACCTAGTGCAGTGGATTTACTAATAGGAGCAGAATTCTTCCTAGAGATGTTAGGAGAACAGAAAATGTCAATAAATAACCTCCCAGTTCTACATTCGTCTAAGTTTGGTTGGTTAATAGCGGGTAAAATATGCCAGGATGGACAAGAATTCCTTAGCGTCCAAAATTACAACACAAATGTAGACTCAAACAATAGCAACGAAAATTTAATGGAGCTTTTAAAGAAGTTTTGGCAGGTAAGAGGAGCCAACAACGGATACTAAAAGCAGTAAAGACAACGACCCCTGTGAAATCCTATTTAAAACCACCACAACCAGATCGACAGATGGAAGATTTATCGTAAAATTGCCATTCATAAGTCCACGTCCAGAATTAGGAGACTCATTAGCAACGGCTAAATCAAGAATAATGGGTATTGAAAAAAGATTTACCAGGTCTACCGACTATCGCCAAGAATATAGTCAATTCATGGAGGAATACATCAGGCTAGGACAAATGTACCGAGTTACCTGGTCAGATCTACCGCGGGAACACAACCACAAGTATTTCATGCCGCATCACGCAGTGGTTAAAGAAAGTACTACGACCAAATTGCGAGTAGTGTTTGATGCTTCGTGCAAAACCACAACAGCGGTCTCATTAAACGATTGTTTGTTGACGGGACCAAAACTACAACCGAATCTAACAACTACATTATTTCAGTTTAGATTACATGCCATAGCGATAAATGCAGATATTGAAAAAATGTATCGACAGATACTGGTAGATCCGTCAGATGCCAACTTACAGTGCATCTTATGGCGAAGAAGTCCCCAAGAAGAATTAAGTCCATACAAGTGTATGACCGTTACCTATGGAACAGCATGCGCACCGTTCCTGGCCATCCGAACATTAGAAGAGGTAGCCAAAATATATGAGATGAGATATCCAGAAGCAGCTAGAGTCATTAAGAATAATTTTTATATGGATGATCTACTAACCGGAAGTGACACAGTAGAAGGTGCAATTATACTAGAAAATCAGATCGCAGAAATACTAGGTAGCTGTGGTTTTAGACTTCGCAAGTGGAAATCAAATTCCCAAGAGTTTTTGAACTCATTGGCAATTTTAAATGCGGAAGACATTCCCAAACTTATTGAAGATGACCAAACCACGAAAACGCTAGGAATTTTGTGGCACCTTCAACTTGACATATTGACATAATAAAAATAATCAGTCAACCCAAGGACATCATATGGACAAAACGGAAAATGTTATCGGAAAGCTCCAAACTTTACGATCCATTGGGCTGGTTATCACCAATCATAATTAATTTTAAAATTTTACTCCAGAAACTGTGGCTAACCAAGGTAGATTGGGATGAGAAAGTGCCAGATAATATAGTACGTTTATGGAGCAACGTTTACTACAAACTACCGTACCTCCAACAAATCCAAATACCTAGATATCTGCAAAAATCACCAAAGCCAACTTCCATGCAATGGCATGCATTCTGTGATGCCTCGGAGGTCGCGAATGGCTGTGTGGTGTACCTTCGGTCTAGTCATGCAGATGAAACCATAACCAGTCGCATAGTCTGTTCGAAAAGTAAGGTAGCACCGTTAAAGAAAACAAGCCTCCCTAGATTGGAACTCTGTGGAGCGGCAATGCTAGTGGAGTTAGTTAAATACTGTAACTCGTTATTACATCTTGGCAATGCAAACATCTACGCATACACAGACTCAATGGTAGTTTTACATTGGCTATCGGACATTCCAGCTAGATGGAAAACTTTCATCGCTAATCGCACCAGCGCTATTTTGGACATCATATCAAGGGAACAATGGAACCATGTAAAATCTAACCAAAATCCAGCAGACTATATTTCCAGAGGGATAACTCCACCACAAATTCCAATGTTACAAATTTGGTGGCAGGGCCCTAGTTGGCTACACCTGAAAGAAACCGAGTGGCCAAAAAATATAATTACCAACCCAGCAGCAACGGTGGATACTGAGGAGCGTGGTAAAGGAATATGCGTTTTAATGGAAGCATCAACTATCGGACCTGTGGACCAGTTATTGACCAAACACTCGTCGTGGTTCAAAATAAAAAAAAATAATGTGCTATATTCTGCGGTTTTTACCACCCAAATATAGAAACGGAGAAAGGAATAAAGGATACTTAACATATCAGGAGTATATAACGGCCGAGACTTATATTGTACGTGCAATCCAAAACACTAGCTTCAGTCGGGAAATAAGTCAATTGAGGAAGGACAGGGCATTGGATTCCAATAGTAACTTAATCTCATTAGATCCATTTTTCGATCAGCAAGGTGTCCTACGAGTAGGCGGGAGATTGCGAAATGCGAAAATAAGTTATACTGTCCAGCATCCCATCATTTTACCAAAAACCCATGTAGCCAGCAAACTAATCATAAGGGAAGTTCATATTTCTAATCTACATGCAGGCAATACCTTAATGATGAATCTTCTACGGCAAAAATTTTGGATAATCGGTGCAAGATATCTGATTAAAAGCCACATCAAATCTTGTGTCACCTGCATTAGATATCGTAGCGCGCAAGGGCAACTAAAAACGGCTGAAATACCAGCGGAAAGGTGTAATAAGATAAGGCCTTTCCTAAACACATGCGTTGACTACTTGGGCCCTATCTACATTAAAACTACGCAAAATAGAAACGCCCCCCTAACTAAAGCTTACGTTGCTGTGTTTGTTTGTCTCGCAGTAAAGTCTGTGCATCTCGAGGTGGTGAGCAGTCTTAACACCGAAGCTTTTCTAGCGGTGTTGAAAAGATTTGTGGCACGTCGAGGCCTTCCAAATAACGTCTGGTGTGACAACGGATCCAATTTCATTGGAGCAAATAACGAGCTGAAAAGATTAAAAGCAGAAATAACATGTCAGCAAAACAATTCAATAATAACAAATTTTCTATTACAGAAAGGAATTAACTTTAAATTCAACCCGGCTAGCGCGCCACATTTCGGTGGTTTATGGGAAGCGGCCGTAAAGTCGGTGAAACATCATTTCAGGCGAGCAACGAAAGAGGCCAAACTCAATTTCGAAGAAATAACCACATTACTCACCCAGATCGAAATTATGCTTGATTCCCGGCCATTATGCAGACTTAATGATGAACCCTCCAACCTAGAAATACTTACACCTGGTCATTTTTTAATCGGCGAGGCATTGCTTGCGGTACCAGAACCTATATACTGTTATGGATTACTGATACTAAACTGTAGCTCATAGTATATACCTCTTCATGTATATAAGTACATAAGCATGTAATTACTTTATATAACTAAAATACTGATTAGGTACAGCATCTTTGTATATGTATTGTAAGTACCAAAATCTATAAATTACCAACTTGGTCTGATTGCATCAGTCAGATTTTGGGTATCGATTAATGAACACAAAACAAATTATATTATACCTAAATAAAATAAAAAACGATAAAAAATGTCAATAAAATAAAATATCTTAAAAGTGCATAGTTTAGTTTATTTATAAATTGAAATTGAATTCCTTAAATTTCCACACCGTTCTACAACAAAAAAACTTGGTGGCAGCGGAGGGATTGCTCTATGCAGCAATTCTTGGTGTGGAAATTCTTCCAATTAAAAACGTTAAACATCATGGACAATAAGTGATAACGTGAAATTAAACGTTACTTTAACGTAAAAGTGTAGTGCAATATTTAACACATGTGTTAGAAAAAAAACGTGATTTGAAAATGTGAAAATGCACAGTTTTAATAATTAAAATCAATAAGGAATTATTTAAAATATAAATCTATAATTTTATCATAAAAAGTTAAATTCAAAATTAAAACAATTTCGTAATAACAGTTAATTTAATATTATGTTAAAATCATAAGTGTAAACACATGTGGCTGATGTATAAAAACCGCAATTAAACATCAATCATACGATATGAACAATTATTCAATCACATAAAATTCGTATCATATCATATCATACGAGGATTAACTGACCAGCGAAACCGCCCAGTAATACAAATCAGCGCACAAAGAGCGCATAAACAGCATATAATTAGAGCGCTCAATTTTTACTTCAAATTGATGCACCTAATTCCATGCTATTCGTATTGTTGTCGACCGACAACTCGGCTTTGTTTCCCCTAAAAATTAATTTTTCTCTCTTGCATTTAAATTTGAGTATAATATGTAACTGTTAACCGTTGGTTTACCAGAAAAAAATATTTTTTAATGTATTTTGTTGTATCAAAACCAAACACAATCATATATTATTGATTGTGTTTGGTTTGGTTGTATGTACCAAATGTGTATTGTCTACTAGAGACAACTAAACTTTTTTTTAATTTTGTATACTTACTTTATATGTTATCCATGTATTTCCATCTGAAAAACATTTACAAACGTCTATTACCTTCAGCTGAAATCTGGAGACTGATGATAGAAATGAAATAACAATTTTTGGAATGAAATTGTTCTTGTAAGATATTAGGTGGGGGTAAAAATGCAGTGCATAGAAAAAACCGAAGTAAATTTATTTGTTTTCTTGCTTCGACGTGTGCAAATGTTTCCATCTATTTCATTCAGCTATCAGCGTTTGTTTGCTGGGCGTATAGATGATTCGAGAAATTTCATTACCGGTCCAATTTCATCATCGTTTTCAAGCAATCAAAGCAATTATCGGATCATCATAAAATTAGTCATTCATCAAAGCCATTTTATTATCATCGTACGATAACCAAACGGATTAACAAAAATTTCAACGGTTCATCATCATTTACAAAGTGTGTAACCAGTCATCATAAAAGATTTTTTGTGCCATCAAAGACAACAATTAATTAAATCAACAAATTATTTCATCGGGTTATCATAACTCATATATTGGATATCGTATCAACGGATAGCCGCTTCATTAAAAGTTACACAAATATTTATCTCACATCGCTTCGTTAACAAATTCCTGTTCCCAACGAATTATTTTACAAATATGCTGATGCTAAATATATAAACCAACAACAGAGATCATACAATCGGAGAATAATTCAGTTTTTCATTCAATGGATATTATTATGACATCAGGTTATGTATATGTCATTACGGAGATTTTGTCAAGGTTAGTTTACATTTTTTTCCTTATTCTTAACTTTATCATATTTATTTAATTGATGACTGTTCTGTAAAAAAAAAAATTTTATGATTTGTCAAAATTCAAATTTATTTTTACATTTATATTGTGGATATTGTGATTCCCGTTCACCGGTTCATATTAGCATATCGATCATCTTAAATTTTGTTTCTATATTTAAATTAAATATGTTGTTATCACATTATTCTTTTGCTAGTTATATTTTAAAACTCTCCTACATTTAAATTTAATTTTATGTCATCCGAAAGTTTGGATAATTCCAAGAGTCACTCGTACGTTACTTTGCGAAGTCGAATTATAAAGAAAACCAAAAGGCGATCAAGATCTCTAAATGAAAAATATAACATAGATAACACTGACGACATTAAGTCTACTGATTTGTCTCAAGTGAATAAACAGTTAAATAAATCTTCGCGTACAACCATGTCCGTTTTAAACTTAGACGTTGCTCTAAAAATCATTCCTGATTTTGATGGTAGCACAGATCGTCTACATAAATTTTTATTATGTTGTGATATGGTATATAATGGTTTATTGCACACGGAATATGAAAAATTTCTCAATTTAATCAAAACAAAACTTTCATATAAAGCATACGACATAGTGAAATATACTGATTATGGTACATGGAAAGAATTGAAAGATGAGTTAAAAAATAAATTTCAATGCTCCAAATCCATAGAACAATTACAAATAGAGCTCATTAATATTAGGCAACAAAGAACTGAGAACGTTACAGCATATGCAAGCAGGGTTGAAAAATTACTTTCCGAATTGAATGAAGTGTGTATAGCTAGTGAAGGTACGACTGCTTCAAAAACCATTGTAAACCTAAATTCTAAGACAGCCCTCAAAGCCTTTCAAGAAGGCCTACTTGATCCAATCAAATTAATCATTAAAGCTTGTCGCTTTACTACACTTCAGGATTCCGTAAATAAAGCTTGTGAAGAAGAACTTATTTTAAGTACACGTAATACATTCCATTCGTATGATCAAACAAATAAAGTTAAGTGCCAAATATGCAAGCGAGTTGGACATTCTGCTGAAAAATGCTACAATCGTTATCCAGAACAGAAAACCCAAGTTACAAGTGGAATTATACCAAATCATACATCATTTAAAAGGTATAATGAAACAGGACGTCACAAGCCAGAAATCGGAATAGTTCAGAAAACTATAATTTGCGCTTACTGCAAGGCTCCTGGTCATCATATCAGTATTTGCAGAAAACGCCAGTTTGTTAACACGAACAAACAGAACGAAATTTCAAACCAAAATATTCAATCTTCTTCGGGAAATGCCTCGGGATCCGTTCCAACAATTTCGGCAAACACTCCAGTTCGGATCCAGAATTTAAAGTAGAGTGTTTCCCAGATTCAACCATTAATAATTTACCAAATAATCATGATAATTCCAATTTCTTAATTGAGTCTACTAATATTAATTCACATCGTTTCAATCACAAATCTAATCCAGATTCAACTCATAATTCTTGCAACCTAAATTTAATGCCTTATTCAATTAACATGACTAACCACAACAACAATAAAAAATATATTGAACTACAATTGGACATATTGAATACAAAATCGTTTCTCTTTTTGGTCGACACCGGGGCTGACATTAGCATAATAAAACGGAATTTCTTGGCTGAAGATACACTATGTTACCCAGAAAGAAAATGTAAAATTAAAGGTATAACTACTCAACTAATCGAGACGATAGCTAGTTGTGAAGGCAATATAATTCTATCGGAAACCCTTTCCATAAACCACACATTCCAAATCGTTTCAAATTCGTTTCCTATCTCATGTGCTGGTATTATTGGTAAGGATTTTCTGTCTAAATACAAATGTAAGATAGACTTTTCTAATTACGTTTTTGAAATCTTGTTTAACGATATTTCAATTCAACTTAAATTAACCTCTAAAGATTCTGTTCTAATTCCTGCTCGTTCAGAAAAAACAACTTCAATATATTCCAATATTCCAAACGAAGTCGATTATGTATGCCAATCATCTCAAATTGTCTCTGGAGTGTATATAGCGAATTCCATTATTAAATCACAAAACAATCTCGTTACTATCAGCATAGTAAATACAAACGATTATGAAGTCGAAATAGAAAATCTTAATTTACCGCTAACGAAACTAGACGAGTTTGAGGTAATCCAGTTAAATTCTTGGTCAAATGTTATAAGAAATCGATTGCAAATTATCGAATCTTCTCTAAAAACCGACCATCTTAATCAAGAAGAACGAAACTCTATTATAAACCTGTGTCGGAAATACAACGAAATATTCTTTGTGTCTGGTGACAAGCTTACTACAACGGATGTCACGATGCACAAAATTAGAACCGGTAGTAACGTAGAGCCCATATATGTCAAGCAATACAGGTTACCCGAGTCCACGAAAGCTGAAATCAACAAACAGATAACCGAAATGTTGAAAGATGACATAATTGAACCAAGTAAAAGCCCATGGAATTTTCCATTAATTGTAGTCCCTAAAAAAACAGCTAACAATGAAGAAAAGAAATGGAGAATCGTGGTGGATTTTCGTAAATTAAACGACGTAACCGTCAACGACGTATTTCCTTTACCAAACATAAGTGATATCTTGGACCACCTTGGCAAATCTAAATATTTTTCAACGTTAGACCTTGCCAAGGGCTATCGTCAAATTCCGTTAAATCCCAAAGACAGGGAGAAGACTGCATTTAATACTCACTTAGGACATTTTCAGTTTAAGCGAATGCCGTTCGGGTTAAAAAGTGCACCGGCAACGTTTCAACGTTTTATGAATACTATTCTAAGTGGTTTAAATGGGATTAAATGCATTGTTTACTTGGATGATGTGATAGTGACTGGTTATAATCTTGATGATCATAACAACAAATTAGAATCCGTTTTCAACTGTTTCAAAATCAATAATCTGAAGGTCAATCTTGAGAAATGCCAATTCTTATCTAAGGAAATCATATACCTGGGTCACACAGTCACTGAAGAAGGAATCAAACCGGATCAAAAGAAAATAGAAGCAATACGAAATTATCCCCAACCTAACACTCAAAAGGAAGTTAAATCGTTTTTGGGCCTGGCAGGTTATTACCGCCGTTTTATTAAACAATTTTCCGAAATAGCAAAACCTCTTACAATTTTATTAAAGAAGGAACAACCATTTATTTGGAATGCGTTTTGCGATGAAGCTTTCACCAAACTAAAACACTGTTTACTAAATCCTCCGATTCTACAACACCCTGATTTTTCCTTACCCTTCACTATAACCACCGATGCAAGTGATATTGCAATCGGCGGAGTGCTCTCTCAAAACATAAACAACTTTGATTTACCAATTGCATTTGCTAGTAGAGTGCTCAATAAAGCTGAACTTAATTATCCAACGATAGAAAAGGAGCTGTTGGCTATAGTATGGGCTTGCGAACATTTTCGGCCATATGTATATGGTCGTCACTTTTCCATAATTACAGATCATAAGCCGTTGATATGGCTGTGTAATTTAAGAAACCCTTCTTCTCGGTTAATGAGGTGGCGCATTAGATTGGAAAATTTTGATTATAAGGTTTACCACAAACCTGGAAGTCACAATCAAAATGCGGATGCTTTAAGCAGAGTAGTAATTGTACCAGATCAACCTCCAGAACTTCCATCAACTACCAAAGAAGTCAATGTCACAACGCGATCACAAAGCAAACAACTGTCCGAAATCACGCCAAATACCAAAAATCTTCAAAATATTGAAAGTTCTGAACCAAACTTGCCTAATTCCAAAATAATACATCTCACTGACGATTCTGAAATTAATAAAGTGATTGAACAATTTCATTCTAAACCATTAGGTGGACATCAAGGTGTTTTCCGAACAGCACAGCGGATCAAAAGGTATTATTATTTCAATAATATGTATACTCGTATTAGAAAAATAATTAGATCATGTGAATTGTGCCAAAAAAATAAATGCTACAAACTCAACAAAATTCCAATGCAAATAACTTCAACATCGTCTCAAGCATTCGAAAAGCTATTTTTAGACATAGTCGGTCCTCTCCCAGTGTCCTATCAAGAAAACAAATATATACTTACCATTCAGGACGACCTCACTAAGTTTTCCCTCGCATTTCCTCTTAAGAACCAGGAAGCGGAAACCGTGGCTCGAGTCTTTCTAGAACAAATAATATGTGTTTTCGGAACCCCTCAACAAATACTATCCGATCAAGGGACGAACTTTATGAGCGATCTGTTCACAAACATATGTAAACTTCTAAAAATTAAAAAATTAAACACTACTGCCTACCATCCACAGACGAATGGAGCGTTAGAGCGGTCCCACAGAACATGGACGGAATACCTGAGAAATTACACTCAGTCAGACCCACTCAATTGGGATTCTTGGCTTCCTTATGCTATCTTTACTTTTAATTCGACTCCGCACAGTGCAACCAAATACATGCCTTTTGAATTACTATTTGGTTGGAAACCTGTGATACCTACAGCATTACTGCAGGAACCTGAAATAGTCTATAACTATGATGATTATATGTTGGAACTTAAAAGCCGAATGCAAATATCATTTCAAAACGCCAAGGAGAATCTTATAAATCAAAAACTTAGATCTAAGGAGTATTACGATAACAACACCCAAATTAAACATTTCCAAGTCGGTGATCTAGTTTTATTAAAAAATGAAGTTCGATATACCAAATTTGCACCTCTTTGGAATGGTCCGTTCGAAGTTAAACAAATTAATTCACAAACCAATACTACAATATTAATAAAAAATAAATTGAAAACAGTTCATAATAATCGATTAAAGCTGTTTGTAAGTTAATGATTCTTGGTTGAGAATTTCGAAACGAATTTAAACTATGTTTTATAAAATAAGTCCCATATTGAAATTAAATAAAAATAAAAGTTTTTTTTTTCAAATTTATTACAATTATAAAATTATTATATACTTATTTTTAAATTCATTCATATTTATATACTATATTATTAATTATTAAATTTATTATTATATACAATTTTTTTAATTTTGAATTATAGCTAGAAAGTTAATTAAAGAAAATATTTATAATTTTGTTTGTATAAAATAATCCTTAGGGTTATTTAAAACTTAGGGGGATGGTGTTATGGATTACTGATACTAAACTGCAGCTCATAGTATATACCTCTTCATGTATATAAGTACATAAGCATGTAATTACTTTATATAACTAAAATACTGATTAGGTACAGCATCTTTGTATATGTATTGTAAGTACCAAAATCTATAAATTACCAACTTGGTCTGATTGCATCAGTCAGATTTTGGGTATCGATTAATGAACACAAAACAAATTATATTATACCTAAATAAAATAAAAAACGATAAAAAATGTCAATAAAATAAAATATCTTAAAAGTGCATAGTTTAGTTTATTTATAAATTGAAATTGAATTCCTTAAATTTCCACACCGTTCTACAACAATACGAAGACGTACCAGTGCATAAACTGTCCAGATGGCAAAATGTTCAGCGGCGGCTGCAATCGTTTTGGATGGCATGGTCCAGAGACTATTTACATACCTTACAGCAACTAGGTAAATGGACGAAAGGCAAATGTCCAATTAAAGTTGATGATGTCGTATTGATTAAAGAAGACAATCTACCACCCAGTCAGTGGTTACTCGGACGAATAATTCAAACTCGCGGGTAATGCTTGCATAGTACTTGTGGTCACTACGGCTGTCAACACAATCAAACGTCCAGTAGTCAAATTAATATTATTTCAAAATACTACAATGTAATTACGTATTCTACCTGGAATAATTTGTAAAGGCCGCAAATCCAATACATGTTACAAAAAAAAAATACCGTAGTAAACTTAAGAAAATAATTTCTAAATATTTTCTTAACGCGGGGTAATATGTTTGTGAACCCTAAAACGATGGAAATGAAGATTAACTAGTGCCTACACATTCATTTTAATAAATATATTTGGTAATAATTGGATTTGCTTACCTATTTTCCTGGTAGATTCATTTCGCAGAATTTTTTTTTTTTTTTTTTTTTTTTTTATTTAAATTATTACAACTGAATACAATTCTTCTAGTAATTTTTCTTTCTTAATTTAATCACTTGTGAATGAGAAGACGCCCATTGGCCGGCTCCATTTATATGTTATTTACTGAAGTAGTCTTTGCTTTGGTGTCCTTAATCCATTAAATCAATTGGTTTCGTTCTCTGCAATCGTCTTACTGCATGGGAGGTGTCCAACATACCACGAAGCTCTTCATTTACGTGTTGATAAATACGTTGTCCATGTATTACTGCAAGTTTTTTTATTTCTTCTTGGACCGTCGGGATATTTAGATCCCGATGAAGGTCATCATTCGTAATGTACCACGGAGCGTTAACTATATCACGTAGCACTTTGTTTTGAAAAGTTTGTATTATTTTAGTGTTGGTTTTCTTTGTACAGCCCCAGAGCTGTATTCCGTAAGTCCATACAGGCTTTAGCACCTGTTGATATAGTAGCAATTTATTTTCGGTTGACAATTCCGAGTTTTTCCCGAGCAGCCAATACATTTTTCGATATTTGATATTAAGTTCTTCTTTTTTCTTTTTAACGTGCTCTTTCCATCTGAGCCTGGTATCTAAGGTCATCCCTAGATATTTAGCCTTATTTGCATACGGAATCTGCTGACCGTTAATGATTACAGGTTTGTAACTGACTTTTAGATTAGTAAAATTCACATGCGTGGATTTTGATTCATTGAGCCCGATTCGCCACTTTTTTGTCCATTTTATGATTTTGTCACATGCTTCTTGAAGTTTCGTTGTCGATTCCTCGATAGTGTCTCCTACTGAGAGAACTGCAGTGTCATCAGCAAATGTTGCAACGGTAACATCGTTTAAATGAGGTAATTCTCTGGTGTAGAGTAAGTAAAGAATTGGTCCCAAAACACTACCCTGTGGGACTCCTGCCGAGATATTTTTTAGCTCGGAGTATTCATCTTCATATTTCACCCGAAAGTGGCGATTCTCTATGTATGATTTTAAAATCATGTAATATTGTTTTGGTAAATCTCTATGTAGTTTAAAGAGTAAACCTCTGTGCGATACCTTATCGAAGGCCTGTGCCACATCTAAGAAGATACCAGAGCAAACCTTTTTCCTTTCTAATGTATTCTCAATGACATCTGTAAGCCTGTGAACCTGCTCAATAGTGGAGTGTTTCTCCCTGAAACCAAACTGATATTCTGGGATAAGGTTTCGTTGTTCTATGGTTATTTTCAATCTTTTGAGCAGCAGCCTCTCAAACAATTTCGCTAGTGTTGGTAGAAGTGAAATTGGCCGATAAGATTTTCTATCATTCGGTGGCTTGCCCGGTTTCGGAATCATTATTACTTCTGCTACTTTCCACTGCATTGGCACATGTTTTTTCCTGATGATCGCATTGATTATGTGCAGTAATTTACGGGTCCCTTTTTCAGGCAGCTCCTTTATTATTTGCCCTGTTATCAGATCGTAACCAGGAGCTTTCTTTGTTTTTATGTTCTTAATTTCTGTTTTTAGTTCTTTCAATGTTACAGGCCTGATATCTTCGAAATCAGATATTCTGGGCGTATCAGCAGTGTTTTCGTAACTGGTCTGCCGACCTAGAGGTTGAAATGTTTCTTCAAGATGTTCAGCAAACAGGTCAGCTTTATCTTTCGCACTTCTAGCCTAGTTCCCATCGTTTGTTTTGATTGGGAGGATCTGCGTTTTTGGTCGTTTTAACCCTTTTGTTGCTTTCCAGAGGGAATAGTCGGTATCTTTAGTTGGGGCTAGAGAACAGAGATATTTTCCAATTGTTTCATTTTTCATTGCTTTTATGAGTACCTTAAGTTTGACACACAAGTTGTTTAAGGTTGTATTCTGCCATTTCTTTCGGGCTTTTCGTTTTTCCTGCACTAATTCTCTTACTTCTATTGGGTAAATAACGGCGTTTTCATTCCTGGATGATAATTTGGGGGTGCATTCCCAAGCCGACCATTGTATGACATCAAGGAGCCGGTCTAGTTCCTCTTCTATTTCATATTCACTTTTGATTGGCAATTGAAGTTCTATTTTTTCCTCCACTAACTGCTTAAACAATTCCCAATTTGTTTTGTTGTTTGTTAGTTGTGGTGAATTTGTTTTTTCTATTACATTTTCACTAACCGTCATAATAACAGGAGAATGATCAGATATTAGACTTTCATCATTTTCTAAGAAGATGTAGCGTTCCGATATGCCTTTAGTGATGTAGAAATCTATTAGATCTGGGATTTTGTTAGGATCTGTTGGCCAGTACGTCGGTTTCCCTCCTGAGTAAAATTCACAGTTTGAGTATTGGCCAGCTGCAAGTAATTCCTTGCCTTTTGGAGAGGTTAATCTTGAACCCCAGAAGGTATTTTTTGCATTAAAATCACCTCCGACAATGAAGTTACTTCCCAATTTCTGGAACAGATTAGTGTAGTCTTCTTTTTTTAGGTTATACCGTGGGGGGCAATATATTGCAGATATATTACAGGTGTTGTGATGACCAAAATTAACCGTCACGGTGGTTACTTGCATGGATTCTTTTTCTATTTTTAATTCTTCATGATGTTTAATATTATCCCTAATAAATATAGCTGACCCTCCTCTTGCTCGTTCTGCAGGATGTGTGGTATGGTAACAAGTATATCTCCGGATTGATACATAGGAGCTGCTGGTAAAATGTGTTTCTGATATTAAGCATATATCAATTTTCTCTGTATTTAGAAATAGTTCTAATTCTTCTAGGTGTTGTGTTAATCCGTTTGCATTCCATATAGCTATTCTTAATGAGTAGTTTTGATGTCTGGTTTCTGTTCCGCAATTATGAGTTGAACTAGGTATTGCAGACATTATTTATTTTTAACTATTTTGGAACTTGGTATTTCCAGCAGGTTAAGTCGATTCAGAATTAACTTATTTAGTTTATTCTGTTCCTCAAGGCTATTTAGAATTGCTTGGACAGTGTTTTTGAAATTTTCGGTACCGTTTGCCTCATTTTCTTTCGAATTTGAAGCGGCCTGTGCATATGTATAATTCTCCCTACGCATAGATGATTCGTTTCTTGCTCGATTCTTATTTGGATGACTTAGAGGGGGTTTGCGTGCCTGATCCCTCATTTTTTGTAGCTGCTTGGCAACCTCACATCCTCGGTAGTTGGCTGGATGCTGCCCATTACAATTTATACATTTTGCTGGTTCTTCTTTTGATAATTTGCAAGTTTGTGTTGGGTGCTTTCCAGCACATTTCACACATCTTGGATCGCGCGCGCAATATCGTTGCGTATGGTTAAAGCCTTGGCATTTTTTACATTGTACTATTCTTGTACTGCCTCTTTTAATAGCTTCGATCTTTACTCGCATGTTGAGTATGCCAGTTATGTTGTAAATGTTTTCTATTTTCTCGGATTTATCAAACGTTAGCATGAACAGGGGAAGCCCTCTTTTTGAAACGGCTTCTAGTCGGTTCTCTCCGCTACGTTTCTCTTTTTTAATAATGTTTACGGCATCAAGAATTTTAAATCCTTTATTTTCTAGATCCTCCATTATTGAATTAGTTTCACAGGTTGGATGTAGCCCTCTTGCCATGACCTTGATGGGATGCTCGTTTTTATTTTCGTAAATGTACCACTGATATTTTTGCGTATTCAGCTTCATTGACAAGTTTCTGTATGCGTTTGGATTTGAAGTGTTAATCTTCCATACATTATTGTTCAAAGCAGTAATTTTATACTCTTGTTCCGTAACAGTACTCATTACACTTTGGATTTCTGAGTAGTTCGTTACTCCTACTATGAAAATCGGTGGTGGGGCTTTTACCTTTGTCTGTGCTTCATTTTGTTGAGCTGGTTGCCGTTCGGATGATTTTTCTACCTCATCGAGATTTATTGGTGAAAGTGATTTCTCTTTTGGTTTAGCTGGTTGTTGGTCTAGAGCTATTTGTTTCTTCATGATTAACTGTTTTCTAGAAACCTCTTTTGAAGTTGATGGTAAAGTTTCTGCCATTTCTGGTGAGTGTTGAGCTTTCCTTTTCTTACTTGGTATTTTACTTCGTTTCAACACCCAATTTGTTTCTCTTTCCAATTCTTCTTCATCCGTATGGAATGGATTGATTTCATCATCGATTGCAGGATTAGGTTTCGTCCCAAGTTCTACACGTGTTTCAACTGCTTTTTTGAGTTCTTCGTTCTCTTTCTTTAAAATTGTAAATTCTTCTTTCAATTTAGTTGTAAATTCCTTTATTTCTCGTAGTTGTTCACGGAGTTCAGCATTTTCCTTCTCGTACTGAAATATATTTTCAGTTGAAGATTTTGGTGATCTTGGTAATTTGGAACTTCGTCCAAATGGGTTAAACAATGATTGGCCCACCCCAGAATCTATTGGGCCTGCCTCCGAAGAGTGTGGATTTGTCAGTATATCTGCTGCTGTACCACCTGGGGTATTACATTCCGTATTTGTTGTATTCATTGTTTGTTTTAGCCAATTTATACCACTGGCATTTGGTCCCCGGTAGCACTTTGCTACTGCCGAAGCAGTACCCACCCCCCGCGACGTGGACGCAGCTACCTTGGTGTTACCTAGGTGTACACAGAGACAGCCGAAGCCCTCTGAGTACCCTAGGCTGAGGGGCATTTCGCAGAATTTAAGCTTAAATTTAAATATTAAATATAATTTTATTTTCTCACTTACCTTGGCTTTCAAAATAAGTTCCGTTCAAATAAAATTAAAGGTCAATGACTTATATAGCAAATAAATAAATTGTAATCCACAACATTGTTATCCACAAAACTATTTATAATCACCATACAATCAATGATTCGCCTACTCTAATAAAGAGGTCAGTCGTAAAAGATTATTGATCGTTTGCAGATGGCAATGTGTCTGGAAGAGGAATTCAAAAGTGGTTAGTAAGATAATTTTTTAGCAAGAAAATTTTTATAAAAACCATCAGATGTAAAATAAAAGCCAAGGGTTAAAGTAGATAAAAAATTTAAATTTATTAAAGTACATAATTGTGAAAAATATAAGTTGTGCATAATAAAATATTTTCTGTATTAAACTAAATTTGGTTAACAAACATTTTGGAATAAACAGATGGGTTGATAGGTAACCCACTACTTCGGGGTCCGATACCCTAACTTCCTCCTCCCCCAGTCCATTCATTTTTCTTTATTTCATGCGGTAAACAAGGCCACTATCCGGGTGCCCCCCGAAACCCACACCGTTCCCCTCTACTACACTGAACTGCGGGAACCAACGCCGCATGGGGCACCAAAGGGTAGCGGCAAAATTCTGTGAAACTGGGTTTGCTTTAGCGGTAGCCAAAGTTTAACCCGTTTCATTACATCTACCAACCTTTCCAACATTTTCAACAGAAAGGATGATAGAGTTAAAGATCTCAAATCCTTTGGATATGCATGTGAGCTTTTTCCCGATTTCGGGATAAAGACCACTTGTAACGAATTTTTCGCTACAATTTGTTCATAGGTTGCCCAGCACAGATTTTAATTTCACATTGATCGTTTCGCAGGTTTATGTAAATGTGTATTTGTTTTATCTCGAGCACTTGTCACAAATGAGAGAGTAATGATGTTGTAACGGGGTTTTGCATTGGTATAAAAACGAAAATCTGATACGACGCGGGGAGTTGTTTGTTTGAAGTATTGAGAGAAATATCTTGTAGCTTAGAATAAACAAGTTAAGCTAACAGATAACATTTAATTTTAAATTATATTAACTTATATAAAGTATCTTATTATACATCTTAAAAACTATATCATAAATAATAAATTATCAAACTAAAATCTAATATACAAATCTAATCTCTAATCTAATTATATAATCCGTATAATATTAAATTTATGTATTTAAAACTAGTGCTATGAAAAATCAAAAAGCAACGCGCGATCCGGTTGCAAATTAGTGTTGATTTTGGTGATGCGGTAAATATACGATCCGCGTACCGAACATTCGAGAGAAATATTTTTAAGTGGCCACATTATTTGTAGTGGTTGAACCTGTTTTTTTTCGATAAAACATTTTATATCTAATATACAAATTATGGACACTATGTTAGTTAAGTTAAAATAATTCTAATATTATCACTATAATAAATAAGTTAAAAATAATAATATACTAGTGAAATAATAATGAGACTAAATCTTATATATAAATAATATGACAATATCTGTTGGGTTCACTTTCACAACCTCCTAAAATAAACGAAAAGAACCACAAAGAATCATCAAAATAAAACGAAGCTGGAGCTTATACTTATCTAAAAATACATCAGCAGATCATCAAATCGGTTGATGCCATTGTTCCGTGTTGTCTTCCTATCCATAATGGTTAACTAAAAATCACAATTGTATTTTATCTTAATTTAATTATTTGAATTATATAACTTACCAATTAAAACACTTAATATTCGGCAGGCAAATTGACTTGTTTACAATTTGCTTGACGTTTCTAAAGAACAGAAAATTTTCCTCAATAGCATAGACATCTACTTTATAATAGATTATTGTCTACCAAATTATGTACTAAAGATTATAGCAAAACACTTAGTTAATATGTCAAAAGGTTAGATGTCTCTCACCACAGCAAGAACATTGGTGTAACAGAATTTTGTGTAAATTTGACAAACGAAAAAATAAAAAACTCTCTCTTAAGCTAACCATCGACGCGTCAACACGTATAAAAGGTTTTTTTAATAGTTAGTGCTCGATTGATACAACACAAAAAACATAAGGTGCTCGATTGATACGAAGAATAATTGTTATTGCTCATTCATACGGGGTTCACAATTAATACACATACATAAGCTGGTCCTTCGAGCCGGATACGTCTGAATCAGTGTACGCATCCGGAGCTGTACATTAATTGTTGAACAAAACAAAAACTCACTCAACGCTTAAAGAAATACAATCGGGTGTGCGTGTGTGTCATACCATCACGTCGCAAGTATGGAAAAGGAAATCCAAGCACTAAGAAAACAAAAATCGTGCATCAAAGGCAAGCTCACAAAAATTGCTAACTTCGCAAAGGCGGTAACGCAAGAAACGACGTTGGAAGAAATCAAATCAAGGCTAGAGAGATGCCATGGGTTGTTGCACGAATTCAACGATTATGACATGAAGATCATCATGCTCAAGCCGGACGAGGACGGAGACTTAACATTTGAAGATGATTATCACATGACCGTCGCCATGCTCACCACGTGGGTTCGAAAAAGATCGATCGCAGAATTAATATTGCCACAGCCTGATCAAACAATGAATGGACACACATCGCAATTCATTGGTGCGGAAGCGGATTTAAAATTGCCGAAAATAAATATCCCGAAATTCACTGGCAATTACACAGAATGGCCTTCGTTCTTCGACCTGTACTCGAAAACCATCCATGAATCAAAACGGTTGAGTCAGGCTCAAAAATTTCAATACCTCAAGGGTTTGCTTGATGGGGAGGCTGCGGCGTTACTTCGGCACATTTTAATCACGGAAAATAACTATACAATCGCGTTAGCCAAATTGCAGGATCGGTATGATCGCAAACGTCACATCATTACCGCATTTATCAAGAAGTTCGTGAGTCAACCTAACATTCAACACTCTAATGCCGGAGCACTGAGAAGGATGATGGATACATCGGACGAGGTGGTACGTGGGTTGGAAGTACTGGGCAAAGCTGCCGAAGCCAGGGACCCATGGCTTATCTACATATTACTCGAAAAATTGGACGATGAAACCAGAACAGCATGGGCACATCACTCGACTGACTTAGATGATCCAAAGTTCAGTGATTTCCTTAAGTTTCTAACACGACGTATTGATGCATTGGACACATCTACGAGTAATTCAAAGCGCATTGGACCAAGAAATGAGGCACGAACTCATATCGCGACTCACAACGAAACAATGCCATCCACTTCACAACGTTCTCTAAATAAGTGTGCATATTGTTCAAGCTTGGAGCATTCATTGTTACAATGCAAAGAGTTTATCGCAATGGACGTACAGAAACGCATCGATTTTATTCACGATAATCATCGTTGTTATAACTGTTTGAGCATAACTCATCCAGTGTCAAGATGTTCAAATCGAGGAAGATGTCACAAATGTGGAAGGCGCCACCATACGATGTTGCACTCAACTCAATACTCAAACTCGGCAACTACTTCAACCGTAACTGAGAACTCGTCATCAAAGCCTACGGAAACTCAACCTCTCACAGCGGTCTGTAGCTACGAAGGACAGGATTTAGCGGTGCTGCCTACTGTTTCATTAAAAATAGAAAATTCAACGGGTGGATTCTCAACGTGCCGTGCACTCCTGGACTCGGGGTCTCAATTGAGTTTAATCACTAATTCATGTGTGCAACGACTAAATCTACTCAAGGATCACTCGAACATGCTTGTCAGTGGAGTAGGACACAATATCGCCGAACGAACCAAAGGAATCGTAAAATTGAAGTTGAGGACGGAAGATGAACACACATTGAACATGGTTGCTTTTGTCCTGCCACGCATAACCTGTAGGTTACCTACTCAGCCAATTGATATACACAAGAAGGAACTTGACTCGATAAAATTGGCTGATCCCTCGTTTAATAAACAATCTGAAGTTGATATATTGATTGGTTCGGATGTCATGTTTGAAATACTTCGTGACGGTACCAGACACATAAAAAATTCACAGCTGCTATTGAAAAACACCGTCTTTGGCTGGGTGGTTGTTGGAAAAAATAGTACTCGAGCAAATGAGACTAATGATTGTCCAACATTATCTACAACTGTAAATTTGATGCAACTCGATGCGACGTTGAAGAAATTTTGGGAAGTGGAATCAATCGGCAACGATAAAACAATCCTGTCTCCGGAAGAAACTCTTTGTGAAGAGGATTTTGTCAACCATACTATTCGAGATACAAGTGGTCGATTCATCGTCAAGTTGCCATTCAAAATATCGAATACCAATCTAGGCAACACGTTTAATCTCGCCATGCGAAGATTTCAGGCTCTTGAACGTCGCTTCTCTCAACAGCCAGAATTTAAGTACGCATACACCAAGTTTATGCAAGAATACATCTCTCTTGGGCACATGTCAGAAGTCTCACCATCACATCAAAGTAAATCACCATCCTATTATTTGCCACATCATGGAGTGCTGAAGTCGACGGAGGAGGGAAATAAATTACGAGTAGTTTTCGATGGATCTGCTCAACCATATTCTGGAAAATCTCTTAACCGTTGCTTAGCAGTCGGACCAACCGTTCAAGCCAGTTTATTCAATATTTTACTACGTTTCCGGGAGAAGAAGTATGTGTTTTCTGCGGACATCGAAAAGATGTACCGTCAGATCAGAATCGCCGAGTGTGACGCAGATCTGCAAAGGATCATTTGGCGAGAGAATACGTCCAGTCCTCTGAAACATTACCAACTCCGAACAGTAACATACGGACTGTCTTCAGCACCATTCCTCGCCACAAGAGCACTGAAGCAAATTGCAATCGAAGCAGCACAGCACCATCCAGACGTTGCAGTTACCATTAATGAATGCACATATGTTGACGACATTATGACGGGTGCAGATACTTGTGAAGAAGCACAAAAAATCAGAAATGACCTAATCAACGTTCTCTCACAGTATGGTCTCAAATTGAAAAAATGGCAGGCAAATGATAAAGCACTATTGAAGGACATTCCGACAGAGCATCGGGACATTAGCGATAAACCATTTTCGGCCGAAGCTCACAATTCTTCGGATACGGTGAAGGTGTTAGGTATATCCTGGAACCCAGCCAACGATACAATTACGTTCAACGTCTACCTGCCACGACATTCGGTTCACACAAAACGAACAGCGCTTTCTGATGCGAGCCGATTATTCGATCCTATAGGTTGGTTGGCTCCAGTAATCATTCGAATGAAAATCTTTGTGCAGCAGTTGTGGATGAAAAACCTCGATTGGGACGATTCGCTGCCGGACAATTTACGTACCGAATGGTTAACTCTGCGAGAAGATCTTTTGGATGCACGGTCTATTATCATTCCGAGACATATCTGCACGACTCAGGCATCATCCATAGAAATACATGGATTTAGTGATGCCAGCAAACTCGCATACTCAGCGGCCGTGTATTTCAAGGTCGTCACTGGCAGCGAAACTACGATCCAGCTAATCACATCAAAGACAAAGGTGGCTCCCACCAAGCAATTATCAATCCCGAAGTTGGAGTTATTGGGTGCCCTCTTACTAGCACAACTCATGAAGATCGTTTTGGCGGAAACACGGGTAACGGTGAATAACATCTATGCATGGTCTGATTCAAAGGACGTCCTGGATTGGCTTAGTGATCATCCAAGCAAGTGGCCCACATTTATTGGGAATAGAACCGCAGAGATTCTAAACACATTGCAGCGTTCACGTTGGAAACATGTGCCATCGGAGTTTAATCCAGCCGACTGTGCATCTCGGGGGCTCTCACCTAAATCTTTAAGTTCTCACTCACTTTGGTGGCACGGTCCTCATTGGCTCCAACATTCATCAGAACACTGGCCACCACAACCAACGCAATCTATTCGTACTGTGGCGATCGGGTTACACACGTCACAACCAACGTTCGTGTTTTTACATAATCATTGGCTAGACCAACATTGGTTAGATCAACTGATCAGGAAGTACTCATCATTTAAAAAATTGCAATTCGTCGTCTGCTATATCATCCGATTCATCAACAATGCACGGAAAGCAAAGGCAGACAGGACAACTACTCCAATTCCTGATTCAGATGAATTCCGTGACAGCCTACATCGAATTTGTCGATATGAACAAATGTTATTTTTTGCCAAGGAAATTGAAGCGCTACGTAATGGCCAGAATGTGTCCAACCGCAGTCTGTTAACAGCCCTAAATCCGTTCTTGGATAATAACAACGTTCTACGAGTCGGAGGTAGGCTCGAAAACAGTGAATGCTCATACGATACAAAGCATCCGATAATCGTACACGCAAGCTCAAATATTACCAAGTTAATTCTACTGGACATTCATCTGCAGTACAAGCACGCTGGCCCTTCGTTAATCATGCATATCACTCGGCAGACATTCTGGATACCGACACTCAGGAATAAAGCAAAGAGTCTCGTTCGAAGTTGCGTAATCTGTCAACGAAATAAAGCAGAACTCCGTACTCAAATTATGGCAGATTTACTTCGGTCACGCGTGATAGCAACCAGACCGTTCACGAACTGCGGTGTGGACTATGCCGGTCCATTTAATTTTCATCTCATCAAAGGAAGAGGACAAAAAACTTACCAAGGATATATGTGCTTATTCGTATGCTTGACAGTTAAGGCGGTGCATATTGAGTTTGCGACGGATTTGACCAGTGAGTGTTTTTTGGCCACACTCAAAAGATTTGTCGCACGCAGAGGTGTCCCTACCAACATATGTAGCGATAACGGTCGTAATTTTGTTGGAGCTGAAGCCAAGCTAAGGAGAACCATCGAAACGGCCATTCGCAACTCGACAGAGATACTCAAGTTTTCTGCAACAGCTCATATAAAATGGAATTTCAATCCACCTCAAGCTCCGCACTTTGGTGGCATCTGGGAGTCGGCCGTCAAGTCTGCTAAATTCCATATGAAACGCGTAATTGGGAACACAATTCTCACTCTGGAGGAAATGATTACATTATTGACGGAAATCGAGAGCATATTAAATAGCCGCCCTCTCTGCGCGACAACAGAACCAAACATCGAAATGCTAACACCATCGCACTTTTTGATTGGCCATAATAATATAAAAATTCCCGAGAATGACTTAACCGAGGCAAAATGTTCACATTTAAGTAGATGGCAAATGGTGCAAAAAATGACTCAGCATTTTTGGGAGCGTTGGCACTCGGAATATCTTCCCACATTGCAAGCGAGAGTTAAATGGCGTAAAATGGGTGATTCAGTACGTATCAACGACATTGTCATTATCCACGAAAAACATATTCCATCATGTAAATGGCCGTTGGGAAAAATATTAGATGTGCATCCGGGACCAGATGGTCACATTCGCGTTGTCTCAATCAAAACAGCAAGTGGCATTTTTCAACGTCCAATACACAAAATATGTGTCTTGCCCGTGTACCAGCAAGAAACTAACATGCCACAAGATGCGCTTCACAGTCATAAATCACAGAATACAGTCCACTATCAAAAGCACACACAAGATGCACCACACATTCCTGAGGGTCCAAATTCCACAAGTTCACCATCAGCAAATGCCAACAATAAAACATCATAACATCCAAGTTTCATTATTGAACCGAAAGGTTCAAGGCGGGGAGGATGTTGGGTTCACTTTCACAACCTCCTAAAATAAACGAAAAGAACCACAAAGAATCATCAAAATAAAACGAAGCTGGAGCTTATACTTATCTAAAAATACATCAGCAGATCATCAAATCGGTTGATGCCATTGTTCCGTGTTGTCTTCCTATCCATAATGGTTAACTAAAAATCACAATTGTATTTTATCTTAATTTAATTATTTGAATTATATAACTTACCAATTAAAACACTTAATATTCGGCAGGCAAATTGACTTGTTTACAATTTGCTTGACGTTTCTAAAGAACAGAAAATTTTCCTCAATAGCATAGACATCTACTTTATAATAGATTATTGTCTACCAAATTATGTACTAAAGATTATAGCAAAACACTTAGTTAATATGTCAAAAGGTTAGATGTCTCTCACCACAGCAAGAACATTGGTGTAACAGAATTTTGTGTAAATTTGACAAACGAAAAAATAAAAAACTCTCTCTTAAGCTAACCATCGACGCGTCAACACGTATAAAAGGTTTTTTTAATAGTTAGTGCTCGATTGATACAACACAAAAAACATAAGGTGCTCGATTGATACGAAGAATAATTGTTATTGCTCATTCATACGGGGTTCACAATTAATACACATACAATATCTAAATCTAAATATCTAAATTATAACTTGTATTGAGATTAAATGGAACTGTTAGTGCGTCAGAGGGGAGTACAATCTTGAAGCTTGTTGAAAGACGGTTACAATCCCGTAAAGCAAGCAAATTCAGTGAACTATATTATACTGAGTACTTGGTCGTTTAGTGAAAAAAAAACAATATTAACTAACATGAGTGATATGAGTGATACAGTACCCTAGTCCGATAAATAAGATAGTGATCGGCTTTAAGCTGAATTTGGGTGTACAAACAATCATTTTGTATTTAAAATAATATTATAGTATTAAGGACTAATTAAACGTTAAGGATTAACAAAACGTGATTAATCTGTGAAGAAAGTGGGCATTTTCGCCGTTAAAATATTGTTGCAAACGTTATATTTTGCAGAGAAAAAAAAAACGGCCGACATAAACCGTAGTTATTCATCGGACTATGGTGGATTAAAATCATGAATTTGCAAATTCGTCGGTTCAACTTGTAAGTGATTGAATTTTTTTGTTATATGTACATATTAACATCGATCTAAACATAACGTCGTATTAACTATCATAGCCATTTTGATATCAACTGGTAAAAAAAAAAAGTATTATTTTTTTTTGGTATAAATATAATTTAATTAATTTACAAATTTATTCGTAGTTTTCATAATTTTCTAATTTTATATAAACTCGTTAATTTCATTTCATTTAGCAAATCATTTTCAATAATTTTTTTTTAAATTCATTTCTTGTGTGGAAATTATCATCATCATTTTTTTTTATTGATAATTCAGTTCCGCCTTGAAAATGGTTGGCTAAATTTAAAGTTTTTTTTATTTAAGTACTAACAAACTAAATTTTATCCTTATATTATTTTTTTATATATAGATTTGATTTGATTATTCTTATACATAAATTTTGGGTTCATTTACGAAATAAAATTAATTACATGATGTTTCCATTAATTAAAACAAAATTCTCGTATTTAATTTCTTCATAATTTTTCTTTTTGATCGAAATTATTTTCATGGTTCGTCAGTTTCTTTCTCTCTCATTTGTGATCATAGTGAAGTGTAGTGAAAGTTAAAATCATGAGATAACCTGTAAATTGTTTTTGGAGGATGTGATGAAATGTGAGGGTAAGTGATGTCGCGTGAGTATATTTATATCATTGCCTAAGTTAGTCTTCCATTCCGTTTTCTTCCCTTCCTTTGGCGGTAAAGCACGATTACTTATGCTTCAACAAAGCCCACCCCATTTCCACTAAGCATTAGCTGGCAAGATGCCACCGCCGTTGAAGCCTCTGAGTAAAGAACTAACCATTCAATTCTGTCAACGATCGAGTATTATTTTGGAAGGTTCTCTGTAAGCCAGACCCACTCATACTACCAGACGATCGTTACACACTCTGACCTCCGTCCATTTTCTAGGAATATAGACCAGTTTCAGACATCCCTTGAAGATACCCTCCAGCCAGGGGTTGATGACTGCCGAGTTCTTTTGGATCTCTGCTTTTATAATCCGATCCGGGCCTGCCGGTTTATAAGGCTTAAAATCATTCAGCGCCCACCGGATTCGCTCCCTATTCACGATGCCCTCCATCTCTATTGAAGGTGTTATGGCATTACTATATATGTTTATTTCTTTTTGGCATATGGAATATTTTTATATAGCGGTTCCTTCTTATTTACCTTCAAACATTTGTAGAAGAAAACAATTTTCTACATGTAAATAAAAAACCCCATAAGGCCACCAAATTTGTATGTCTTACGTAAGACTTTTGACTTTGTTTTGAGTTTTCTCTTAATTATGGCACTTTTCGCATTCTGCGCATATTCTTATTAGGCATTGGTCTTCCCGTGGCGAGCTGCAGCTATCGGGGGGGTCACAGGTGGTGGATCGTGAACGGCCTATCGATAGGTAGGTTAGCGGTGAATTAAATAAGCCGTCCCCAACCGCAGCTCTGCTGGAAGGAGAGTCTCAGAGAACGGGGGAGTGGTTAACCTCTGTTCACTAAATTCTGAGTGCCTATGATACCCAGTAGGGAAAGGCGAACTGATGGCGCCATAAAACCATCGACCACAACCACGGTGAACTGAGCGTCACGCCTCCTTGCGCTTCCGGGCTTCCAGGTAGTGAATGGGGAACCCTATAAATGGGTATCCCATGAATGAAGTGGGTCCCATTTGTTTGGGATATCCATATGAATGGTGAATGAGTGAGTGAATGTGGGAGGAGGTCGGGGCGCGGCGGACGGGGTGCTCGGTAAGCCAATGGGCTGGATTAAGGTGTTACGCGACCCGTGCTGATGATCGACTAGACTGGGGGCCCATTTAACAAAGCCCAGTCGTGAACGGAGCCCTCTGGATACCTGGCGACCTCCAGTTGTATTTAACCTTACCTGCGTATACGGATCTCTGCGCAGGTGGACGTATTTCTCCGATACTCGTGGGAATAAATGGAAGATTTTAAAAAAAATAATAAAAACAAGGGGACCGGTACCCACCAAAAACCGGAAAGTACTATAGAGGGGAGTAACTCTAACCAGAAAGGTGCGGTTCCCTCATCTGAGGCAGGGGCAAGCAACACCATGGCATCGAAGCCAGGTGAAAGCGGAACCGCCAAACAGAAGAGTGGGGGACCGAAAGAGATCCCCCCAGCAAAGCGACGGTACAGAGAGAGACGGTCGGCGTTTAGAATTCTGGAGAAACCGGCTGCGACCCCTGAGGGGCAGCTTACAGTTGCGCAGAAGGAATCTGTAGCATGGGCTAAGAAAACTGTCGGCTGCAATAGCTCGGAGAGGGTCCTTGTGTCTAAAAGACAGAGGTCCCAGGATGAGCTTGAAGCAGAAGGCAGTAAGCGGGCCAAAGTGCAAGCAGACATGACGTCGGGGGCTCCTAAGGAGCAGAAACTGAAATTATTCAGTGAAACCCTGAAGGAGCACGTGCTGGTGCTAACCGTCATTGACAAAGGTCAGGAAGATGGGAGCATCACATCGGAAAAGTGGAGGATAGTGTATAATGCACTAAATTCCATTTTCTTGAGGATCCTGAGAGAAAATCCGGGATCCCCCCCGTCCTGCAGAGATGCGGGATGGCACCAAGGGCGCGTTAAGCTAACTGCGTGCTCGGACCAGAGATCGGTCGATCTCTATAAAAGGGCAGTGGCCGAGGTAGGCGAGGTGTGGCCGGGCGCGAGGCTTGAAGCAGTCAGCAGAGGGGAAATCCCGAGCAGGCCGAGGGCACGCGTCTGGTTACCAACTGAGCCGGATAAGCCAGAGGAGATCATTGAGATTATCCGGGCCAGTAATCCCGATCTTCCAACGGAAGGATGGAGGATTGTGAAGCAGGAGGAGGCCAGGGGGGGCTTTAGATTGGCAATCATGCTGATCAATAAGGAATCCTTGGCTTCCCTTGCTAGATCTAAGGGAGTGATCAACTTCGGTTTCGGATCGATCACTCTTAAAGTTTATAAGAAAGACGAGGTCGATAAGGGCGCGGAAGACCAGCCTGGGGGCGACGGCGAACGGACCCGGCAGGAAATGGTCAAGCAGACTGAGGACGACCAGGGTAGCCGTTCCGATATTTCGGACGCAGGGGATTTGGTGATGGGAAGCAGCCTCCTTTCTCTGGAGCCTGATGGGGACATCCTGTCAGGCTCTCGACGAGAGGAAGACAGCGTCCGGAACAATGAGGTAAATTGCACTATCCTGATGCAGGGAGTGCAGGAAGAGGTGAGTAAGGTCCATTACAATGATTAGCATTGTACAAATAAACCTACATCACACGAAGGCTGCCTCGGCAGCTCTCGTGCTCAGACTGACTAAGTCAGATGAGGACTTGGTGTTAATCCAAGAACCTTGGATTAACAATAACAGGATCTGTGGCCTCAGAATGAAAGGGTATAAAGTATTATACTCAAGCAATTCTGAAAAGATCAGATCGTGTATCTTAGCGAAAAATAATTTGAATATTTTTCTTCTTCCACAATTTAGTAGCGGGGACGTTACAGCGGTGAGCGCTGAGGTAGGCTGTGAAAAACTATGGCTAGCCTCAGCCTATATGGATCGTGAAAAGGAGGTTCCACCGGATAATCTGGGGGAACTGATCCGGGAAGCAGGTCTGAAAAAGGTAGGTGTGATACTTGGATGTGATGCAAACGCGCATCACACAATCTGGGGAAGCACAGACATTAACGAAAGAGGTGAGTTATTTTTTGATTACTTATTAAATACTAACCTCGTAGTTTGCAATATTGGTTGTGAACCAACATTCATTGTTAGAAATCGACAGGAGGTTCTAGATGTAACCTGTGCGTCAGACACAATTTTTGATATGATCAGTGGGTGGAGAGTGACGAAGGAGCACTCATTCTCTGATCACCGATATATTACATATAACCTCAACATCAAACCTGTTGCCCGGAAAGCCTTTAGGAATCCCAGAAGGACAAACTGGAACAAATATGGGGAGGTGTTGAAGGAACTATTGCCGCTGGAGGTTCCTGGACTTCCGGCGACAGTAGAGGAATTAGATGACATGGTTGATATTGTCACAAAAGCATGCAATCTGTCATTTAACGCTGCGTGTCCCCTGATAAAACCTAGGGGCAGGCAGAAACCGACATGGTGGACCACGGAGTTGGGAACTTATCGGAGAGTGTGTAGGACGGCCTTTAATAAGGCTAAGAACACCAGGGAAAATCGGGATTGGGATTCCTATAAGGAAGACCTGAGAAAATACAAAAAAGAGTTGAGGAAGGCACAAAGGGGGTCTTGGAGACTCTTCTGTTGTAGAATGGAAGAAGTCTCTGAGACTTCTCGCCTTAGGAAAATTCTATCTACCAACCCAACCAGTCCGAGTTACTTAATTAGGCCGGACGGGTTATGGACAGCTTCAAGTGCGGAATCATTGGAGGTTCTCATTGAGACCCATTTTCCGGGAAGCATTGATGACTCGATGGAGCCTGAAGCTCATCGAGGAACACCTTTAACAGATGTGGATGGCATCGTGGACAGGAAACGAATCCTGTGGGCGCTGAACGGTTTTAAGCCTTATAAATCGGTGGGCCCGGATCGGATTATACCAGCAGAGATCCAAAGAAACTCTGCAGTTATCCTCCCCTGGCTGGAGGTTATCTTCAGAGGATGTCTGCAATTGGTCTATATTCCCAGGAAATGGACGGAGGTCAGAGTGGTTTTTATCCCGAAATCGGGAAAAAGCTCACAGGCTTATCCAAAGGACCTGAGGCCTATAACTCTATCATCCTTTATGTTGAAAACCTTGGAAAGATTGATAGACGTACTTATTCGAACAAAAGTTGAGCCAAGGAATTGGGCAATGTCGCAGCATGCGTACTGTAAGGGAAAGTCGGTGGACACAGCTCTGCACGATCTAGTACGCATGATTGAGAAGTCAATTTACTCGCAAGAGTATTGTATGGTAGCATTTCTCGACATTGAGGGTGCCTTTAATAATGTAAAAACGGAGGCGATCATGGAAGGATTGTCATTTCTGAAGGTGGATTATCCTATAAGTAGGTTGATAAATCAGATGCTGGTAAGCAGGATTATTATCTCGGAACTGGGAGAGTCCACCATTAGAAGGCGGGTGGTTAGAGGAACTCCGCAGGGAGGAGTAATGTCCCCCTTTCTTTGGAGTGCAGTGGTGAATGGATTGCTGTTGGAACTGGAGAAAGAGGGTATAGAGGGGTTGTAGCGTATGCAGATGATGTAGCAATAGCTGTCTCAGGCAAATATCTGGATACGATTAGGGATGTTATGCAGAATGCACTCCTGATCGTTACGAAATGGGCCAGCAAATGTGGATTAGGGATCCACCCCTCCAAGACAGAGCTGGTACTATTTACTAAGAAATATAAAATTCCGGTAGTTAGCCCTCCTACCGTGAACGGCATTAGACTGGCTTTTGCTGACAGAGCGAGATTTTTGGGCATAATCTTGGACAGTAAGCTCAGCTGGAAGCCTAACATTGTAGAAAGGGTGAATAGCCCTTTGTAGCCATGTAGGCTACCATGTAGGAATGTAGCCATTTACTCGTGTAGAAACGCCATAGGGAAGAAATGGGGTTTGAAACCAGAGCTGGTACACTGGCTCTATACCGCAGTGGTAAGGCCTGTGCTGATGTACGGGGTGGGCGTGTGGTGGCCAGCTCTGGAAAAGATAACCTATGTAAGGATGTTGGAGAAGGTGCAAAGAACGGCCTGTATGCTTATAAGCGGGGCGCTTAGGACAACACCTACACGCGCTTTAGAGGTTATGTTCCATCTTATTCCAATCGAATTTTTTGGTAAGCAGATGGCAGCCAATGTGGCTACAAGGCTCTCGGCTGTCTCTCAGTGGAAGTGTCTTCAGGCGGGACACTCGACGATAGTTAGATCACTAGGGGAAGAACTGGTGAATCTAGATTATATTAAACCAACGTTGTGCTTCGATATAGGTTTCCGGATCATCTGTCCTTCTAGGGAATCCTGGAGGAACGGATCAATACTGGAAAACGAGGCACTGCAATTTTTCACGGACGGCTCTAAGCTAGACGGCAAAGTAGAAGCCGGAGTCTTCTGTGAGAAGCTTAATGTTAATATTTCTGCTCGTCTCCCTGACTACTGCAGCGTGTACCAGGCTGAAGTGGTGGCGATAGGGGAAGTCGTGACATGGTTGAAGCATAACGTGGTATCTGTTAGGGATATCGCGATTTATGTGGACAGTCAAGCGGCACTCAGGTCACTAGAGGCGGTTTCTCTGAAGTCACGGGTGGCGCTGGATTGCCGATCATCTCTTAATGAGATGAGCGAGTATTTCAGTATCCAGATAATCTGGGTCCCTGGTCACTCGGACGTCACGGGAAACTGCAGGGCAGATGAACTAGCTAGGTACGGTACGACTCTCCAGATGCAACCGGAAAGGGCAGGTCTGGGGAGGCCTATAGCAGCGCTTAAATTGACGCTCAGTAAAAAGGCAATCGCCTTGACAGATGAGAGGTGGACCAACACTCTCACGTGCAGGGTAGCAAAACAGGTTTGGCCAAAACTGGACCTGCGGCGCTCCAAGGCACTTATATCCCTGGGAAAACGAGATTTAGGATTGGTCGTAGGGATACTGACAGGACACTGCCTTTTTGGGGAACATGCGAGAAGGCTGGGTCTAGAGACGAATGACTTTTGTAGAAGTTGTATGGACGAAGAGGAGGAAGAGACGTTAGTTCACTTCCTATGCTCGTGTCCAGCACTATCCTACAAAAGACATAGGTACTTGGGTGTGTACAACATGGACAGCCTTTCTGAACTCGCGGACTTTGGGGTGCGAGATATTTTACGCTACATCAGTAGCTCTGGTTGGTTTCAGCGGGAGTAAGGGGAGATTGGATCCTGTGGTATCACAATGGGCCATTATTGGCCTAAGTGTGCGATAGCAGCCACTCTAACCTAACCTAACCTAACCTAGGCATTGGTCTTAAAAAAAAGTCTCGCGTAAGACATAAAAATTTGGTGGTCACAGACTACGCGCAGAATACGAAAAGTATCATAATTAAGAGTAAACTTAAAACAAAGGCATAAAGTCTTACCTAAGACTATAGGTCGTCAGCGCTATTCAGCTATTTCAATTCAAATCTGGGGCGGTATGTTGTACCATCACTTCGAATCGAAAAAAGTCGAATCGAAAAAGTGAAAGTTATATCATTTTCGATTTTTATCGTTTTTTAATCTTTCAATATTTTTTCTAGAATGAAATTTCAGCTACATTTATTATTACTTAGGTTTTAAATGATGAAACTTTATCATTTATCGGGATTCGAAAATGATACAACATACCACCATTCGACTTTTTTCGAATTTCGATTCGAAGTGATGGTACAACGTACCGCCCCTGCATTATCTTCAGCTTTTGCTTTAGAGATGGTGGTGTTGTTGTAATTGCCTCAACAAAAAACACCTCATTTTTCAGTCAGTTACTACGTATATATTAGGGATTCAATCCGGATCGAATCAACTTTGAGTTAACTTTGGATTGAAACCGAATTATCTTTTTTAGCGTATATATTGGCGGATTAGGTTGGGATCGATTCGAAACCGAGTTGAGATAACCGTCAAACAAATTATTCTAAATACATACATATTTCTATATTTATTTAAATTCAAACAAAAATTAAAACATTTAAAATATATATATATATATATATATATATATATATATATATATATATATATATATATATATATATACGCAAATAATCGTAAATGAAATAAAAATGGCGTTGTTTTATCATTACTATTTTTATAAAAATTTGTTGTTGTTTTTCGACTCGATCCTGTATATATTGGTGTTTTTAAGGATTGAGTTAACTCGATTCTACAAATTGTTTAAATCGAGTCGAGTTAACGCGAAGTTGGCTCGATCCCGTATATATTGAAATTTCAATCTGGGTTCAATCCGGATTGAATTCTTAATATGAAGCTGTTTCAAGCCAATCCCTCTAAGTAAAGCGTAACATAAGCGAAACAAAAAATGAGTTAACTTCATATATAAGACTCGCAAACGTAACGTTTTGGCGTTAAGAAAGCGAACCGTTTCCGTAAATTTTGAACTATGAATTTTAAAATAAAAATCGTACCACTGATGTATCACGTTTTCGGTACGCCAAAGCGGCCTATTTGCGTACCGTAAAAACGAAATGATTTTATATGGAAAAAATGAAGGTTTTTTATAACGCCAAGGCGATATGTTTGCGTTGTGCAAAAAAAATAACTTTGTATCGCAAAACAGAACTTTTTTTATAATGCCAAAACGTATTATTTTCGATTCCATTTGGCTAAATTTAGAGAAATATTCTTTGTTGAAATTAAATAAAATTATTTTTATGTGTAAAATATAACAAATTTATTATTTAATTTAAATATCATTGGCAGTTTATTATCACAATAATTTGCTATATGTCACAACCTCATTCAGGATTTAATACTACTTCAATACAATATACTATTAAAAACTATACCAAAACAATTCATTAAATTTCATTTAGGTACTTATTTGCTAAATTATGAAATAATAAAAAATTTAATATTTCAAAAATTAATTTATGTACTTATTTACTAATTAGAAAATTCATTAATTTACTTATTTGCTAAATTCATAATTCAAAAATTCATTATCTCAAATGGTTTAATGATACTCGTAATGATTGTGACGATCGAAAAGCAAAAATACGATTGAAAAGAATGACAAAAGGTATAATTACAAATGGCGGACTTTTTATAATCTTTATGTATGCATACGATGACGTTTTGCCAAATTGTTACTAAAAACCCCATCACGCAAACGTTCAGTTTTCGTAACGGCCGTTTTCCGAATGGCCGAATGTAGTAGTTGTAGAAAAGTAACGTACATTTATAATGTAGTTTTGTATAATCATTAGATGGCGCTGTATGGTGTTTGTCTTTTTTTATATAAGTTTTGTAATGGTGGTAACACAAAGTTTTTGAAGTAGAGTTTAGTTGAAGGAGATTCATATTGTTTTTTTTTTTTTTTTTTGAATAAATAAAAATACGAATAAATACGAATAATCAAAGCCGTTTTATTTTAAATGAATACAAGTTTTCTACACAAAATACTTTTTCTTTTCTTGTTTGATCATCTTTACAACGATTGAAGTAAGTTCCCAATGCCTGTTCTTAAAATATTCATTCGGACCCTCTTGGTAATTGAAGCTATTACATCTCTTGTCATCCATTCGTTGTTTGTGAAATGCCTCCTACTTCGTTAAGCATTTGTTGACATAAGTAATGTTTTACAATTAAATCATAATTTATTTATTTATTATAAATGGTGCCTACAGTGATTACAATCGGCACGACAAAACAATTGATAAAAAATTACGGCACATAAGCTCGACTACAAAAGGTTATATAAAGCTTTCTTAAATGAATCTCTCAACAAGTGTTAATCAAAAGCTTCGTAGACCTTGTTAAATACCCGCAGGACCGTAGTTTGTTAGCGCTCGGTCGATGAATAAAGCTTCATCACTTTGACGAACGAAAGTGCTAATAACTCAATATAATCGACACGGAAATTAATGATATCACGCACAAACAGAGCGGAAGTCATCTAGACGTTTCAGTTTCAAAAGTTTGCATCGGTTCTGATAAGGCGCAAGAACGTAATCCACAGCACACATGGATGGTAAACGCCATAGCGCGAACAAAATAAACTGTATCTGGATATTCTCAATCCTCTCGGAATGGCAGTGGTAGAAGGGTGACCAAACCGGAGATGCATGTTCCAAAATAGATGGAACAAAGCAGACGTATAATGATGTCAAAGTTAACGGGTCAATAAAGTCCTTGCAGTTTTGTTTAATGAAACCAAGCATAATGTACGACTTTGAAATAATGGCGTTAACATGTCTGGTAAATATAGCATCAGATTCAAAGATCACGCCACGATCTGAAATGAACTCCACCCGATCAATGGTTTTGTTGTACAGTTGATATTGATAAAAAAAAAAACAAGCGAGCGAATACGGAAGAAAGAAAGAGTTTTGCATTTACTCACGTTTAAAGAAAGTATGTTGTTAATTGACCAACTGCAGAAGCAGTTTAAGTCATATTATAACAATTTGCAGTCTAACACGCTAGAAACCCGGGCGAAAATCTTTATATCATCCGTGAAGAGGAGGCAGTTGGCAAACTTAAAAGATTTAACAACGTCGTTAATAATTAATGAAAATGAGCCGATATGACTACCCTGAGGCACGCCGGATAATGGGGAGAAAGAAGCTGCCAGCGATCTGAGAGGTAAGAACGCAATCAGTCGATGCGAAAGCCTTTGCGAAGTCGGTATAGACAACGTCTAGCTGTTGCTTGGAATTTAGACTGTTAAATAAAGGCGGTGATACATGTACAGGCTGGAATCATGAAATACGACCGGAAAAATTTAAACGGATCTAAAAATATTTTCAAATTTATTAGATTAAAAGTATTCAAATTTACTATGATGGTTGCAGACTGATGTATAAATGCAACTTCTATACTGTTTTAAGAGCAATGGCTAATCTACTACAAGATTTTCGAAATTCATTTTTCTCGTCCCAGGTTCGTCGCCGTTTCATTTTATGAGATGGCATTGAAGTCTTTTGTATTTTAAAATTGTAAAAATTCCGGAAATATATAATTATTTTGATGTATTCAGGGGCAAGGTCATGAAATCCGACCGGAAAAATGAATTGTTAGAAAATATTTCAATGAACAAACAAAAAAAATCGAAAAATGGTCAAAGTTGGCGTAGATATTTTTTTATGAAAACACCAAAGAAAAAGAAAGTTTAACCTAAAAATTGTATTCGACAACTATTTCATAATCGAGCAGTTTTAAACGGAAATGTTGTAAGGATAAAAAATGAATTTCGAAAATCTTGGAGGAGATCAGCCATTGCTCTTCAAATATTATAGAAGTTGCATTTATACATCAGTCTGCATCCATCATGGTAAATTTGAATACTTTTAATCTAATAAGTTTGAAAATATTTTTAGATCCGTTTAAATTTCCCGGTCGTATTTCATGATTCCGCCATTTTGCCTTTAAGGCAAGAAAAATTGCCTTATACAAAATTGAGAAATGTTCAATTTAAAAATTTTGCCTATAAGGCGAATCAAGATGGCCGAATTTCAACCAATCAGCGCGCATAACTTTTATGCCTTAAAGGCAAAATCTGTGCATGTATCACCGCCTTAAATGACCACAAAAAGAGGTTAGTTAGACACGGTAGACCTACCGGGATAAAATCCATGCTGAAAAGGAGAAATAAGTCTCTTGGAAGATAGAATGTAATACTCTGTGAACCACGGACCCAAACAGTTTGGGTAAGGCAGAGAGGATGGCGATCACACCACGATAATTACTAACCTCGCTTCTATTACCCGCCTTGAAAATTGGATGAACACATGATATTTTCTAGGGATTCGGAAAAACCACGACTAAGGCTTTCGTTAAACAAGAAGCAAGAAGGTAACTGCAGGGGCCAGACTTAAATCAAACCGATTGAATAGGATCGGTGGAAAACCGCCGTGACCCGCTCCATACTAACTACTCGAGAAGGAGTAGTTGATCCAGAACCTCGTGTTCAGTAAATTTGAAATGATCAAATACAATGGAGGTGGAAGTAGTAGGCGGCCCGATGTCTGTCGACCGAAGCGGCTTGTAGTCCGACGCAAAGAATTTGGCAAACAAATTGCTAAACACTTGTTTTTTAATTCGCAAAAATAAGATTTTTGAATATTATAATTAAAAAATTTGTTCAAAAAGTTTAAAAAATCACTCGATCGATACCGACTTGTTAGGTCATCATGTATCTACACATCGTGTATCTACTCCTGAACGCCTATTTTGATCCAGAATTGGGAGACGAAACCACAAATTTGTGTATACGTATACAACGTACAATACACAATTTTGAATAAGTGTGCTGTTATTTGTTACACATGTATGTGTGTTGTTTTTGTGACCATATATGGATCCATATATTATCGAACCGGGTGGTATCGGTTCAAATTTTTGGTGCTTCCACTCCTGTTTTGTGACATTTTTCCATGGTATCTAGATGGGGAATTTGACAAAAACAAAATTATGCTAAATTTTGAGGAAAGTGAATTTATTTTTTACGTGTCGTTTTATTGAACACGAAATGTTTTACAATTGTTTTTTGTATAAAATAGCCTTTTTTCAACAAAAAAAAATGGCTTTATTAAAGTCCAAACCACACAAATGTGTGAGTAAAAAGTCATAGTATGTAATGGCGTTTTTGATAAAAAATTGCACTTGATTTGAAGTACAACCAACACAATCGTGTGTATAGTTATAGTGTTTTTTCGAACGAAAATAAGTTTGAAAGGAATACAAAAATATGTAAGTAAAACAGAAACAAAAATAAATTTTTGACATGGTGCTTTTGCCGTACCCACACAATTGTGTTGGTAAAACACAAAGGGATATAAAATTTGTTCATTTACAAAATATAAAATTATTAACCTAAAATAAAAACATTGCGAATGGTGTGTCGCGACGTCCGAACAAATTTGTTTGTTACTAATCCAAAAACACGTATATTCTACACTATTGCGTTCCGGTAATTCTTCTCTCCAGTTATTATTTTTGGATCAAAATACGCATTCAGAACGCATATTTTGATCCAATTGGTAGACGAAACCACAAATTTGTGTATACGTATACGACGTATAATACACAATTTTGAATATGTGTGCTGTCATTTATTTTACATGTATGTGTGTTGTTTTGTGACCATATGCATGAAAATTTTTCGAACCGGGTGGAATCGGTTCAAATTTTTAGTGCTTCCCTTCTTGTTTTGAGACATTCTCCCATGTTATTTATATGGGGAATTTGACTTATAAATTTGGACTGTCAGTGTTTTAGTGTTTCATATTCATCGTTAAAGCAAAATGGTAAGTTTTGGAAAAATGATTGGGAAAAATTTATTTTTTAACGAGAGTTTTGTTTATATTATATTATTATATAATTTCAAAATGCAAATTGAAATATGTATTATAATCTGAGTTTCGATGGCCTCTAATTGAAACAATTTTTATCAATTCTCATTTCACTTTATTTTATACTCTTGTTCGTTATGCGTTTACTCTTCGACACGCTAAAAACTTCTGTCTTCTTTTTCAATTTTCTGCGTGTTGGCAAATTTCTCCTCCCATCAAACACATTTTCGTAATTAATATATTATAGGGTAAAACCCTATATGGCTAAAATACTATAGCTCGGCAATCCTGACATCTATCGTCTCGATAGACTCTTAATAAAATCATACAATACATGTTTTCAACTTATTCTAACTTTATATAAAAAAATAAAACTTATTGTATAATTATTTTCAATTTACATTTATAAAAATCAAATAATAAAATTAAACCTAAACGGTGTAAATGATTCTGAATCTTATCATAATATACTATATATTTTTATTATTATTTAGGTACTCAACTTCGTCATATTCTTCCTCTGATTCATTGTCTAAATATTCAATTTCTTGATACTCATTTTCTGAAATATCACTCCCATTGTCAATCCCTGTCTTAGCTTCTTTCCATAATCTAATATATCTTGCATCTAAAATTCTGTCCATCCTATCATACGCTTCTTCATTCCCTATTTCGCTCACTATAAATCTGTCTCGATCTAATACTTTTTTAATAACGTATGGTCCTTTGAATTTTCTTTTTAACTTATTACGCTCTCCTGGTACTACACTATTCTTGATAACAATAAGATCCCCTCGTTTATACTGTATAACTTTACTACATTTCTCGTCATGCTTTCTCTTATTATATTGTTGTAACTTCTCTATACTTTCACTCGCCCTCTTTCTAATTTCAATCAAATTCCGATCTTCATTTTTATTTAATTCCTCTAAATATCTTATCACACCTTCACTTATTTTCCGCTTTTGAATTACTCCAAACAGAAGTTTCGATGGTATTTCTTGAATGGACCTGTTCCATGTATTATTTAATAAAAATTCTGCTTCTATTAAACAAGTATCCCAATCCTTTCCATTCTCTTCTAACGGGTGATTTTTTTGTGGTTAGGATTTTCATGCATTAGTATTTGACAGATCACGCGGGATTTCAGACAAGGTGTCAAAGAGAAAGATGCTCAGTATGCTTTGACATTTCATAATGAATAGACTTACTAAGTCGAATTTTCAGTGAATGGGCCCTAGAAAAGTTGGCAGAAAATCCGCTTTTTTATCGACAAATTTTGTTCAGCGATGAGGCTCATTTCTGGTTGAATGGCTACGTAAATAAGCAAAATTGCCGCATTTGGAGTGAAGAGCAACCAGAAGCCGTTCAAGAACTGCCCATGCATCCCGAAAAATGCACTGTTTGGTGTGGTTTGTACGCTGGTGGAATCATTGGACCGTATTTTTTCAAAGATGCTGTTGGACGCAACGTTACGGTGAATGGCGATCGCTATCGTTCGATGCTAACAAACTTTTTGTTGCCAAAAATGGAAGAACTGAACTTAGTTGACATGTGGTTTCAACAAGATGGCGCTACATGCCACACAGCTCGCGATTCTATGGCCATTTTGAGGGAAAACTTCGGAGAACAATTCATCTCAAGAAATGGCCCGGTAAGTTGGCCACCAAGATCATGCGATTTGACGCCTTTAGACTATTTTTTGTGGGGCTACGTCAAGTCTAAAGTCTACAGAAATAAGCCAGCAACTATTCCAGTTTTGGAAGACAACATTTCCGAAGAAATTCGGGCTATTCCGGCCGAAATGCTCGAAAAAGTTGCCCAAAATTGGACTTTCCGAATGGACCACCTAAGACGCAGCCGCGGTCAACATTTAAATGAAATTATCTTCAAAAAGTAAATGTCATGGACCAATCTAACGTTTCAAATAAAGAACCGATGAGATTTTGCAAATTTTATGCGTTTTTTTTTAAAAAAAAGTTTTCAAGCTCTTAAAAAATCACCCGTTACCAGTTTACTCAAAAGTGGTACGAGGGTACGATTATAACGTTCGATTTGAGCATTTGCCTGAGGACATGCAGTTGCATTTAAAACATGCTTTATTCCATATTCATCGGCAAACTTCTTAAACTGACCTGAGGTAAAAGCAGACCCTCTGTCTGATACTATTACTTGCGGAGTGGAATATGTTAAAACATAGCTCTTCAAATGTTTTAAAACCTCCTTGGTGTTCGTAGTTTTAGTTGCAAATAATTTCAAATATTTGGTAAAAGCGTCTATTATGCCAAATACATAACTATTTCTCCCTTTTGTAACCTCTAATGGCCCTAAATGATCTAAATGTATCATCTCGAAAGGACTATTACCCTTATCTATATTATGTAGTTTCACAATATCCTTTCTCAACTTTGGGTTATATGAAATACATACAACACAATTTTTAATGTGGGTTATCACTTTTTCCCTCATTTTTGTAAAATAAAACAATCTTTTTATAACTTCACATACCTTATCTACACCGAAATGTCCTATTTCGTTATGATACTTGTATATAATCGAATCTTCCATATTCTTTGGTACTAGCAATAATAATTTCTTATTCAACTTTTTATAAACTAAACCATCCCTAACTTCGTATTCCTTATTCTCACCATGCTCTTCCATCATTTGTTTTATTTCTGTAATTTTTCTATCTAAGGCTTGTCCTTTTATTAAACTTTCCTCGAACAATGAATTTGTGTCCCGTTCTATAACATAAATGTTTACTCGGCTTAAGGCATCTACATGCCTCATATTGTCTGAACGTCTATACTCTATAGTACAGTCAAACTATTCCAGATATAAAAACCATCTTGCTATCTTAGGATTTATGTCTATTTTCTCGATAGTTAATTTAAGCGCATTACAGTCGGTAACAATAGTAAATTTTATTCCATATAAATATGTCCTAAATCTCTTTAAACTATATACGACAGCAAGAGTCTCTAGCTCAAAACTATGAAGTTTTGCTTCACTCGCCGATGTCTTCTTACTGAAGAACATTACTGGATGAAACCTATTATCATCCATCTGTTTCTGCAACATAATGCTTCCAAATCCTACTGCGGATGCATCAGTATGCAATTCTGTTTCTAATAGAGGTGAATAAATTCTTAAAATTGGTTTAGAAATCAGTTTTTCCTTCAAAGTGCAGAACGATTTCTTCTGTTCATCTCCAAAAAGGAATTCATCCTTACACTTTAATGTATCTAATAATGGGTTACAATGACACTAAAATTCTTTATAAATTTTCGGAAATAACTGATTAATCCTATATACCTATGGAGTGACTTATAGTCTATGGGTACCAGATATTCTTGAATGTTTCTTACATGTTTATCCGTTAGCGATATTTTGTTGTAACGAATGTGATATCCTAAATACTCAATGTTTGATTTGATAAACTTACACTTCCCTAACTGTAATTCAATATTGTTTTCAAACAGCCTAATTAACAACTTTTCTAATATTTCCAAATGTTGATCAATATTCTCAGTAGCTATTAATATATCATCTACAAAGACAATTATTAAATTCTCTCTAATAAAGTCCTTTAATATTTTATTAATATATCTCACAAAAATTGATGGGGAGTTAACGTAACCAAAAGGTAATTTATTTAACTCATACAACCCATCCTCCGTCACAAATGCAGTATATTTCTTTGAGTTCTCACTTAAATCAATGTGATAAAAGCCATTTCTTAAATCTGAACTTGTGAAATATTTTTTTCCTAGTAATTTCTCAATCTGACTTTCAATCACCGGCAACGGAAACCGATCTCTTTCTACACACTTATTCAGTGGTCGATAATAACGCATAGTCTGTATGAACCATTACTTTTCTTTAACAATACTACTCTACAAGAATAAGATGATTCACTTTCTCGTATTATACCTTGACTTAACAAATCATCTATAACCTGGTTTAATTCTTGTCTTTCGAACTGGCTCATTTTTTTGGGTGATACACTAAACTTTTTATTTTCGATTAAAGTAATATCTACCTCGTATTTTATCCTGGCTGTATTATCCTTTGTAATATTTTTCTGACATTGTAAATATAAATCCATTACCCCTCCCGCTAAAAGCTTTGTCTTGTCATCGTCTCCTACGTCTAATTCTATTCTATCTACCTCTCGGAAATAGTCACCGCTTATTTTAGTCACTTCCTGCATAAGATGTATATCGTATTCTTCCGACCTTTGATCTAATTTGTTTTCTGTTACTTTTTTACCCTCTCTTAAAATAGTAACTAAACTAAAATTATTATTATTATTAAAAAATTTACCGGGTATAATTCATTTTGAATTCCTATCATTACGGGTGTCTCTCCCATTATAATTAGCTTCGAATCATTTATCGTTTTTGACAAAAGATTCTTTTAAAATGCTAACACTACTTCCTAAATCTAACAATATATTTAATTTAAAAATAAATTTACCAATTATTAATCGTGTTGTAAGCATTCCGTCTTCATTCACCTTAATTTCTTCCTGCTGTAATTGATTGTTTACCTCTTCTGCCATAGTATACACTCGCTTGCTATTCTCGATGTTAACTCTGCATTTATTCTGGGTATGCCACAATTTCTTGCACCTCGAACACCTCTCAGCTGTTAACAGCTGCTTACATTCTGTTGCTCGATGACCATTTTGCGAACAATTAAAACATTTTATAGGTTTCGCGCACTGATCTGCTTTATGTCCAACTTCACGACAATTGTGGCATCTTATTGAACTTTTATAATCGATGCTATTTTTGTTCGCGGCTTCGTTTTTTCTATATTCACCATTGTTATTCTCTTTCACGATATTCGGTAGTATCATTTCTATATTTGCCTCGGCCCACTTTATTCTCTCTGTCAGCTCCTGGATAGTATTGCAAACTGGTTTATTTATCCAACTGTATATTTGATCCCTCGATAATCCTCTTAATATATACTTAATGATAGCCGGTTCGCTTAATCCTCCCGATGCACCAATCGTATACATTTTCATTACATATACCTCGTACGCTTGGCCCTTTGCATATATATTTTTGGTTAGTTTAAAAAACACGTCCGCTTCATCATCAGCATTACCATACAGCAGGGCTTGTTTTAGAGTTTCAAAGGAATTAATCTGCTCGTCTTTGGCCTCATGAAATAACTTTGGTGCCCCATCCAATCTTGTTGTTGCATAAAGCAATGTGGCTTCATCCGACCATTTATATTATCTGCTATATTTTTCTATTTTTTGTATCCAGCGTTTCACCTTGATATCTCCATTATCAAATACTGGGATTAAGCTTTTTATATTTTCGGGGTGCATCAACATTTGACGCTCTCCACTCTTTTACATTTTCCTCGTTGCCATGTCCATGCAACGCTTCATTATTTTTATTTTTCCGTGGCATCTTACGACACAAACTTTAAATTACACTGAATATCAATTTTATGGATGTTTATCCCACTTCTGAACTATAATCTGAGTTTCGATGGCCTCTAATTGAAACAATTTTTATCAATTCACATTTCACTTTATTTTATACTCTTGTTCGTTATGCGTTTACTCTTCGACACGCTAAAAACTTCTGTCTTCTTTTTCAATTTTCTGCGTGTTGGCAAATTTCTCCTCCCATCAAACACATTTTTGTAATTAATATATTATAGGGTAAAACCCTATATGGCTAAAATACTATAGTATATACAATATATTTATCTATGTGAATACAAATATATTATATATCTATGTGAACCCCGCGTGTCTCACTGTGCTTCTTTTAAGCACTGCATCACGCTTCAATATTACTCGTAATACATTTTTAATTGCTAATTTAAAACCTTTTTTATATTTAATCACAAATATTTTTTGTATTTTTTTATTTTGCTCTTTCGAAAATAAAATTTAAACTAAAATCTGCCTCTCAAAAATGGCCTTATTTTTTTTTATTTGATTTCTATTTTTGTTAAAGCTGCTTCACCGAAAACATTTTTTGCGACACATTTTTCAATAAAAACTTTTTCGGTGAAGCAGCTTCAACAAAAATAGAAATCAAATAAAAGAAATTAAGGTCATTTTTGAGATGTAGCTAGATTTTAGTTTAAATTTTATTTTATTTTTTGAGTTTGAAATGGAGTGGCGTTACGTCCGAATAAATTAGATGTGTTTATTAATACAAACACATTTATTCAACACTATTGCGTTCCGGTAAACCTTCTCTCCTGTCAATATTTTTGGATCAAAATAGGCGTTCTGATGATGACCTAACAAGTAGAAATCGATCGAGTGATTTTTTAAACTTTTTGAACAAATTTTTTAATTAAAATATTCAAAAATCTAATTTTTGCAAAATATAAAACAAGTGTTTAATAAAATGTGCTTATTAAGTATATGTGTTTCGCCAAGTACCTACGGCAAATAGTGTAAAAAGTATTTTTAAATTCGGCCACATTGTGTTTCAAACCTGGATTGCATGCGATCGAGGCGACTTATTGAAGCAAATTAAACGTTGATCTACTCATAATTACTCGAAATCCGTGACTATAAAATTTAACCGTTCAAAATAAGTAAGTGTTACGTGCCTCTATGTCAGCCAGCACGTTTTTAAATCGGGTAGACTTCAACGGCATATGAGGGTTCTTTGCTGACATATATAAGACACCACAAAAACCTATCGTGTTGCATCTTAACCAAATTCACACATGATCCTCGCAAATCAATTCACCACCAACAACTTAGAAAACGGAATCACTTCATAATTTTAAACATCTTTATTGATATACGGAAATCATTATCTTTACATAAATTAAAACAAATAAAAATAAATTGTTGTTCAGATAAAATGAGAACAGTATGTAGGTTTGGATGCAAGAAGCAATTTTTTTAGTATTAATAGAATCGTAAAAACTCACCTGTAGGAACTCCAAGAGCGCTCGTTGGTACCCTACGGACTAAAAGATGCTCTGAAATAAAATTATTGCTTCTAACAAGCCACTATGCACAACAATTTACTTTAACATTAATAAACTACTGAAAAACCTATATCGTACAAACAAAAATAATAAATTTAAATTTTCAATAATAATTTTACGTTAATCACAGAATAACTATTTCCTTTTTTTTTATATTAAACTAGGTAGAAAAATATATAACGATAACGGTTTCAACAAACTGTAAGTACGCGTATCCAAATATTCGTAAAGCTTCTCGAAAATGTGTGTTGCGTGCCTCACGGTCAAGGCTGGGTTTCTATGTTCATCTGGTTATCTGGACTTTATTATTTTAATCAAACTTCACAATTTTTATAATTATTTCAAGATTTTTATTGTATTTAAAGTTACTACTTCGAGGTACACAACAGACTGCTTTTGCTTGCATTTTTTAGCCAATTTACAATTTTATTATTAAAGGGTAATAAATTTATATTACATATTTTATTACAATATTCAATACAATACATATTCAATACAATAAAAGATACTTCCTAAATGGTCGTAATCCAGGGATGTACAACTGTTTCCTACAACTCCCTGCTTAAATCAAAAGTTATCCTAAGGAAAATCTTTTGATAGACTTACAAATGCATAACTATGATAATAATAGTTAATAATAATTAGCTATGCATTTTTCTAAAATTTAATAATAAATAAATTCGAATGCATATCATTTCTTTGATATACTTCATTTAAAGATTTGTACATTTTTGCTTAGATTCATATTATTTACTTATACATTATTACAAATTTATTATTATTATTATTTTTTTTATATATACAAAATTTCATGAAAGATTACATTTATGCATATATACATAATTCAATCAATTATTTTATTCAATCCTTAAATAATTAATATAAATGTTTTACTCGTTTCGGAAAATTTTTAATCTGTTGTTATGAACTACCTTCGATGATTTTCCAATTTTAATGGAGGAATTTTCTGGAGATATTATTTCGTCTATCTCGAAAGGACCAAGCCACAGAGGAGATAATTTACTTTGGATGCTCTCGTTTTTTAGTAATACGTAATTTCCCTTTTGAAATTGAACAGGGTTAATAGTATGATCATAATAGGATTTAGCTTTTAACTTCTTTTCTACTAAGTTCTGTTTTGCAGTTGTAAAGGAAGTTTGCAGACGATATTTAAGGTCATGATAATAATCATCAAAAGTATAAACAGGATCAGGTTCTTTGGAAATTGACGAAGGAATATTGGGTTTAAATCCGAATATTAGCTCATAGGGCATAAATCCAGTTGAACTGTGTGGTGTAGTGTTATACGAAAATGTAAAGTAAGGTAACCACAAGTCCCAATTCAAAACATCAGTTTGAGAAAAGTTACGCAAGTACTCACCAAGAGTTCTGTGAAATCTTTCTAGAGCACCATTACTCTGAGGGTGGTAAGCTGTTGTAGCAATTTTTTTTATTTTCAGCAACTTGCAAACTTGTGTGAACAATTTACTCATGAAATTGGTACCCTGATCAGTTAAGATCTCATCAGGTATACCATACACACATATGAATTGTTCAACAAATGTCTGAGCTACTATATTTGCGTCTTGTGAAGGGATAGGAAAGGCAAGGGAGTATTTTGTAAGGTCATCTTCAAGAGTAAGTATATATTTATTATTTTTATATGAAGATGACATAGGGCCAACGATGTCTAGGAAAATTTTTTGGAAGGATTTGGAGGACGTTGTTGTTATTTTTAGAGCTTCTTTAGTAGGTCTGCTATGCTTATTAATTTGGCAAAGTTTGCAATTTAATATAAATTTTTTTATTTTCGAGTGCATATTGGCGAAATTATAATATTGCCGCATTCGAATAAAAGTGCGATACACACCTTGGTGTCCACCGAGAGGTGATGTATGAAATTCGTTAATCAGTTGATTAACTAAAGAATCATCTGTTATATATTTAATTTTACTATTTTCCTGGTTTATTAAGGTATCATTATTTTTGTTTTCAAATGTAATTTCCGGAGAAGTATCTTCAGTTTCAAATTCACGCTGATCATTTGACTCTCGTTTGCTTGAAAGTAAATTTAACGTATCGATATTGTCATTATCAGAATTAGGTTTTGATGACATCGATCGGGTAATAATATTACAATTATTAATGGATGATGTTGGCTCAGTAGGCAATTTTATTCGACTTAGAGAATCCGCGTTTTGTATAAGTCTGCCAGGCCTATGTTCAATTGTAAAATCATAATCTTCAAGACAAATTTGCCAACGAATTTCGCGAGATTTCGGTGATTCTAAATTATGCAACCATATAAGTGCTCTGTGATCAGTTACAAGACGGAATTTATGGCCATATAAGTATGGTCGAAAATGCGACATTGACCATATTACTGCCAACAATTCTTTATTAGTCGGGGAATAATTAGATTCCGCTTTATTTAGAACGCGACTAGCGTACGCGATTGGGAGTTCAGAATCATTAACTTCTTGGGACAGAACAGAACCAATTGCAATATCGCTAGCATCACAAGTCAAAATAAACGGCTTACTAAAATTAGGCATTTGAAGAATAGGAGGAGTAGTAAGTGATTTCTTAAGCGAATCAAAAGACTCTTGACACTCTGAAGTCCATGTGAAAGAAGCGTTTTTCTTTAAGAGATTTGTCATAGGTTTTGCTATTCCTGAGAATTGGGGAATAAATTTTCGGTAATATCCGGCTAACCCTAAAAATGATTTTATTTCCGTTGGGTTGCGAGGTACAGGAAAATTTTTTACGGCTGAAATTTTAATCTCGTCAGGTTTAATACCGTTTGGTGTTACAATATGTCCAAGATACCTAATTTCTTGTTTTAAAAATTGACACTTGCTAGGGTTTAATTTTAAATTAAACCGACGAAGACGTTTGAAAACTTCTTTAAGATTGTTGTTATGTTCATTTAGTGAGGCGCCATAAACAACAATGTCGTCGAGGTAAGCAAGACATTTAATATTATTTAATCCACAAAGAGCAGTATTTATCATACGTTGGAAAGTGGCAGGTGCTCCTTTTAACCCGAATGGCATACACACGAATTCATAATGGCCTTCGTCCGTGCTGAAAGCAGTTTTGGGCCGGTCATGAGGTATCAATTTAATCTGGTGATAACCACTCTGTAAATCTAGGGTTGAAAAATATTGAGCCTTGCCTAATTTGTCGAGGATATCGGAAATGTTAGGCAAAGGGTAGGTATCATTAATAGAAATTTGATTTAGTTTCCGATAATCCACAACAACTCTCCATTTTCTTTCTGACGTTTCGGATCTTTTTGGCACAACTAAAAGAGGGGAATTCCAGGGACTCATACTATCTTGGACTATTCCTTGAGAGATCATGTCGTTAACTTGCCTTTGAATCTCCTCTTTAGTTGAATGAGGTTGTCTAAAGGGACGAACATGAATAGGCAATGGATTTGCAATGGTACGAATTTCGTGTTGCACAAGGTCTGTTGTACTAAGTATATCACCATCTACAAAGAATACATCGTTATATTCATTAAGAATTTCTTTTAAAGTTTCATTTTCTTCTGAATTTAAGTGATGAAAATCGATAACGGATTGAAGTATATTCATTCGATTATGATTACCGTTATCAATTTTTTTAAAAGTAAAAACTTCATAATTATTGATTGTTTCTATTTTAAATTTAAGTCGTTCGGTTCTAAAAATATCATCTGATAGGTTCAAGATAGGTAGAGTGATATAGTTATTATGAACCTTGTGAATTGAACTTGCTATAAATATACACGAAGCTGGCTCTTGTGCAGGGCAAACAAATTCAAATTCATTAGGGAGGTTAATTGGGATTGAAATGTGTTGTTCACACCGAGGAAAAATTTCAATAATTTGTAAAACCTCAACTTCCATATCAGAAGATAAAGGTAAAGGTACTAATTCACGATTAATAGGAATTTCGACTCTTAGATTTTGGAAATTTATGTTGCATTTGTAATGATTTAGGAAGTTTTGTCCAATTATACCGCAAGCGCTAATTGGAAACGTATCATCTACGATTTGGAAATTCATTTTTATTTCACTGTCATTAGGTAATTTGATTATCGCATCGCATTCAGCAAGAGTTTCATGCGTTTCGTTTGATATACCCTTCAATTTGCATTTAGATTCCTTATAGACTGTTGTATCTTCGTACAGGACTGACTTCTTTATGAGACATATTTCAGCTCCAGTATCTACCATAAAACGAACATTTTTGAACTTGCAAATGTCGAGATTTAAATGAATATATTTATTAAAAGTATTAGAATGATTAGTGATTTTGTTCAATTCTACTGTCGAAAGTTTATTTTCGGAAGAGGTTAATGAAGGATTTGCAGTTTGTGTTTCATTTATTGCTGATTGATATTTGATCTGGAGGCACTCGTTAGATCTCGGACTTTCGAAGGAGTGCCCCTTTCTAGGCTCGAAAATCCTACAGCGTTTCCCGATTTAATTGCGCTTGATGATGATAGAGAATTTGAACGATCTTTCATTTCGTCACTTCGCTTTTTAAGGAAACATTCTTTAATGTGATGACCGTATTTTTTGCAATAAGCACAAGGAATAGATGAAACTGAATTAATGGACCTAACGTTTAAGGTTGATGTTGATGCATTGTTATGATTTGGGCTGATAGCAACATTTTTAAAACATTTTTCTATTGAGTGGCCAGATCTTCTGCAAATTTTACAAAATTCTGATTTTTTTCGGATATCAAATCTATCATTGGGAAATTTGAATGTTTGGTTGAGAGTAGCCTCTTCTTCCACTGCTCTATTGATCGCTTCAGAAATTTTTGTAAAACGACATGCTTTAACTATTAACTTAATAGAACCATCAAGGCCTTCTTGGAATGATTTCAAAGCTATGTTGGCATTAAGTTTTTTTATGGTTTCGGCTTCATTAGTCCCTACAGTAGCAATACAAGCTTCATTTAAGTCATGAAGTAAGGATTCGACACGATTCGCATAGGTTTTGACACTTTCATTTTTCATTTGCCGATTAGAGGAAAGCTCCATCTGGAGATGCCCAATAGATCTGGTGTCAGAAAACTCATTTTCGAGAAGTTTTTTAAAATTTGACCATGTATCAAGTGTTTTGTACTTTATTAAATGATAAGCTTTTCCATCAAGCTTAAGTCTAATTAATTCTAAAAATTGACCATGATCTTGTTGAGAAAGGGTTTTATGAATAAATTCGCACGATGAAATAAATTTATGCAGTTCATTAGAATTTCCAGAAAAACTAGGTACTAACCTGAGTACATACTTTGGATCTAAGGATGAAGTCATTATTTCTAGATTATTAACTGTTTCAGTTGGACTTATTGTATTAAGATCTAAAACTTCGTCGTCTGAACTCGGTTCAGTTTTTATATGAATTTCAAGGGATTGATTAGGATAAGGTGTTTGTAATTTTAACGGATTAGATTTGGCAGGTTTGGGTCGCGAAACCTCTATCTGAACATTACGTAATTCTAAAAAACTTGTTGAATCATCAGTATCTTCTTGTGGTGATTCGCTTCCTGACATATCAATCAACAATTTTTTTTTTGTTTTGTTTACCAAATAACGTACGTGAATTATATTATTTAAGCATTAATTTGATTAAATGATGTGATATATGTATATGGATATATGTATGTACATATTTTACGAGTATGTAAAATATTGTTAAATTGTAATTTAATGTAGATATAAAAATATAATATAAGTATCTATTATAATGTTAATTTTTTTTTCAAAGAAGGAATTTTGAATTTTATTACGTTACGTAATTTTGAAAGAAAAAACAACTTATTGTCTAAGTGTAAAAATTATTATCTTAGTCTACAGGGTTTTCATAAGTACGAGCATAATATATAATCGTACGAGTATGTACTAATTATGAAAATGTATTTAATTCAATAAATTTAATTTTAATAATTTTATCAATTTTCTAATTTTAAGTTTCAATTATAAAACCTTTAAGTTTTATCTTTTTTTTTTAAACATTTATAAAATTAATTAGGATTAAGAAATTAGTTTAAATAATATTTTTTTTTCATTTAGATCTATAAATATTTCGAAATTTTATGAAAATTAATTTACCAGTTTAAACCATGGTTAACGTTGAATCTCATCCTTGTAGTTAGTAGGTGTAATCCGTAATCCATGCATTGTATAAATTAATCCGTTTGAATGTTGCGACCTTGACGTCATCGTAGAACGTTTCTGCACATTTCGCCTTAATTTTGATCAGTAACGTTAAATTTTGCTTTAAGGTCTTAGCAGAAGATTTATTGGCTTAGATTTGTTTAAATTCGTTACTATTCATTCAGCACCAATTATTTATTTATTTTTAAGAACAATTTTATTTTATTATGCTTTAAAGATTTTAACGAGTTTTAGCACAGTTCGAACCTCAACGGTATCTCTTATGCATACATACGAGTAATATTGCACATTATTCATTATTATAATTTTTATTTTGTTCTAGCTAATTCAGTTCATAATCACAGAATTTTATTATTAGATTTTATGATTTTAACGTATTATGGAGATTATTGTGTTTGTATGACCGTACGTATCTTAACTACGGTTTAATTTATCACGGAACTTTTGTTAGGTTTAATGCACACGGTACTTTTGTTCACATGTTTTTAGCAAAAAGAATTGATTTTGTGCACGCACTATCTAATACCTTATGATTTTGATTTCCGCAATTAACACTTTCATCACTTCATGATTGAATGTGATTTTTAATCGTTTTATTTAATCACTTTAAATTTTTTTTTTCACGAATGAATCGTATCACGAAATGAATGTAACAGATTTTTTTTTTTAGAAAAACTGTTTAAAAAAACTATCTCGCCGCTGCCACCACTGTTGCGTGCCTCACGGTCAAGGCTGGGTTTCTATGTTCATCTGGTTATCTGGACTTTATTATTTTAATCAAACTTCACAATTTTTATAATTATTTCAAGATTTTTATTGTATTTAAAGTTACTACTTCGAGGTACACAACAGACTGCTTTTGCTTGCATTTTCTAGCCAATTTACAATTTTATTATTAAAGGGTAATAAATTTATATTACATATTTTATTACAATATTCAATACAATACATATTCAATACAATAAAAGATACTTCCTAAATGGTCGTAATCCAGGGATGTACAACTGTTTCCTACATGTGGCTCGAGTTGAACGCCCTATGTCTAACGTTGCTCCTTTGGATAGAAACCTGACGAATCAGTTCGATAATAAAGGCCCTATTAAATAAATTGGAACTTAGTGTGTGAATTGCACAATTCAGAGGTCAAATGTAAGTTCTTACCCACTTCTAGTGACCATACATCTATACAGTTAATATACTGCACCTCCGTACTCTGATTTAGTGGAAACTGGACAGAATATTTTCTGTTGCTAGATTTAAAGTTACGTCGCTTCGTCTTTCCACTAAATATTTGCACACTTTATTTACAAAAAAAACACTAGCTAAGCAAAAAAACACAGTTAATGCACTTTACTAAGTCCAATCGTGATCATATTTTCGCTTACCATTTGATAAACTATAAACTTTCAACTATGCCAGTACGTTTGAATTCACAAAAGTTAAATATTTTGCACAACTTATTATTTACTTAATTTTAAACACACGATCAACTAGCCGTGGTGGCCTCTTAGTAAATCTGTAAAATTTTGACTAACAGGTCGATATATATAAACTCTATTATATACTAATAAATATTTATGTATATACAACTACCTAATTGCAATATTGCATTACATACCACCAAATTCCTCATTTATCTACGGTACTGAAGTACTACCACAAAGAAGATTAGTAAATGGGTCGTCGTAACCACCTCCGAATGTATATATAAATACAATAGGGAACATAAAAATGCATGTTATTAAACTCAATAAAAAAATATCTATTATTATCTTCGGACAACAACAAAACCAGCAAAATTATAAGTTGGTAGCATAACATTTGGTAGCGCCTTGAAAGAAGAGGAGACTGTGTTCGCTTTATTGCAACGAATTGTCAATCGAATGTACATAGACTAGAATCTCCACTTTATACAACTGTAACATAAGGCTAGCCATCACGTTTTCTCGCAGAAAATTGAAAACTTATTTTGTTCAAATTCCGATTCAAAATGAGTATAGGTATTGTATATAACACGTTGAGCACGAACCTACTGGTATAATGCATAGCGAAAGCCGTGTTTACTGGAAGTGTCCGTATTTTGAAATTCGGCCACATTGTGTTTCAAACCTGGATTGCAGGCGGACGAGGCGACTTATTGAAGCAAATTAAACGTTGATCTACTCATAATTACGTTAATAATCCAAAATGAACGAAACATTCGGAATCCGTGACTATAAATTTTATCCGTTCAAAATAAGTAAGGCTAACAACCATCACGTTTTTTCGCAGAAAATTGAAAACTTTTTTTGTTGAAATTCCGGTTCAAAATGAGTATAGGTATTGTATATAACACGTTGAGCACGGAAAGCACGGTTTCAAGGAAAGCGTGGTTACTGGAAGTTTCCGTATTTTGAAATTCTTAATAAACACATTTTATATCAGATGGCTGACTGGCGGTGGAGGTCTGGTAAGACATATTCGATGGAAAACCAGATACTTTTTTTTATACTGTTAATGAAGTTCCAAAATTTTTTGGGATTAGATGTCGAAGCTTGCTCGATTTGCACTACGTTACTATTGTAAAGGAACCAATTGAGGGTCTTAAATTCATTGCGGGCTTTGAAAAAATCGGAACAGTAATCTACGCCGTAAAGTTTGTACAGGGAATGAAACTTGTTGCGTCGTTTCTCGCACCATCAACTCGGTATTATACCATGGCTCACGAAACCCGGATTTATTATTGATAACCCGCGGAACGTGTCTCTCGATACCACTCCCGAGTAGCTCATTGAATCTGTGCACTGTATCGTTCAAATCTGCGCCGCGCTGTAAAGTCCCAATCTGTAGTGCTGAGAAATTCATTCAAGGATGCATAGTCGGCCATTCTAAAATTAAAGAAAAAAACCATTAGAAAAACAATTAGTTGTACATTTAGTATAAAAAATATTTATCATAATTGCTGTGTGATAAATGCTCTCACGTCCACTGACGTCCAAGCACGGAGCAACATCGGCATGCAAGACATCATTGGCAAATAGCAGGTCCAGGAATTTCCCTCGACTGTTGCTGAAACGGTTAAGCTGCATTGTTCATTTGGAAGCGAAGTAATCGATGATTGTCAATGCGTTCTCATCAGTTGAGGATGGGGAGAACACACAATTGGTGGATAATTTGGTCACCAGAACGAACTGAAGGTATAACGGCTGAGTCGATGTAGTTGATAAACGTGTTGTAGACATCCCGGTCAGATCCGTAAGGAATGTAAACGACGACGGCAAGAATCGAAGTATTGTAAGCTAGTCTGGTGCGAACAGCAATGATGTCAAGGCAGGGATGGCACGCAATCACTTTATTGGAGGCTGAATTCTTTACAGCAATTAAAACACCACCGCCTCTACAACTGGTGTCAAAATCATATCTGTCCTTTCTATGAACGACATAGTCAGATAGAAAGTACTCTTCGGATAACATATTGATCGTAAGCCAGGTCTCGCTGATTATATAACATCAAAATCATTGTCAAGTATGCCTAAGCGGAAATCCCTGGTTTTACCTCGGATACTGGAGGCATTGTGATAGTAGATCGAAGTAAAGGCGTTGATGGTATTAGATGAAGCGACAGTCGTTGATAAATTAAACTGATTGGTTGACGCAGTAGTTACTTTGGCTGTTGCAACGTGGCCACGGTCCGATTTTTGATATGTGTGAATAAATTGTAAATGGATAGATTATAGCACCAGCAGGCCAAATATCAGAATTGTTAAGCAGGTCAAAATCAGCCTCCTTCAAACCAATTTTAAATGAAACGAACGTTAGTGAGCTGTCCAAAACTCGGTCTTTGAGTAATAATTGCCTACAATTTACGTCCCCTGGCGAACAATTTTCAAGTTTATCGCAGACATCGCTAACGATCTGATCGGTTGAGACGGATGGATCGATACGACTCATATATAAAAATTACTTGACAGGCACTGAGACAGTTTTGATAGAGTTGATGGGCTAGGCCCCGACCCTACAATAACTTGCGGCGGCGTCGATACATCATGGGTATTGGAGCTAGGCTTCACCACTTTAGCGGATGTTGTTGACAGTAATCAAATTGTTTACATCTACCATGTCATCAACCATCGCCGTACTTAATTTCATATTTATAAACAAAAATTATAAATTAATTGAAATTCAAGAAAGCCATAAGAATTTACTTTACTAAAAGCTATATCTGAAGCAGAACTGTTCGCAATAACAAAACAAGAATAAAAATAATAAAAAATAAATGTACTTATCAATAAAATTTGCTTTTGAAGAAGTGTTGTGTTTACTGTTGTTGTAATTTTATTAGTGTACTTCTTCAACAGTTTTTCGAAATAAGCCATGCAGCTTAATCGTTTTGTGAATTAATTTGATACACCTTGGCACTCTCTTTCTCGCGAAGAAGAATTGCATTTTTGACCCACATATATTTGAATTTCCATTTGTTCTATAATTGTTGAGCTGTATGGTAAAGTTGTTACTGATAATTAATGAGATGTTAGCTCAAGAATATTGGTCGATCTTTGTCCTTCTCTAATTGGAATCCAATTTCACCAGTTGCCAAAGTTTTCTCTTTACGTTTTTGGGCCAGTAACAAATCCTTTCATTCCCAAGATTTAAAGTGGATTAGAATCTTATGATCAGTAATTTGTGGTGGAGTAAGCTTGTTAAAGTTCTTATTCACCAAATACTCTGCGGATACATCTTCATAATTGGTACATCCCAATGCATTGAACAGTTTAGTAATCCGCAGCTACAATTGCTTTGGATTTGTTATTCTGCTGATTGACACTATCGAAAGTTGATTCCAGGACATTCACTCTGTGAGTTAGTTCTTTGTTCTCCGCTTGCAAGATATTCAAATCATTATCAAGACGTTGATTTTCCAATACAATCACATCAAATTCTTTTTTAATATTATCGAATTTGTCAGACATGAATCGTTCAGACTCAATTAGCTCGCCCATCATCTTCTTCAAATTTACAAATTCACCCGCAAAATGCTCCATATGCTTATCTATTTTCTTCCACCGGCTGGATTCATTGATCAACAACGTCAAAGTTCCTCGCTTCTTCTTGTCGCCAAATCATGACGCAATTGAGATTCATGAATTTTCAGATGCATCAAACACAGAACTATGCTCCGCAGTTCTTTTAGTAAATTTATGATGGATCGTATTAAGTCCAGCATTAAAATCAACAGAATAACATCGTATTGTTGGACCGATTCCGAAATCGTGCTAAATTGATTAGCAGCACATCCGTGGACTACTTTCTTCGCTCTGGAATCATGTCGGTTCAAAGGACAACCCTGCTGTTCAATAAACTATGGTTTTCCGGACCGGAATTTTTATCGAGGTCGTCATCTAGTTTTCCGAAATTGAACAAGTCATTTGATTCGAACTTGGTTGCGGAAAAATTAAGAATAGTGATGTCGTCATTATCGCAGTGCCTATAATGATGTCGATTGTGTTCAAAAAATCAAATATGTCAACAACTCTTGCACCACTCGCCGAGTATTTGGGTTTGTGGCTTGATTTGTAAACAATAGCCGGTCCAAGTCCATACGCAAACCAAAAACATATGGTTGTTTGATTGTCGCCGAACTGAGATCTTCATACTTGTAACGGAATTCTTATCGTATTCCGTTACCAATCCAATCTTATTTTTATCTCATCACAGTAGTTCTGTCATGGCCTTGAAGATATCTCTCTCTCTCTCTCTCTCTGGCATTATATCCCATCAAGGGATTTGGCCGCCTCAAATGAGGTTTCATAATCATATTTTCATTTAGGATAATGAGTGATTAATTCATTGATCCTAAACCAGCCGTGACATTTTTTCCTTGTCACCACCGGGAATCGAACCCGGGACCTCCGGTCGCTGGAGCAAGCATGCTAACCACTTTGCCACCGGGGCGGACAAAGATATCATCTTCACAAATATTTATTAAATAACTAGTCATGGACGGAATTACAAATCTTCCTTATATAGCTGCTACATAAACAAAAATTATATCAGTGCAAGTATACTATATAAGAAATCCATTTCATTGTTTTGTAATTTGAATACAGAACATATTTTTAATTTTTGCGATAATCATCACTTTGGACGGCAGTCCAAACGAGTGACGAAAGCATCTACTGTGCTGGAAGTCGAACGAAGTATATTATACAGCAAGTTTCGAACTTTTCCCTTTGAGGCCGCCAGGATCGTGTTATATACCATTGGAAAGGTCTTGAAAAATAAACCTAAATAATGTATAAAAGCATGAATTTCTACCAACATTGAGTGGAGATATGACCTTCCGAAAATTGTCCCAAAAAATCAGTTTTTCGGGTATAACTGCCCCAAAAAATGCCAAAATTATTTTCTAACTGGCAAATTACGATTGTAGACGTCAATACCAATTCAACGACCCCTCAAACGTCCGATGACTCCGATGATTTTGACCAAAGTTATGACAATTTTAAATTTTTCTATGACGTCACCAAATAATCTTGCTTTGGTATATATGTTTGTTTGTCCGTACCTCTTTTATTTGATCTCATATTTTCAGGGGTTGTAGTACTTAAAAAACGAAGCAACTTTTGTTCTACAACTTTTTGATTTGGCCGCCATGTTGGCCGCGGCCGGCCCCTGAATTGCCATTTTTGGCCATTTTGCCACGTCCACAGTGCTGAATCTATTCGACATACCCTGGACATATGCATATCGTTGGAAAGGTATTGACGCCAGCTATCAAATAGCAAAAAAAAGAATTCAAAAAATTATGTTAGAGGGTCATTTTGGCCAAAAAACTGAAAAATGCGAAATCGGCCGGCCACATTCGGCCAAATTGCTAAAAAATGAGCCCAAGACTTTTGGTTCATATTTTCAGGATTACTAGCCACAAATCTCACCTACAATATGACATCAACCGTTTGTCCCAGAAAACTCGTATATTTTAGATATTGACCTCCATAACTTAAAAGCCACCTTAATTTTTTGCAAAATTTCATTTTTTGGCTCAAATGCACCCTAATATCGGTCCGTTGCGGTTCATAATGATAATGAATCAACGTATTACAATGAAACAAATATAAATACATCATATTATTATCATTGCTAAGAGAATTTTTAGCAGTAACTCTTTTTTCATAACAAAAAAAAAAAATGAAAAAACTGACAAATTGATGTGATCGAAAAAATCACCAAAAACATTGAACAATTTCCTTGCATAAAATCGAGACTTTTTTAATCTTTATGATGATTTCTTTAAAAAAATAGATCTTACCACTCCTCCCATCGCATGCAGATGGAATATCAGCGGGAGGGTAGCTACCATTAATTTTTGTTTTGTAACTAACAAACTAAAATATGTATATTTTATTGTATTGGTTAAGGATCAAAAATGAATGGTATCCGCATGCGGTTAGTGACAAAACAGCAAGAAACATGCAAAAAAATTGTTGAATTACTCAATCGAATTTCTGCCAAAAACAGATGCATCTGATCTAAATTTTTACTACTCTGTAACATGCACTAAAACCTAAACTACATATGTTCAGCCGATAGCCTACGAGAACCGGTTGTGTAATAAGATCACACCCGGCATGACCTGTTTGTGGCATGTGGTAAAGGATTCTGAAATAAAATCTACTAAAATACTACAAAATGAAGATTGAAAAAATGCATGCAAAATAAAAAAATAGAATCGTCCACCACACACCAGAAACCGTACATCAGACCGTACGCTACTATATAGGCAACAAAAATGCTTATAGAGTTCGGTTCCGACCTTTCCCGTCTTTTTTATTTCATTTTTGTTTGTGTTAGTGTGATTTCACAGAAAATTTGTTTAAGCCGCAATTAAAATCAGTATCATAGGTAAATGGGGAAAGAATAGAAAAAAGTTATGATTTCTGTGAGATCAAGTGTGGAATAGAGCATTGTGCCTCATACACAGACGCACGCCACTGGAGTGACGAATATCGATAGAAGAAGAACGAATCATGCACGAACGAATCCGTAACACATAGCCGACAGCTGTGTGAAAGTATGCGTAATTCGTTCTTCACCTCTCGCTATTCGTAATTTCAATGCCACGCGTCTGTGTATGAAGTCGTATTCATACGACGGATAAAAATCTCGGATTTTTCTATCCCAGATTTTTTTTTCAACCTTTTTGTATGAAAAAAGCGTGTCTGTTGTATAATTTACGTGATGTAATTGGTTAGAACGATGGAATAGAAAAATCCCGGATTTTTATCCGTCGTATGAATATGACTTAAGGCACAATAACACGTAGCGGCCACTTGTGTGCTATCGAGTGTGTATGAACTGTTTTGACTGACAACAATAAAACGAATCGCAATTCAATTCATTTTCAATTTGCCGTGCCAAAATCATTGATATCAAATAAAAAACCTCTTAACGAGGTAAATGTTCGAGTGATGAAAGCCGAATTCAATTCACAAAATTTCTGATATCAAATTTGTGCCGAAAAAAACAATTGCATTCGATTTTTCAACGATTTTTCGGAATGTTAGTGCATTCGGCGCGTTTGTTTACATTTTTCTTTCTAGCTGTCAAAAACAACAACTTGTCAACGGTTTTTTCAATGTTAAACAACAACGCGCTGAATGCACTAACATTCCGAAAAATCGTTGAAAAATCGAATGCAATTCTTTTTTTCGGCACAAATTTGATATCAGAAATTTTGTGAATTGAATTCGGCTTTCATCACTCGAACATTTACCTCGTTAAGAGGTTTTTTATTTGATAAATGTAATACATAAATATAGTACGTAAGGTAATTAACCGACTTACGAAAAAATGTAGTATTATTGCATTTATGATTATGTATGAAATTTCGATGTGAGTGTGAAATGAATGAATTTGTTTGCGAAAGGGGGTAAACAAATTTAATTTATAACACTTTTAATTGGGCGGTATTTATGCAAAATTTTGATTAAACAGCAAAATTTATTAATGGATTGAAAAGAGGCCATTCATTTATTAAATTCTGTTATAAAAATTAATTTTCCCCTCTTTTTTGATCAATTAATTTTCGTCTAAATACCGGACAAAACACACTAACTCCTGTGTGTTTGAGATTGGATTCTTGGATATTTAACTAAAATAGGGTTAAGCCCTCTAGTTAATATATTTTGTAAAGAGCCGATAGTAAAATCGACATTCTGTTTTTTTTATATAGTAAATAAATAAATAAAGTAAAAAGGAAGCTGTTTTTTCTGGTAGAAAAAAAGGGAGTCTTGCATTGGTAAGTATGAAATATTAGTGACTAACTAAACAGGTACCAATTAATATAGTAAGAGTCAGCTGTATCATTAGAGGCGCAGGCCATAATAGGGTTCCGCCCTGGGCTTGCTTCTGCTGACATTATTATATTAATATTATCTCTTACTAACCACATGGGCCAAAGGCCAAGCTCTTCGACTCAAATTAATTATAAGGATTGGGAGCTAGAATAACCATGTTATTTGTTTGTATGTTATATGGTAAAAGAATTGTTGCAGGTTCAAATAAATATTTAAAACAATCACTTAAACGATGGCTTTGATCCTTGCGTTTTATTTTAATTTAATTATAATTTTTATAATTGGCTTGGCACTACGGTTGTTTATAGACAAACATCGAAACAAGAATGAATGAATAAAAATTAATTCTAATTATGGTACAGCAACAAAATTGTTAATGTAAAATGTTAGTACTTAATCGTCAAAATTTTCATTTTGAGCAAATGTGCATTTACTCGTACCATACCACAGATGGCAGCGTTATTTAAATAATTATTCTATAATAACTCTAACTGTCGTTTGTGTTTAAATAATAATTTTGACGAAATGTTATTTAAGTGTAAGTTTTCTTCTTTAAAAATACAATTTTAAATTAACTAATACTAATTACAATAATTGTAATACCAGATAAGTATGATGTGTGAGTGTGTGTGCATATTGATTATTTAAATTAATACAATCATTACGTTACAGGTAAAGACAACCGGTGCCAATGATTTTATATACGTAAGCAATTGCAATCATATTATTTATGTGACCTTGTATGATATAATAATCAGTTTATCTTTTAGGGTTCCAAACATCTTCCCGCGCCGCGTTAAGAAAATGTTAGATATTTTCTTAAGATAATGTATATAATATTTGAGGTACCTATAATATGAATTGCAGTCACCGTTACAAAATTAATTAGGAATTGGTTTTAGCGGGTAGTAGTATCAATTTAACTACAGGTCGTTTAAATGGTGTTGTTTGCTGTTTTAGTGTCACTACTCAAACAATCCCATCGTTGTCGGGATATATACTTGCACTACTCGCCTGAGTAGTTGTTGATTCGGTGGCAAATTGTCATCTTTAACTAATACAACCTCGTCGAAATATATTTGTAGGAACTATTCCCGTTTTCCATTTAGTGGGTTGTTTAAGCGTATTTAAATAATCGTTTGACCACGATCTCCAAAACAGTTGAATTCGTAGCTGAATATTTTGCCACCGGGATAATTTGCGTACCGGAGTATTTTCTAGTAATGGTTCGGGAACAGCTTGTAGAGATTCGCCGATTAGGAAATGCCCAGGTGTAAGCATTTCAAGGGACCCTATATCATCAGTTAGTTGGCATAATAGTCTGGAATTCAATAAACATTCAATCTGAGTGACTCGCGTTGTTGTTTCTTCAAAGTTCAGATTGGATTCACTCGTAGCTCTTCGGAAATTATATTTAATGGATTTTCCAGCCACTTCCCACAAGTCACAAAAATGCGGTGCACAAGCCGGGTTGACTTTAAATTCAATGTCCTTCTGTAAGATAAAATTTGATATTAGTTTATTGGATTGTTGACCTGATATTTCCGTTTTCAGTCGCTTCAACTCATTGTGGGCTCCAATAAAGTTTGAGCCATTGACACACCATATTTGATTTGGCAAACCTCGCCGTGATACAAATCCTTTTAAAACATTAAGAAATGAGTCCACACTAAGATTACTGACCACCTCTAAGGGGACTGGATTTATTGCACGACATGTCAACGATGAATTTCGATCGTGGGATGCTTTAACATATATAGGTTCAAGATAATCAACTCCCGGACTTAGAAATGGCCTGGTTTTGGTACACCGTTCTGCTGGTAGCTCTGCTAATTTTGGTTTCACTTAAATACTTCGATATTTTATGCACGGCACGTAAGTTTTTATATAGCCTTTTATTTTATTTATCGCACCAATAATCCAATATTGCTGTCGTAGTAAATTTAGCTTCCATGAATCTCCAGCATGTAAATTTCGTATATGTATTTCCTGAATTATTAATTGATTAGTTTCTTGTGTTTTTTGTAAGATAATACGATTTTTTGACCCATAGCATAGATGCGAATTCCATAGTCTTCCACGTACTCGAATTGTCTCTTTGGCATTTTCTAGCACGGCCTGCAATTTCCGATTGATTTCGAGTGACAAATCGAGCGTTTTAATGCTGCTATATGTTGCGGACATAATTCCACCGAATTTTGCCCGTTCTGTTGTATTCCGATCCCTTTTTGAGGAAGCGTGAGCATCGGTTTGATCTCGTAATATATAATACTGGATCAATTTTTGATTTTTCTGTAATTCAATCGCCAGATTTGTCGAGTGATTTTCGAAAAAATCAATTTTTTCATTTTGCTTTGCATTAGCATTTTGTAGTCGTATGATTAGATCGATCAAAATTTCCTTCGATGGCTCTTTGATCTGTATCGAAGAAAAATCTTGATTGTTTAACTCGGACGAGAACTTTCTATCGTCAGACGAAATTGATTGGCGTGACAAATGATGATTCAATTTGTTAGTTGGTTCACTGAAAGCTAATATAGCCACTTCATCACCGGTGGTATCGGTGCTCGAATTTCTCGATAACAGACTCAATTCGCTATTTTGCTGTTCTTGTTTCTTTTGGAGCTGTCTTAGCTCACGATTTAGCTCTTTAATCGTCTAGGAACACTTCATTTTGATCGCAACCACATCGCGAAGATTACTGCCCAACCTTTTCTGTGCATTTTCAAAGGTTCTTATCTTTTCCGATATATGTCTCGTTAATAGCAACTTTTCCTCGTTTCCTTGCTGCTTCCTCGTGAATAATTTATTTTCTAGTTCTCGAATTCGATTGTCATAATTTTGTTTCTCCTTTTTCATAGTTTCATTGTCCAAACCCAGTGCGATTGACTTCCAGTTATTCCAAGAAATGTCATTTTGCAGTTTAACTGTTCGCGCCGTTAGATATTTATTGAATTGAAGTAGTTCGATTTCTTTGGCTCGCAGCTTACCAAATTCAATGGTTTGTTCATCGTAGTTGAGCTCCAGTTTCTGTCGACGCTGTCCATTTTCTCGTTTTATTGAATATTGCTTTTTAAGTGCTTCAAAATCGCTAAATTTTGCTTGCAGTTCGGCTATTTTTAATACTTTCCGATCAAGTAAATTTTGGATTTCCGCATGCTCGTCTTTATGGGTTTCTAGCTCAAATGAAAAATTATCTCTATCATTATAGCCATTGCACCTTGTAGTAATGTCCTGAAGTTCCAACTGTAAGATTGACATTTTATTTTGCAAATGTGCGATTTTCTTCTCTCTTTGCTCATTCCCGTGCTTCAGTAGTAACAGAGTCGCTTGTTGTTCTATTACTTTTTCGTTTGTAATTTGATCGGCGTTAACGTTGTAGTTTTGTAGAGCAGACTTATTTTCTTCACGTGGATTTAGTCTTCCAGCAATAAACCAACCAAATTTGGGTAGATGAAGCACTTGTAAATGTGGAATGACCAATTTTTGCTTTGACAACATATCCATGAAGAACTCAGTTCCAATCAAAAGATCAACTAGACTAGACTTATAAAATTCAAGAACTGCTATCTTGAGTTGCCATATTTTATTCGTCCTTGGAATAGTTACTATCTCCGTTGGTAATTGTGATGCTATTTTGTCTATATTATGTGCCTTAATTTTTATAGTGTATTGTGGCAATACACGTGATGAGATTTGAATTATAGTTTTGCCTCTTGTTTTCCCCGCACAGCTCACTGCTAGCCCGTAAGTTGACACATGTGAATATTTCTGGCATAAACCTAGCCGCTGCACGCAGGACTCGGTAATAAACGTTGATTGTGCTCCTGAATCGAGAAGGGATTTTGCGAGCATTTGTTGACCGTTATTTGCTTGGATATAAACCAAGGCTGTAGGCAACAGTATGTTAAGAGGTGTTTGACTATAATCATACAAGGATGCTGTGTATGCATTCGTTGTTAATGATGATTGTATTAAATTATCGATTGAGTGTTGATTTTCTGCTGTTGTAGTTGAAGCGATTTCACAATTCCCAAAATCTTAATATCGATTTTCTAAATTTAGTACACGTGTAGTTAGCTTCCAATGCCGTATTATTATTATACCGTATTCCAATACCATAGCTTCCAATACCGTATTAATTTCGACATCTCGAGCTTTTATTTGATTCACTATATGATCACGAACGCGAATAAGTCGTTCCATTTTACTGTTAGACACTTAATTTATACACAATAGTTTGTGTACTTTGGATGTACCACACAATATACACTTTTCATATTCACTTTACTTTAAGTTTATATTCTTTTAACTTGCGTTACTTTTCTTTGATTTTAATAATAGATAGATTTTTAATCGAATGAACTATTTTTGTTTTAGTTTTTCACAAACGACGACAAGGCCAGGAACAGTATATACATATATTGAGATCAAAATATGGCTACTTATCGTATATGGTGATTCAGCAAGTTATGCAGATGGCTAGCTTCAGAACAACAGCGTCCCGGCACAGAAAAAAATAAATATAAACAGAAGTAAAGCTGCATACAAAATTTTTACGCATATTTTCATAGTAAAATATGGGGTCACGAACCGGTTTTATGTTTACTAAATTTAAAATTACGGTTATAATCTGAACGAAAAAAAATTGAAACAAAAACAATATGAAAAGTCAAAGAAACGCTAAATGAATATTCGAAGAGTTGGATATTCTAAGTTTATTATTTTAGTCGTAAAATGAGTTTGTATTTTGGGGTTACAATCTAAAAAAGTTGTTTCAAAATTTTGTATGCAGCTTTACCTCTGTTTATATTACTTTTCTCTATGGTCCCGGGTTTCGGCACCAAAAAATGTTTGTATGTTATATGGTAAAAGAATTGTTGCAGGTTCAAATAAATATTTAAAACAATCACTTAAACGATGGCTTTGATCCTTGCGTTTTATTTTAATTTAATTATAATTTTTATAATTGGCTTGGCACTACGGTTGTTTATAGACAAACATCGAAACAAGAATGAATGAATAAAAATTAATTCTAATTATGGTACAGCAACAAAATTGTTAATGTAAAATGTTAGTACTTAATCGTCAAAATTTTCATTTTGAGCAAATGTGCATTTACTCGTACCATACCACAGATGGCAGCGTTATTTAAATAATTATTCTATAATAACTCTAACTGTCGTTTGTGTTTAAATAATAATTTTGACGAAATGTTATTTAAGTGTACGTTTTCTTCTTTAAAAATACAATTTTAAATTAACTAATACTAATTTCAATAATTGTAATACCAGATAAGTATGATTTGTGAGTGTGTGTGCATATTGATTATTTAAATTAATACAATCATTACGTTACAGGTAAAGACAACCGGTGCCAATGATTTTATATACGTAAGCAATTGCAATCATATTATTTATGTGACCTTGTATGATATAATAATCAGTTTATCTTTTAGGGTTCCAAACATATTCTAGACCCCAAAATTATAACTACGGAATGGAGGCTAATCCTTAAGAAATTTCATGATCAGAGAGATTATAAAAATCCATTTTTCCTTCCTTATATTTTTGATGGTACTAGGCCATCACATCCCAGAAATCCACACAATTATCACGCGGTAAACTAGGCCGATACCTGTACATTCCCCAAACCCACGACTAATTATTAACCTCGAATCGACTGAGCTCGGGTTAATGCCGCGTGGGGAATGCATACAAGAAAACAGGTAACGGCTAAAATATTCTTAGAAAATGGATTAGCAATAGCTGTAGTTAGAAGCTAACCCATTTCATACTATCTACTTCAGAAGTCAACTCTAAAGAAGTTCCACAAGGTTTTGATTTCAAACACTTTTCATTTGGAAATGTAAAGTGGCTACTCTATTTGTACGTAGAGTTCCTAGACTTAAAATTCTATTCTTTCCTCATTCAAAAATCAAAGGGATACTACTATAGTAGTTATCAAAATAACATTTGAAGTGTTGATTTCTTGGAAAATTCCGTGTCAGACGCATTCCTACATTTCCACTGGCACCAATATTTTTCTCGGATGCCAATCTTTTGGATGTATCATTTTCTTGCCCTGTATATAGAGCCCAAAGTTATAACAGTAACCAGATATGCCGGCTAAACTAAAAAATGTATAGCCCTATTTATGCCATTTTGCTGGCATGTACACTGGTTCATGAAATGTCTGCCTTTGGTCTAGAGCACATTTGTTCGTCGATACATAAATATTGTTCGTCAGGAACCTGCTGAATTTTTTTTTTGTAATATTTCGACTAACGGCTGAATTTTATGTATACGGTCGTGTTCAATATGTGATCTTGGCAGCATAGTACTGTTGTCCTTAAAATCATCTATTTAATTTTTTCAAACCGATTGAGTAACAAAGTGGCTGGCTCCAATACTTCCGAGTATTAGTAATTTGAACAATAGACGTTAATAAACATAATCCAATGAATTATTGGAAGTTCGGAGACCGTTAAACTGCCCGTATTGTTAAAATTTTTTTGGAATACATACAAACTTGATTGTTGAACTATTAACTCCAACAATTCATCAGTAAATAAATATTTATAAAATGTAAATGGAGATTGCAGTTTTTGGATGTCGTCCGGTAAAGAATCATTTATCTCCTAGAAACGTTTTATCTGCTTCATTTATATCGAAAGATCGTCGTCACCATTTCAAATTGGGCATTTTTTCCTTCACCTGTTGGTATTCTTCGGCATCTTGCTTAGACGTTTTTGTTAATCGCAAAAGTTTAAGCTCTCGATATCTAAATCTTCAGCAAAAACTACGTCCATTTCTTCGATATTGAATTGTCCTACATCTTCTGAAATATTGATAATTTGAATTGGCTCATTATCTGTCATTAAATCCTCTTTGGCTAAATGTTGGATTTCCAAATCGTGGATATCAAAATCATCTTGATCGAATTCATTTCCAATTTTTTTTTTTTTTTTTTTTTAACAATTTTCTTTATTTATTGAATCTTTCAAACATGAAAATAACAATAAATTTTCAAATCTTAATAACTAAGGTAATTATGTAAATCTGCGGGAGCAGAATTTACTTCTTATCAATAAGTAAATTACTAATTTTATAATTTATGTTATTACAACAGCCATCGTTTTCTTCTTCAATCGCGAAGACGTAGGTATATCTTTTAGGTTTCGCGCCAGCAAATTCGGATGAGATACCAGTTTCCCTGCATAGCTGATCCGCATCTTTTGTAATTCGTCTTTGACAGCTAGGATGTTAAGGTCCTTATGTATATTTTACATACATTTTTTTTGTTTTTTACGAACCAGGGTGCTCCTGTAATCATTCTGAGAATTTTTGACTGTGTTCGTTGGATAATGTCGATATTCGAATTTGAGGTTGATTGCCATAATTGACACCCATACGACCAAATTGGTTTAATCAGTGTGTTATACAGGAGAAGTTTGTATTCTAGGTCAATAGTTGAATATTTCCCCATCAACCAGTGCATTTTATCAATTTTTAATTTGATATGATCTCTTTTCATTTCAATATGTTTTCGCCAAGTTAACCGTCGATCTAGATGGACGCCTAAATATTTTGCTCCATTTGATTGGGGGATTTGTATTCCGTTCATTGTGACAGGCGGACAAGTAAGCTTATTTAAAGTGAATGTTACGTGGGTCGATTTCTCTTCATTGACCTTTATCTTTCATTTCTTTAGCCATATTTCGATGTCATAAATCTGACGCCGTTTGTGGGTTTTTATGGCTACATACGATTGCCGTATCATCTGCGAAAGTAGACGTCAGAGTTTGCAGAGACGTTTTTAGATCTGAAGTGAAAATTAAATATAACGTTGGGCCAAGCACACTAACTTGTGGTACTCCAGCCAGAATGTTTTTTTCGTTTGATTTTGTAACGGTGCCTCACGCCCGTGACACAAACGTTATTTGATTGCTGTGCTAACATTGTGCTAAATATTTGAATACTGTGCTATATCAAGAACTGTGCGAATCATTTAAAGTATGCGAATGAATGATTGATCCCCTAAATGTCAGCGAACGAAATACTACACAACGGTCGCATAGTAATCTGTTGTACCGACCATGTTTCGAAAAGATGCCAACAGATGGCATATTGGGCGATGCCGTTGGATGGTATTCATTTTTGTGGGAAATGATTTGCAAATTTGATTTTTTTGAACCCTGCGTCAAATGTCCCGCGCAAAATTTGGCGGGTGAGAAAAAGATATAAAAAGGCGAACAGCAGTGGGAACGGGGCTGTCTAGTTTTAAATTTTGTGCGATGCACACAAAAATTTTAGCATTGGGGAAAGAAAGTTAAAGTATTAGTTAAATTTTTTGGTAAAACTAATAATTTCGGTTAGTTAATAATTAAAAATAAGTGAATTTTTGTTCGATAATAAATTTTATAAGTATAATAAGAATTCATTTTGTGATAAAAGACTACATAAAATTAAAACAAAAATGGACGGTTGTATAGTGCAACAACAACCAAATAAACGGTACAGTGAAAAATAACCTGAACCTATAGACTCTGTTGTGTACCCATATAAATTACGAAACGTACAAACAATTCGTACCAAAAAAATCAATTATATAAATACAAAGTGTTATTGTGACACTAATCTGGTCACCTTTATATTATACCTATTAACCTACCTGTTACCCTAATACCATCCTTGTTTATGGTCAACTCAACTAGTTCATCCGCTTTTATGGTACTAGACATTATAAATTGCAGGACACCGAAAAATTTTGGAGAGTGAAGTTAAGAAAGTAAGACAGTGAAGTCAAAATTCGGTTTTAAAGTACCATATGTAGTTAATTTTTTTTTTGCAATATAGTAACAACAAAGTGGTCCGCAAAAAAATTGAAAAGCATAAAAATAATTAATAAATAATATTCAATTTGATATCGTGATTTGTTCGTGCAAAAAAAAAAAATAATTAAATAAAAGTTATGAATTGTTAATAATAAAAAAAAAAGAACAGAAAACAATGAAAAACATATTGGTAGTCCGTGTCCAGTAATTAACGGTACCAATACAAAAAAAAATATATTGTGTGTGGTTATATGCTCACGTCTATAGTGGATTAAAATCGATAAATAATCAAATTTAACAATTTTGTATATATGATTTTTATTGTAAATAAAAAGAAATTAAATAATAATAATCTAATTTGAAAATAATATGTATGATCCATATCTGAATAAATTATATACTTTAATTATACAAGGAAAAAAAAATTTGTGGCCGTTATTGTTTTCTTTCAAGTGACAATGTCAAGTTATCATGGTCCGGTTCATTTCATGTGTTTGCTTTGTGAATGGTTTTGGTTGTGTTAAAATTCCAAGTGAATAAACGAACTTTTAGTGACAGGCAAGTTACATCATACTAGGATACTTGCTAAATAAACCAAATACAAGATTCCTCTGTGTGTAAATATAAATTTTAAAAAAAAAAACCCTTATGAGTTATAATAGACCAACAACAAATAACCAACAACCAAATCAACGTAGTAAAGACAAAACAAAACATTTAACAGCAACACATACTACACATTCAATTCTGCTAATGAAAGAATTGGTTTATTGCGGCACATAATTCGTCGGTCAGTAAAAAGAAAAAACTGATAAAACGATAATTTTGAAAGCTGATTGAAATCTGGGGTGCACGAGTGATTGCAGTTTGGCAGCGAAGCGGTTTTTTGGAATAGAACACAACGGAGGTCGCTATCCAGCATATACGAATATATACGTTGAAGGAAAGTGGGCAAGTTTTTTCATTTTATCACATATTATTATATTTTTTTTATTGGTGCATATTTTCTATAATTTTGTTAGTTTTTGTAAACCATTATGTTTTTCCGCGTGTTCGGTTTTAATGTATAGTGGCATTATGAATTCTTAAATTAAAAATTAGGGAATGAAACTAAAATAGGTCTGTTAGCTGACATGTGGTGTGATGTTAACTTCAAAAAAGTACAATTAGTATTATAATGCGGTTACTTCTCGATTACTTGTAGCCTTGGACCACCCACGCCGTACCGACGAGTGATAGCCGGAGACCAGTCGACCGCACCAAGGTATGCTACAAGTAATAATTCTGCTAACAACAATTATCCCTTCATTTGGAGGATAAGGGCTGTTACATTATGTTAAGTTATATGTGAATTAACTAATCAAAAAAAAAAATATAAAAAATATAAAAATATAAAAAAAAATTTACAAAGTTAAAAATTCTACAAAGGGGGTGAAATTGATTTGTAATAATAATAATTGTTAAAACCAGTGTAATTGTATAGTGAAATCACCCATATAAATAAACTGTACGATGAGAAACACAATAAGTTGGGTAATTAATTAATTTTGTGTGCGCACTACACTCAACGGTTTTATATAATTGTAACGCAAACCCTCAAAGTATAATTTGCGTACGTATCATACTATTATACGAAACGATAAGTTATGAATCATCTTCATAACCGTACCAGAAACAACAAATAATATAATTAGTGATATAGCTATCGATAAATTGAAAATTGTACAGTGTCCACGAACAATTGTGTTACACTTGTGTTATCCAGCGCAGTTACTAAAATAGCTGGAAGTAATTAATTAAACAAAACTAAAATAAAAGGTGAATATGCAGTGATACCGGTTAATAAGTATACCTTAAAACTAATAATAATAATTAATAAATAAGCGTACGCTATCATCCTCGGTACATTAAATCTGAATTTAACATCATGGCGGCTGCTGCATTTGGGAAGTTATTTTTTTATATTACTTTATAATACTAAACATAAATAATCCTTAAATTAAATCTAATAAAAAAAAACAGAATTGGTAATCTTCATGAATATAAATAATTAATCGACATTAACGTAATTTTAGAATCTAAGTTTTCTTTTCCTAATTTTATTTCAAAAAGAAAAAAAAATCATTTTAGTATATATTTTTTCTTTTCATCTACGCAAATTATTTCATCTGATGATTAATTTTCAGATCCGTATTATCGATAATGAGATAATATTTGTTTCTCTTTGGTTGAAATAGTTTGCTGGTGAAACCCTAATTTTTAAGATTTATCTAGTTAAATATATAATACTAATCACACTAAACCCTAACATTATTTAAACTATTTATCTCCAAGTTTGGCTAAAATTGTTCACGTAAAAATGATAATAAATATTTTTTTGTATGTTGATGAATTACTTAAACAAAATTCAGACTTATTTTCTTTTCTCATTTGGGTTTTTCTAACGGTTTCCTTTGGTCGTATTTAATTTGATCAACAAAAAAATGTGCAATGATTTTCTTTTCATTCTTGTTGGTCGGCGATTGATCGTCGTCGAGGAAAGACGTGTTTTTGTCTCTCCTCGAAATAAATAAATTATTTAATTTAAATTTGTTATAGTTAACTAATAAATAACTAATAATTTTATATGTGTTAAATAAATAATAATATAATAATAATTTGTGTAAATTGATGAGTAAAGTGAAAAGTTGTACATATTGTATGTTTATATAAATTTGTGTGTGGTGTGTTTGCATTGGTGTAGAATATGTACGTAACAATTTGCACTTATATTACATATTTTAATACCGTTGCTTGAATGCATCACACGCGATATATGTAAACCTTCAATATGTATCAGCTATGCTACACACAATTTTGGTTTCTGGATTCAAACTATTGCGCAATAGATTTTAATTTTTAATTTTAAACCCTTATTTTAAATTAAATCATTAAATTTTTTTGTCTTGTTTTATTCTGTTCTCTCGAAAATAAAATTTAAACAAAAATCTACATCTCAAAAATGTCCGTAAATTTTTTATTTTCATTTCAATTTTTTTCATTTCGGATTCACGGACAAAAATTTTATTACGCAGCTGCGACGTAAAAATTTTGACCGTGAATCCGAAATGAAAAAAATTGAAATGAAAATAAAAAAATTTACGGACATTTTTGAGATGTAGATTTTTGTTTAAATTTTATTTTCGAGAGAACAGAATAAAACAAGACAAAAAAATTTAATGATTTAATTTAAAATAAGGGTTTAAAATTAAAAATTAAAATCTATTGCGCAATAGTTTGAATCCAGAAAACCAAATTATAGTGTAGCATGGCTGTATGACTTTTTTGATTCCAAAGGATGCATAAGATAAGTGTTGTTCATTTATTCATTGTTTTAATACATATTTTAATTATTATATATACTTTTTCCAAATAAATTTTAAGTATATAAACCTTTTAACTGTATTTTATAACCCATAAAGTTGTAGAGAGTACTAGTATTCTCATCTAATGGGTCAATCGAGTATAGTTTGCGCGAGAAAGGGATTTTTAATGCCGTTGTTCTGTTTTTGTTACACTCGCTTAACAATTTTTGTTGTTGTTTTGCTACGATTATTTTTCGTTTTTTTACCGGTAATTTTGAATTCTACGTTTTGTTTAGTATACATATATATTTACTCGTACATTATATATTTTACATGGAGATTAATATTGGAGGTGTATAGCGGGGTATACATTCCAATATCCACTGAAAATGTGGTTTTGCGATATATATAGCTTGTTATATGCTTTTAGCTTTGGCTATATTGGCCGTTGGGTATATATGTGTTGGTTACGAAGAAACAATTTACAAGATCAGGGTTGTTTTTGTTTTCATATTATTTTAGTTATATTCATTACATAATTATTATATATTTGTTGTATGCAAAGGTATTTACTTTTTGTGCTTGTGTGTGTAAATGTTTTTCGATATGAAAAGACACAAAAAAACAGAAGATCAAATCATAGATTTTAGTTGTTGTTTTCCTAGTTGTTCGCCTTTTCATTGATTTCATTTGTGTGATCAATTTTCACAGAGGCGGCGAGGATATGGTGGAGCCGTATTGCAATAAAATTTCTTTGTTATTTGTGGTAGAGTGCTTTGAATAGATTTCGTTCATGATGAGTGGTTGGTCGGTGTCTGCGGTTTATGATGATTGTTCATTGAACATTGTGTTTCTCAACTTACGGAGGGTTATATTCATATAACATGCTCTGTCGTTACCTGTATTTGTAAGCTATTTTGGGCTATTTTAAATCGTTTTGTTTGGGAGTTGATGTCAATCAATTATCAATAAATTGTTGGTATAAAAAGGCAAATTTGCAGTTTTGCATGGAACCCTTGTCTTAGGTTTGGATTTGTATATCCAGGTTGGTATCTTTGCTGAATATTATAGATGTTTTTCTTAAAGTTTACCGTCGGTTTCGGAGTTGAGTCATTTTTGGAATTTCAGGATGATCGGTCGTACGTTGGGGTTTTTGAGCTGTAGGATTGCCGCGATACTTTTATAATTACGGCTGTATGAAGCATGGGTGTTGTCGAATAGTGATGTTGATTGGAGATCGCTTGGCGAATGGTAGAGGTGTCACGGAGAGAGGATTCAAACCGTCTTTTGGGGTTGTTTCGGATATAACTTTGTGTGTTGCAGTGTGTTTTTTGTTTATAGAGGGGGTGGGTATCGAGTATTCCTGGATAAGCATAACATATTCTTTGGTACATTTTACTATGACTATTTATAAAATAATTCTTTTCACAATGTGATTTCAGAGATTATTAGAATTTTACTAATATTCCTTCATCCAATCATTCAGCGTTTGACTATTTAATCAGTATACATATTTTAATTTGGTGAGAAATTTAGAGTTATCGAGGTTTACCAGGTGTTTATTAATACTATTATTCAATCCAGTTCCTGATTAAGCTCATTTATTTAGTTATTTCTAATGAAGATTTTTGATTACCGGATCTTTGAAGTCGTAATATTTTCTAATTAAAAATAAAATTTTAATTTAAAAATCAGAAGAGCAGACAATAGGAATCATAATGGCTATCAGGTTTCTAATAAATTTGATATTTCAGCGAATACTTTTTGGAATTGCAGATATCTTGAAAGCTACAGATTAAATTTGAAATGCAGTTAAATATTGCTGTACTTAGATAGTGTTTCAGGGATCATGGCTTTTTTTAATTAAATTATTTTCTAGGTTGTTTCGGGAGAATGTCATGAAGAGGTTGTTTGGGAGACAGTAAATTGGTGAAGGTTTTGATTAGCTTGTTCTAGGTTTGATAAACAATTATCGCTGGTTGTTCTTTTTATGATTTATTTAATACGATTGGGTTATTTGGAAAATGGATCCTACAGTTGTGCTAGCTACTTATTAATTCTGCCATCTTACAGATTCCTGATTGATTTAAATTAACTATTCAATTCTGGTTTAATTTGTTTAGGTATTGGGGTTCTAAAACTGTGCCAAACATACATTATGGATATTACCTTACATATATCAAATTAGCTGTTTTTGAAACCAGTTTTCATTTGGCCATTAGGGATGGCAAGGACAAGTGATCTTCTACATTATATAATTTTTTTATTTAACTATATTTTTTATAAATAAATCCATTAATTCAACAAATTCACAAAGATTCTACCAGTTGAAGATAAAAAGAAGGTCGTCCGTTCCTTTCGTGCTTTGATACTAGTACTGCAATATTTAGTGATTTCTGGATTCGATTTGTTTTAATTTATTTTGATTTAACTTTTTTTAAGAGAAATTTAGTTAATACTAATCATAACATTACATTTATTTCATTCAAGCTAATTTAACTCTTAATAATGACATTTTATTTCAGGAAATTTACTGCAACTTAATTAATAAAAATTTTTAATTATAATTATATTTTTTTAGGATGCTGAGTTCTGAATATATCGAAAAAAAATCAAAAATAATTGTGTTGCCTTGTGCTAACCGTCTTATATTACATTTCAACTAACAATTTACTAACTATTGACTACTTAGGTGTCTGAAACCGGGTCAATTTCCATAATAATTAACAAACCTTTCCTATCCCTCCATCTTGTTATATGTAAAAGAGTGTGCGGATGGGCCCGGCGTCAACCGGGAATCTTACTTAGGTTTGGTCGCACATTCCAATTAATCAATCAATCAAAATGATTTTCTTTTCATTCTTGTTATTTCTTTCGAGTGAAGTGTAATTAAAATATGTGTATTTAAGTGAATTAGCATGATGAGGATGGGCTAGTGTAAGTATCCGGTCGAGATAGGTAGGTAGTTGCCATCATTCCTTTCCTAGCGGTTACACACGGATCACTCATACTCTTCAAATCCCACACCCAACCCTGATGCTTAGCCGGCAACGACCGCGGAGGAGTCCCTGGGTGACCCCAAAAATTTCTATAACATTCGTGTAACTGAAGAAGTTATTTCGGTTAAATTTTATTTTCATTCCGGTTCATGATATAGGGTTTTTTGTTGTTCCCTATTTTTTTTTCAGTTGATTTTCGTTCGCGTTTATTCTCCAGGTTAGACAAATGCTACAATTTACAGGTGTTGTATTTGACATAATATCTGCGATTTGTCAAATACGACTTCATGAGTTGGTAAATTTCTGGCAATTTAAGATTAATTTTATGCAGCAGACCCTCGTGCCAAACTTTATCGAATGCTTGGGCAACATCCAAGAATACCGGTTTAATATTTTCGATAATAATTTTTTCGAATACTTTCGAAACGATTGGTAGTAGGCTTATTGGTCTATATGACGAGACTTTGGTAGGATCCTTGCCAGGCTTTGGGATTATTTTATAGTTGATAATTTCTAGCACTCAGGGATATATCCTGATTCGTAAATGGAATTAAATATTAGGAGCCAGTCGACCAAAGGCACACTCAGGCAGTTGTTTAAGCATTTCACCTGTAATTCGATCATACCCAGGGGCTTTCTTTAATTGAATTTGATGTGTGATAATTACCAGTGGTTTTCTTATCTTAAATTTCCTCACAGGCCTGATTGGCATATTTTCTGTTTGAACCACCGATAAGCCAAGGTTTGGAGTGAATACTTTCAAGGTGATCAGCAAAGGCTTTAGCTTTTTCCTCGTCACTTCTAGCCCATTCACCGTTAGAAAAACGAGTTGGCGGATTTGGTTGCTGAGGCCGTTTAAGGTGTTTAGTGGCCTTCCATAATGAATAGTTTGTGTCCGAATTGGGAGATAATTCTTTAAGATAATTTTGCATATAATCCATCTTGTTTTTTTGTAGTAGGCTTTGTAGTTGTATTTTTGCCTGGTTAAAGTTATGTTTAGCATCTGGCGATCGATTAATTTGCCAGATGCGTCTTAAGCGACGTTTCTCTGTTAACATTTTTTCTATTTCAGCGGATGTTATGGTGTGTCTTGTATGTTTGTTCTTTGGTTTAGGCGCGGCCGCAATAGCTGCGTTGACTAGTACATCATTAAAGTTTTCCATAGTAATGTTTATATCGTTAGCCGTCTGCAATGTAGACGTTAGGTCGATATGCGAACTGATGTACATCTTGAATTTCAACCAGTTAGTGGAGGTGTTTGTTAGATAGTTATTCGTGGAACATGGCTTTTGGTCGGCCCAGTAATGTTGTACGGATGTGTACAGATTCCAATGTTAATTATTAAAAGAAAAAAAACTCAACAAAACTACTGTGGTATTTGTTCGTTACAATTATAAATTTTTATTTTATTCACAAAATAATTTTACTAAACAATTTGATGAAGCTGCTCTAGCGGTCAAAAGGTAAGTGAACGAGAAAAATAAATTTCATAACAGCTTGAGCTTATCAGCATATAAAAAAGCGGTAACATAAATTCAAATAAATATGCTGAATACTTGTGCTGCCAATTATTAATTAAACTATTCAAACATAGAGCGCACCTTACAATATCAAAAGCCGATAAAACAGTTTACCACATTATCTACATTCATGATGACATTTCTAAATGTCAATAGAATTTAACATTTTTAGGTAAGTAAAATTCATTTAACAAAATTCATTTAACAATTCATAATAATAACTTCCAATTTTAACACTTACAGGCACAAGGCACATATTGAGCAGTGCATGTAACTACAAAAAATATATGGCTAGTGCTACTGCCAAAAAATAATTAAAAGGATTTCAACTTCAACCAAATATAAGATAAGTAACATTAATTCAATTTGTTTACATGTACTACATATTATTCATAGTTTTCTTTTCAGCTTCTGATCCTGAACATCCCGCGCCGGTTGGCTCACCAGAGCCAGCAGGTAAAACACATATTTTTGTAACTGGCCTCTTAATTTCACCCAGTTTTGTTTTGATGATGACTGGAATCACCGATACAATACGTCCCATGAGCCATTTTGTTGGTGGAACATCATTATCCATCACTACAACCAGATTTCCGATGCTTGGATTCATTGTGGGATACTTCCACTTATGGCGTTGTTGTAATGTTAATATATATTCTTTGTACCATCGCTGCCAAAAATGCTGGACCATCCTTTGAATGTGCTGCCAACGTGATAACCGGTTCTCTTTTAAAGGTAGCAGATTGGGTTCCGGTAATAGATTAATAGGATGCCCAATTAACAGATGACCTGGTGTGAGGGGATCCAATTCATCAGCTGACATCTCACACAGTGGTCGTGAATTAAGGATAGCTTCTATTTCAACGAGCATGTCAACATTTCTTCATAGGTAAGCCGTGATTCTCCAAGTACTCTCTTCATGTAAAATTTTGTTGATTTAATGGCTGCTTCCCATAAACCACCAAAGTTAGGAGCAGCTGGAGGAATAAAATGCCATTCGATGTTATTTGTAGTGATGTACCTCATAATTGCCTCATCTTTAGATAACATTTCTATATTTCGTTTTAGTTCCTTTTGGGCACCTACAAAATTCGTCCCGTTGTCACTATATATATGACTGCAAATGCCGCGCCGAGCATGGAACCGCCTTAGAGCCGCCAATAACGCTTCCGTCGTCATATCGCCGACTAATGCCAAATGTACAGCCTTGGTCGCCATACACACAAAAAGTGCCAGATAGGCTTTGATTAATTTGGCACCTCGCAATTTGGACGCTTTAATAAAAAGAGGCCCTGCATAATCCACACCCGTGGACAAGAATGGACGATGCAATGTAACTATGCATTTCGGAAGCTGACCCATCAGTTGATGCTGTTGTTTCGCCTTCAACCGGACACATTTAACGCATTGCCCAACGACTGCTCGAATTTGATCCTTGCATCTAAGTATGTGATATTTCTGCTTCAGAGTCGACATTAAAAGGGTTTGTGCTGCATGGAACTGCCTAAGATGTTCGTCCCTTAAAATTAATGTTGTCATTTGATGCCCTGCTGGTATAATAATAGGATGCTTCTGGTCAAATGTAACATACGCGTTAGACAATCTACCTCCAACACGTAATAAACCAAATTTGTCTAGAAAAGGAAAGAGAGACGTTAGTTTTGAATTTTTACAAATTGGTTTGTTATTTGTGAGCGCATTTATTTCTGATGAAAAACTGTTCAATTGGATTCGTCGGATTACGAAATTGAACGCATCAATCTTGGCCTCGTTCTCAAATCTGGAAAACTCGAACTTCTCAGCTTCTCTGGTCTTTGATTTTCTTCTAAACAGCATCAGAATTCTAGTAATGGTGAATATTAGTTTCGTGAATCTCGAACAGCGTTCAATGAGTCTGGACACCCAATCGTTCCTGCCATCTTCAATTGTACTGCTTAACACTACTGAATTAGTCTTTTGTTCCCTCAGTGCTGCTTCTGATAGATCACTATTTAGCTTAGTTTGACTTGGCCAGTCCTCTTCGACTTCCTTCAACCAATACGGACCATTCCACCATAACTCGTGATTCAGTAACTCCTCCGGAAATAAACCTCTCGAAGCGCAGTCAGCCGGGTTGTCGTTTGAGGATACATGACTCCAATGACTTCGGTTTGTATGCTGCAAGATAAATGACACTCTATTTGCCACATACGTCTGCCATCTCCTCTGACATGATGATAACCAACTGAGCACAATTGTGGAATCTGTCCACAAACGAAAAGTTGTAACGACGTTTCCCTTAAATATTTCCAGGACGGACATTAATAATTTTGTCAGCAATGTAGCGGCACACAGTTCAAGACGTGGAATGCTGATTGATTTAATTGGCACCACCTTTGTTTTCGCAGTAACTATGTTTGTTTTGTACCCATCTTTGGTCTTCACCCTGCTATAAATTACTGCAGCGTAAGCCAGTTCGGAAGCATCCGCAAATCCGTGTAATTCTAGTTCTCCCTCTGTGTACAACCACCTATTGATTCTGATCTCTTCTAGTCGCTTCAAACTAATCCTGATAGCCTCGTACTCTTGATGAACTGGTGCCGGTAGGAGTTCATCCCAATCGATTCCTATTAGCCACAATTTCTGGAAGATGATCTTAATTTTAATTACTGTTGGGGATAACCAACCTATCGGGTCAAAAATCTTTGAAGCCTCGGATAACATATATCGTTTCGTAAGTTTCTGATCTTCTAATTTCATTTTAAACTGAAAACAATCTTTCTTGGTCGAGTACCTCACTCCAAGTATTGAAATAGCTTGTGACCCATCTTCAATATTCAGAATCGTGGTGGCTCGGTTTATTTCAGGAATGGTACACATTAGTTCTTCACAATTAGATGCCCACTTTCGAAGATTGAATCCTCCCTTATTCATCAATTTTATTAGGTCCTGAACTATGATTTTAGCATCTTTTAGGCTGTGCGTCCCCGACATTAGGTCATCTACATAGAAATCTCTTTCTACTATTTTTGCCGCTTCTGGAAATTCTTTCTTGTAATCCAAAGCAAGCTGATTTAGCGTTTGCGTGGCTAAAAAAAGAGCTGATGACGTACCATACGTTACAGTAAGTAGCTTGTACACGTGCAATTCTTCAGAGGGCTTCTTTCTCCATACAATTTTTTGGTAGTCGCTATCTTTTTGGTTGACCCAGATCTGCCTATACATCTTTTCGACGTCGGCCGTGAAGATAATCTTGTGTGTTCGAAATCTTAGTAATAGCTCGAATAAACTTGACTGCACCTGCGGTCCTACTGCTAGCTGGTCATTCCGTGAGCTTCCCTCCAATGTTTTGGCTGACCCGTCAAATACAACCCGCAACTTGGTGGTCGTACTGCTTTCCTTGATCACCCCATGATGCGGTAAAAAATACTGTTGGCCACCTTTGTCTCTTGATATTTCCATATGACCTAATTGACGATATTCATCCATGAATTCAATATATTGCCGTTTAAATTCAGAGTCGCGAGTGAATTTTTTCTCTGTCTGATACATCCGTTTTACGGCCATCATTTTTGAATTACCCAGACTGGGTAAATCTGCCTTGAATGGTAAGCTTACTATATATTTCCCGTCTGTTGCCCTTTGAACCGTATTTTGATAGTGCTCAATACAAAATTTCTCTTCATCTGTGTATGGAGTCGAATTCTTGATTTCTTCAAGCTCCCAAAATTTTCGAAGAGTCGAGTCAATATCAACGTGTAGGTTTACTGGAAATGCTTTGACACCATCACTCTGCATTGGCGTTCCTGCTATGACCCACCCCAACCTCGTATTGTGTGCTATTAGCCAGGAATTTGGAATATACCTCTTACCATCATGAAGTAGCTCGAAAAATACATCACTGCCTAATAGGATGTCAATTCTTCTATTCTTGTAGAAATTTGGATCCGCGAGTTTCATCTTGTCCAAACTTTGTAGATCGCCCAATCCTGTCATTGATGGTTGATATGATGATATCTTTGGTACTATAAGAACCTTTGCTGTGGTCCTATAGTTATCATCCTGGAATCTTGATTTAATGCGTATGCTTGTGATGCCCTTTGAAATTCCTGACGTAACATCGTTTAATCCTTGAATCCATATTCGACCATTTTCCTTTTTCAAACCAAGACGTTGAAAACAGTCCTCGGTTACGAAAGATGTTTGTGACCCGGAATCCAAAAGCGCACGACACCGTTCCCAGTCTCCAGTGTGACGTTCTATATCCAATTGTACTGTGGGAAGAATTGTGTTATTTACTAAAGTGGCATGACTACACGTAGTTTGCCCGGAGGTACTTGCAGAGGTTTGAGAGGAAACAGTTGGGGAGGTTTCTAAATGTAAAATGTCATGATGCTTTTTCTGGCAGAAATTACATCTTCGCCTAGATTTGCAATGAAACACCAAATGGTTATTTTTTAGGCAGTTGTAACATAGTGAATTTTTCTTCACATAGTCTCTTCTGTGCTGAATCTCAAGGGCTAAAAATTTAACACACTCAGTTAAATTGTGGTCTTTACCACAAAATGCACAGTTTACTGCGACTGCAGTGTGCATTGTCTTTAGGTGCTGTGATTGTTTTGTAGATGATTTAGCACATTCAGCTAAATTGTCGTCCTTACCACAAAATGCACAATCTACTGCGACTGCAGTGTGCATTGTCTTTAGGTGCTGCGAGAGTTTTGTAGATGATCGGTTTCCACGGTTTTCTTGCTTGAGCCCTTGTAGGGAATCCATTCGTTTCATTAAGACTGCTAATAAATTGTCTATTGTAGGGTATTCCAGCTCCGTTGTTTCCAATTTCCACATTTGCCTCGTTTCGGGATCCATCTTCTGTGTAGCTATGTAGATCAACCATGGATCTCGACTCTCTGCTTCCGTACCAAGTGCTTTAAGACCACGTATTACTTCATCGCACGTATCGTGTAAACGAGCAGTAGATTGTGATGTTGCGTTATTCACAGTTGGTTGATCGAAAAATGTTTGAACAAATGACTCAACAATATATCGTTTTTTATCGTACCTTTTGCACAACTTCTGATATGCCTCAATGGAATTGGCATCATTTATTGGGAAATGACGAATAAGTGCTAATGCTTCATCTCTTAAATGTCCCTTAAGTAGCTGGAATTTTTGAGCCGGCGACAGGTTTGGATTCTCATGCACCGTCGAACCAAACAAGTCAAAAAACGATTGCCATTCCTTAAAATTCACATTAAAGGGGGGAATAGTAATACGTGATAGACGGATATCGCTAGACGCCGACTGTGTCGTATTTAGCGTTTGGTCTAAGTTTGGCACGTGTTGACCCGCATTCCTTTTACGTATCGCACTTTGTAATTTAGTAACGATGCTATAGTACTGAGCATCGACGGTTTCGATGTCAGTCTGCACTACATCCGAAATTTCAATCATTTGATGTTCGATATCAACGAAATCTTTATATAATTGATGCATTTTCTCTAATCTGACCGTTAATTCCTCTACACTCATATCGTCCTTAATTGTACGAATAAAATTTTCGAGTCTTGTAATTTGTCCTTTAACATACGTTCTTTTTCCTTTCAGGGCCTCCATCTTAAATAACAGATGCAAAAAACTTTCACTACCGAACGAACACTATAAATTACTACACAGTAACACGTGGGAATAAGAAAGAACGCTCGAGAATTCAACTAATAGTTCTATTGAATTATATCAATTTAGCACTATGTTAATGTTTCAATTTTCACTTGCACCAAACAATTATAGTTCACTCGGATTTAGGAAAGTTCGCTCAATATACGATTTAACTAATAGGGTTTCACTAAATAATTTGCACGACTATATTAATATTATAGTTTATGTAATTTGGATAAATGAAATCAGTATAATTGAGAACTCAAAAAACAAAATTTTATATACATAGTTTGTAAACTTTATTGATTATAATATAAAATAAATTGATACTCAATGAGTTTTTATTTTCTGGATGCATCCATTCCATGTGGTTTTCTCGGTATTTCCTCAATTCTGGATCGTAAACAGCTATCCGGCTCGAAGGACCATTAAAATGTACGGATGTGTACAGATTCCAATGTTAATTTATTAAAAGAAAAAAAACTCAACAAAACTACTGTGGTATTTGTTCGTTACAATTATAAATTTTTATTTTATTCACAAAATAATTTTACTAAACAATTTGATGAAGCTGCTCTGCGGTCAAAAGGTAAGTGAACGAGAAAAATAAATTTCATAACAGCTTGAGCTTATCAGCATATAAAAAAGCGGTAACATAAATTCAAATAAATATGCTGAATACTTGTGCTGCCAATTATTAATTAAACTATTCAAACATAGAGCGCACCTTACAATATCAAAAGCCGATAAAACAGTTTACCACATTATCTACATTCATGATGACATTTCTAAATGTCAATAGAATTTAACATTTTTAGGTAAGTAAAATTCATTTAACAAAATTCATTTAACAATTCATAATAATAACTTCCAATTTTAACACTTACAGGCACAAGGCACATATTGAGCAGTGCATGTAACTACAAAAAATATATGGCTAGTGCTACTGCCAAAAAATAATTAAAAGGATTTCAACTTCAACCAAATATAAGATAAGTAACATTAATTCAATTTGTTTACATGTACTACATATTATTCATAGTTTTCTTTTCAGCTTCTGATCCTGAACAAATGTAGTAAGACCGGCGAGTGGTCAGAAGATAATTCTAAGAGTGGTTTAGCTTGGATTATTTCTCGGTGTATTTTAGTGGTTTTCTTGAATAACATTCATTAATTGACGTCCCCTCGGAGTAGTCAATCTTGAACCCCAGTAGGTATGTTTGGCATTAAAATCGCTGGCGACCATAAAACGTTGACCCAGGGTTGCAAAAAATCTTTTGTAGATATCTGCCGAAACGTTATTATTTGGAGGGCAATATATTGAAGCGATGACTAAGCTTTCTTTATCGAGCTCCACACATACAGAGGCCGCTTGAATTTTCTCAGTGGTATATTCATTTAGAACATAATGGCAAATCCGCTTTTTTATAATAATAGCAGTTCCTCCTCGACTTCTGCCCAAGGGATGTTTTGTATCATAAACTTCGTAACCATTAATTGTGAAATTGTGTTTATCCGTTAAGGTCTCAGAAACTAACATAAGATCAATTTCGTGTTTAGCTAGGAAATGTTCTAATTCGAGTTTATGTTGGCTTATACCGTTTGCGTTCCAGTGGCATATCTTCAGATAATTTATCGGAGACATTCTAGTTTCTGGATCATAGTAGTTTGATTTTGCAGCATTGCTTGTAGCATATTTTGCATTGTTGTCATTAACTGCATCATCAGTTGCATGCAGTTATTCAGGATAGGTTCAACATTTGAGGATTCGCCTTGAAGAACGCTTGCGTATGTTGGTTTGCTGGTTGGTGTTCTGGGCGAACGAGAGTCATTTGGCGTATGCGGAGGTATATTATTCTGCGCATTTGCTGTAGTTTTATACTGCCTCCTGGGGCGTGATTATTGACTAATATTTATGTAGACTGGGCATCCTCGGTAATTTGCGGTGTGGTTTCCACCGCAATTGCTGCATTCCCTTTCAGCTGAAGTGTTCTTTGATTTTGGGTAACTTTTGGTTTGGTGTAACTCCCTACATACGACGCACACTGATATCAACTTGCAGTATGTCCATGAGTGACCATATTCTTGACAGTTTAAACATTGTATTGGTCCGGACCTCGTCTTTGGTTCTTCAACAGTTATGCGTCTGTGTAAGAGGTACTTTAGTTTATATATTGGATGAACTTCTCCCTTTTTCAAAATGCTTTCGGATGGGTCCAGTTCAACTTTGACCTTTGGTTGTGGTTGCTTCAAGCGGTTCATGATCCTATATACATTCTGTATCTTAAATCCATCTTCAACAAGCGCAGCCTCGATTTCGGTTGTTTCAACATGGAAATCGCCTTTAATAACGACGGGAAGACCCTTTGAAGACTTCAATCGGTATGTATAATAGTTTCTGTTGTGAACATCGTAATAATTAATGACTTCTCTATAGTCGTTGACTTCATGTGTTTGAATTTTTACTTCGTGTATTTTGCCTGGAAGTAAATTTGTTACGTGAAATGTTTTCCCATTTGTTAGCACGCTTGATTTGAGTTCTTGCACCACCTTGTGCGTATCGATTTCGCGTAAGTAGATTGGAGGTGGCTTGTATTTTCGAATAGCCTGTTCTTGCGCATTTGCATTTACAGTTTGGCTCTCTTCCTCATCATTTTCGATGAACTTTTCAAATCGGTTGTTTAGCGGTAGTTTGAAATTTACGACGTTTGATTTCTTACTTATCAGTGGGTTTATCAGTGGGTGTCAATTGAACATTGCGTTTAGTGTTCTCTTTAATGCTTGTGTCGCTACTGTGATTTTCTGACAGTTTATTTATCGGGTAGTTTACCACTTCTGCCTCCATATTCAACATTGGAGTTGAAAACGATCGTTTAACGGAACTTGCGATAGACGGTTTTATAGGTGATCTTGTCGCCATCCCTCTTTTTAAGAAAGGATTGTCCAATTCCGTAAAGGTGTTTTTACTTCCGTCAGCCGTACTGGATGAACCACCCACCAGACTGACGACTTCAGTGATATTGCTTGTAGCTGTATATGGCCATTCATTCATTATCCGTCGTGGTCAACATTCCCGTAAAATTTACATCGATTCTTATACCTAGGTATAACCTTAAACTAAGAATTTTTAAATATGTATCAGGTCACAAGCCTCATTTTGCAGTAATTGCATTGTTAATAATTTAGCAAGTTCGCTGATAATAGTGCTAGGTACAGTTTAGCCGTACAATTCAAAAATTGTATCGTTACCATCCCTAATCGCTTGGAGACATGTACCGTCCGGTTACCCGGTCTACTCTAGCGCACTGTTACGTTCTTTTAAGACGCTGATCAGTTCGGCGCAATATGCCCGAAACTGTGGGAGTACTTCGGCACTCAGTAATTTTGGCAGTGATAATTCATGTATGTTTGAGTTACCAAGCCACTTTTGTTTTATTATTGACCGTCACCTCGTTACATTCGAAAAGTAGGTGGTTTACATATTCTACTTCCGAACCGCATAGACATGGTTTATTATTTTGAATCTCTGGAGGTAGGCCTTAAACTTACCATGCCCAGAGATTACTTGACTAAACGAGCTCGTTATTTGTAGTTTCATTTTTAGACGATCTATTACGTCTGGAATGAATGCAAATGTGTGCGTTCCATTTGCTGATTCATTCCATCTTCTTTGCCACAGGTCAACCGCTATTTGCGCGATTTCATTTTTTTGCTATATTGAATTTGTTCACTATCTGCGACATGTATATGGTCACCTGATTCATTCATGGCACTTCTTCTAAGGTGATACATGAGTGCTCGCTTTTTGATTAGAATATCCTAGGCCTTTGTTACTCCTAGTAACAAGGTAGGCCTTTGTTACTCCTAGCAGTATATTCCTCTGAGCACTTTCTAGTGATCTGATGTGGTGACAGTTTAACCTGTCATACCAACCAGCTGCGGCATACGTGAAAAGCGTCTCCGCCACACCTTTGTATATTATTACAAGTGTTTTGTGATTCAGTCCCCATCCCTCTCTTGACACTCTCGCCAATGAGTGGAATAGTTTCTTAGCGTTTTCACAGACTCTAAGAACGTGAGATGTTATGCCCATTCGTTCATCTAGGTCAACTCCTAAATATCTAACGCACTTGACCATTTTCATGTTTCGACCGTTTAGTGATATTGTTGGTGGTCGACTAGAGTCAAATTTGCCTTTTAGCTGCAGCATCACTGTTTTTTCTGCAGATAGTGACATTTTATTCGTTTCGCACCATTGTATCACGTTATTTATGGCGATTTGACCCTGGCGTTGAAGTTCAAGCCTCGAGTTGCCGTGCACCAGGATGACGTTGTCATCTGTGAATGCTATTTCATCCTGGTCATTCATCATACTCGTATTAAATACGATATTCCAGATTAGGTGTCCTAGAACCATATTTGTCTCTGATTTCTGCGGTTCGGTTGCTGAAGTAACTCTTAAAAACATTCATGATGTTTCCAGGTAGATTGTAAACTGATAAACTTGCAATGACACTAGGCCACGTTAAGTTATCAAATGCTCCAGCTATATCCAAGAAAATACCCATAACATATTTTGAACTTTGGGTTTTGACAGTGTTTGTTAGGTGGACTATCGCGTCCTCAGTAGACATGCTACGTCGGACGCCGAATTGTTTGTCCGAGAATAGTCCGTTCTGTTCTATTCTTTTAGAGATACGAACCGCTAGTAGCATTTCTAAGAGTTTCCCCATGACAGGTAGCAGCATGATTGGTCTATAAGACTACGGAGAAAGTGGATCTCTATCCCCAGGTTTCCTGATTATAATCATTTCGCCCTTTCTCCACGCCTTCGGGAAGTAGCCAAATTTTAAGCAGCTGTTTAATAATCTTACTATGGAAGTGCCTATTATGGGCCAAGCCAGTTGGATTATTTCAGCGTTCAAGTTGTCAAGTCCGGGAGACTTGTTACGCTTAAAGCAAGTAAGGGCACTGTTGACCTCCCCCCACGTAAATGGGGGGTCTTCAGCATCAGATATCCAATTATTGTTGGTGGCGATCTCGCGCATTTCTGCTTGAGGCCCAGTAACGTCAGGTGTTTCGTCCGGCAGAAGCGAGTTTAATAATTCCAAGCGTGTGTCATGCCACGTTTCAGTGACGACTCCACTTGTCTTCCTGATGGTGTTTAAGACTTCAGGTGGTCTTGCTTTGCCGGCGGCAAATTTATATACAAGTCCCCATGGTTCATTGTTGCCATGTTCCGTGACGTACCTTTGGAAACTACTTTGCTTAGCTATAAATACTTCATGGAAGTATTTATTTTTTGCCGCTCTAAAGAGAGACAATTTCAACTCTTTTGCTATTTGGTTTCTTTCCTTCTGGTATGCTCTTCTGAGCTTGTGCATCGAGGATCTAAGTTTCCTTAGATTAGAGTTCCACCAACTATTTCGTCTCTTTGCCACTCTCTTCTTTGGAATTGAGTTGTTGCAGACACTGGTTAACTGCGTTGTGATCAGCTCCACACGATCATCAATTTCGTCAACCGAGTTAATTTCAGGAAGTGCTTCTACACTGTCCTAAGAGCCGACCAGGTGTCTAGCAAATAGACCCCAATCAGCTATCTTTATGGCAAATCTCGGAGTTTTGCTACTTGCAAGAGGACTATTCTGTGGCGCGTTTGATAGTTCAAACGTGATGACTCTATGGTCACTAGAGGTCCAATTTTCTCTTACACACCACCCAACTATCGAGCGCAGCAAGGCTCCGTTGACTATTGTTAGGTCAATGTTGGAGTTCCCATTAGACGAGAATGTCGTTGGGTGTCCCTGCAAGTTCATTATGAAGAGGTCATTTCTAGACACGAAGTCCTCTACTTTTCTTCCGTTTTCATTGGTTAAATGGTAATGCCACATTTTACTTCTGGCATTGAAGTCTCCGACGATCATTACCTTTTTTTGTTGACCCGACAAAGAGCCTAGGATCGTTTTGATTTTGCACAGATGGTACTCGATCGGTTCACTATATTGGGCGTATATTGAAAGCAGGTAGAATGAACCAGCTTCCGATGATATTTAAACACATGAGCAGTGGCTATCACAAGCCTGAGTTAGCTTCATCATGTCCATGCCGATACTATGAATGCTAATTACAGTCTTGGGATTCTCAGAGCATCCTGTTGCTACTCTGGCTGTAGAAGGCATGCCGCAGATTTTTTTTTTTTTTTTTTTTTTTTTTTTATTTATTTATTTGTTTAATTGTTTAAAGAGTCTTAAAGACTATGACAAACAATTTAAGTTAATATAAATGTGTACTAGCATATACATACATTAAATAACGTTAACAGAAAAAAAGACTATTTTTTATCAGAAAAAAGAGTTACAAAATTTATGAGCAACAAGAAAATTATGATTAAGTCCTAATAAATAATATATTTTACTCAACAATATATATATGTTATTCTATTTTTTTTCCTCTCCATTATATTTTTTTTTTATTTTCCTTAATGAATTATCTAATAAACTTAATTGATTATTTATCCTATTTTTATTTTTTGTTATATATTTTTTTTTTTTACCATTGACAGAGTGTGGCTCTTGCATACACAGAATATCTATGTCGTGGGTGGAAATGCTTTCACATATTTCGGATCCGACTATCTTGGCACCTTGCATGTTGAGGTGGGCGATTAGTATGTTGCTGTTACAATTCCTTTGATTGTGACTAATCATCATGCTTAGTATTAAATCTTAGGCGTTGCACAGCACTTTTGTATGCGTTACATGAAACGCGACCTACTTGGTGGTCATTTGGTTTTTGCATTTCTTTGCAGCTTGCGCAGCTGGCAGGTTTGTCTTTATGAGGACATCCCTTGAAGCCATGACCATGATGTGCACAGTGAGAGCAGGTCTCTGTGCGGGCCCTACAATTCTTTGCAATGTGACCATATCGCTGGCACCTAAAGCACCTAGTTGGAGTCACGTAATCTTTCACATGGCATCGAACCCAGTCCACGTGCAGTCTACCACACTTTAGCAACATGTTTCTGGTTGCTGGTTCTACTTCTACCATCCAGTGAGCGGTCTCTTGGTTTTTCGCACCAGTTCTAAATAGAACCTTAAAATCTTTATGATCCAGGCAGTTTTGTTTAATAAGACAGTTAGTTACCATGTCTCCATCAAGATCAGAGCTGACGTCAAAGATAATTACCTTCGGTAATCTCTTTATAGGCGCTGGTTCGGTGGCTACTAGACCCACGCCTTCCAGATCTTTGATTTCCGTGAAAACTTTCAAATCGGAGGAAGCATCGACAGTAACCGCGACACCTTTCGAGCCGGCGTTCGTTACATAATGAATCTTTACGTTCGATTCGCTAGGTCGGATAACTTCTTTGATTTTCTTTGTAATTTCGGTGGTCGTAAGGCTGGATTCACTATCCCTTGCTGAGATAATTATCCGTTTTGTTGTCTGTTTTGGCCAGCGTTTTCTGTTTCTCCGTTTCTTTCGCTTTTTACTGACCACTTGCCAGTTTCCTCCGTTTCCGCTTGGATCGGTTTCCACGTTTCTGGTTTTGTCTGAATTAGCACTGAGAACTGAATCCCGTGCAGCCACCTTTGGCGCCTTTTCCACAGTAACCATTTTTGGTTCCCGGCTGCAAGTACACCTATGGTTGCGTGCTTCCTCCAGTTTGCCAACAACCAGATTCGTTTCCGCAACCACCTCGAGGATATGGATTTTCATGTTTTTTATTTTCATGGATAGATCACGAAGCTTAGGTTCAGTAAGTTTCGTGTTTTTGACTTTCTCAAGCATCGTTTCAAGAGAAACGATTTCAATCATGAGGTTCTCATGGGGTCGTTCGCTTTTTGCTACTTGACCACTACTGTTTTGCGAAGTGTTTTCAACTTCAGTCGTCGTCTCATCATTGCCGACAAGCTCGGCATCCGAGGTTGAATCATTCAGATTCTCGTCGAGTTTAGCCTTCTTAGAGGCTCTTTGGAAGTCATCTTCTTGCGAAGATTGACCCGAATCACGCCTTGACCCCTTACCCATATCTCTGGGTAATCCGCTAAATAAATTTAGCTACGCTTGTTTTGGATATTTAAATTAACTTTAAATATTTAATTCACTCCACTTGATATGCTCAAATCTACTTAAATCCCTGCACTAATTTTAGCCGTGCAGTGGATTTTTATTTCACCTTTACGGTGGAACCACTCCTTCGTTGCCTCCCCTCGGACCACGAAGAGGTATTAGTAGACTTAGTAGTTTGATATTTAGTCTTTAAAAAAACTTTGTATGAAAAATATATATATGTTTATATATATTTATGTCACTCCTTTAATATTTACTCGTTTTATTTGAATTTTAATCGCTTTAATAAGTTATAGGCAGCACTATTAACTTATCCCCGAGGGGAGCTGTATATGGTGTAGTAACCAAGCTTTGTATCACTACATCATTGCGGTCGCTAGATCTCGACGACTGGGAGCCCGCTTGTTCACTCCGGAGAACCGCCGGTCCTGGGCATCCGATTCCCTGCACCGTATCTTTGTTTTGGTTGGTTGACTCCATTGAAAATTTAGTTCTGGGTTCCATCCCTTAGCATTTTATACCTACTGCCAGGTTTTTTACAGCCGCCCCTAACATGGAGAACAGACGCTTCAGGATTTGCCATGGGTATTTCCTCCTCAAGGCAAGTAGCTTTGGTTTTGCCGCGCCCGTACTCGCGGGGTTATACTTTTAGCGTTACCCAGGGTGTAGCGCGAAGAGCTTGTATAACCAGCGCACCCCTATTTTAAAATTTGTCTTCACTGTCATTCCACCTATCAACTATTTTAAATACATCCTCTTCGAAAAGAGCACCTGGTCGAGGGCCCCTGGCCATGTCTAAGGAAAGGTATTTTATTAGCTGCTTGGTATTTTATATGTGATATTATATCAAATATGGAGGATTTTTACCTATTACGATCAATGCGCATTATATCTTATTTGATATCCCTTTTTCAACCAAAAAAAATAAAAAAATGGCTAAATTAAAGTCCAAACAACACAAATATGTGAGTAAAAAATAATAGTATGTAATGGCGTTTTTGATAAAAAATTTCACTTGATTTGAAGTACAACCAACACAATTGTATGTATAGTTATAGTGTTTTTTTCCGACGAAATAAGTTTGAAAGGAATACGCAAATGTGTAAGTTGGCTCAAAACACAACAAAAATAAATTTTTGACATGGTACTTTTGCCGTACTCGCACAATTGTGTTAGTAAATCACAAAAGGGATATAATACTCTTTATGACATAATACTGTTTTTATTATAATTTGGTTTACGTCATTTTTGTATGCAATTTATTAAACTTATATTTCAAATTATAAAAACACATCTTACCTGTATGTTGAGTTCAACATCAACAGGGCAGCGATCTGCATAAATATTATAATTGTAAAGTAATATGTATATAAGTAAGCATGCTTGTAGCATACATAATGTATAAGCTTACTCATCAAATTTAAATTGGCTAGTGACATATAATACAACATTTTTTGCACTAACATAAATTTTAATGATGCGAGCACTTATTTTTGTATATAAAGAACTAAATTCAAATGAATAAATCAGAACGAAATTATATCAGTAACGTTTTAGTTTTGTTTTCAAAAATAATTTTAATTTAGAAATAGTGAGCCCTCACCAGCGGTAAGCTTGCTAGCATCTGAAATTAAACATTGGTCCTTCGAGCCATTAAAACAACCGGCATCGCTAAGTTAAACGCGATAAGTTTACATTAAAAACAGTAAACAAACGAAAACTTAAGAATAACAACAAATCTTAAGTTAAGTTAAGGCACCTGTATATATATCTAAATAACAACAAAAATGGAAAGCATACTCCAGCAACAAGATGAAGCAGGTGACAAAATCGTCCAAATGGAAACGAACTACCGCAAAGACGGGGAGGATAGGAAAACGAAGATATATATTTGGAAAAAAGGTTGGCAATTCTAAAGGCGATTTATAACGACTACGTCGATAATGATACGAAAATACTGGACATGACCCCACCTCTAGACAAGGGTCATGCATATCTGGAAAGACGGAAGAAAGTCACAGACGTATACCAAAAATTAATAACGGATATGCGTGAACACCTAAATACCGCATCAACGAATTCAACAGGGCAAACTGCGCAGCAAGAAACTAGTTCAAAAGAAATCAACAACAAAAAGCTATTCAAGCGGCAAGATGTCCTCGTGCGCCAAATGTATCAAAAATTGGCGTCAATCAATCATTTATTGGAGACTAACAACATATCCAAGGAATACATAAATATAAAATTAAAACAACTAGAAAAAGGCATCCAAGAAGTAGCAAACCAACACACTGCGATCTTAATAGAAACAGAAGAAGACGAACAAACGTCTGACTACTTCAAAAAAGATTATTTTGGCCAGCTACAAGAAAAAGTAGAAACCACAATGATCGAGTTACAACGATTTAACGGCGATAATACAACCACGTCAGAATCAGTCCAGATGAAACTGCCAAAAATAGAACTGAAATGATTCATCAAAACAACAAAATATCTGACACGGTGAAGATGACATATTTAAAATCATACCTACAAAAAGGAGCAGCTCAACTCATAAGTCATCTAACAACAACAGGTGACAATTACCAAACAGCCTGGAGCATAATACAAAATAGATATAACAACGCGAGGTTACTCGCCAACCATCAATTCAGCGCGTTATTATCACTAACAACAATTCAAATGGCGTCCGCACAAGCGGAACGGAACGGTAAGGAACTTGCACGATACAGCAAAAGAAATTCTGCATAACATAAATCGGCTCAACATAAGTTCATCTTTTGAAGCATTCGTAAGCTTCATATTAATGAAAAAACTGGACCCAGAATCCATCAGGCTCTATGAATCACCCATAGATATTCCACAACTAGAAGAAGTTTTCAAATTCCTTGAAAAAAGATTTCAATCACTGGAAGCCATAGGCAGCTACAAACAAACGACAAGCCGACCACAGTATATACCACCGCTAAAACGGGCCTATACAACCACAGCAAGCAGAACATGTGTAACGGAATTTTATCATATTCCGTTACCAACTCATTCCCAATTATCTGTTCGTTGATCAGAATAATTTCAGCATGACTTTGAAGATATTTTTCCTTCACAACATTTTCTCAAACACTTAGTCATGCTGGAATTATTTATTTTTCTTTATGTTTGTTGTTGCATTCATATACACGAAAATGGTATAAGATGCAATACGACAAACATAAAATTATTTCGAGTTTACGTTATCCAGTTGCAGCTTTATGTGGTTCCAAGGTCTTTATAATGTAGTTATTATAAATACTAATGAATGTACGTAAAGATAAGATTTGTAATTGGATGATGTATCCATAGCGTTGTGTTGTGCACACAAAAAAAAGCAAACGTTCTGTATATAGTTTATTTAAATGATCTATATATGAACTTTTTAAAACGTTGCAATTTTCGTGGCACATATAATATAGTTTCCCATGAGTGAACATAAATTAGATTTATGTCACGTTATCAGTAATGTGCGGTGTTTGTACTAAAATTTCGCTGATTTTGAATTTTCTGGTTGAGAGAGAAGAACATTTCCCACAAAAAATTTTCCCCCTCCTTCTCTGTCAGTCAGTTAATTTTGTATAAATACCGCGACATTGTTTTGGTCGAGGTAGTCAGTTTTTGTGAGACCAACGGGTAGTCAGTTTTTGTGAGACCAACGAGTGGTCAGTGAGGAGTTTAGAATTAATTAGTGAAGTAACTTGCTCGACAGTTTTGTGAATATTTTTTTTTTTAGTAAATTTGTGTGAAAATCAAATTTGTTTTAGTTTTATATCTCGTTTTGTTGTTTTTTTGTAAATTGTGAGTCTGTAGAGAAATTGGTAAGTATGCTTACTAAACAAATCAACTACTAATTATTCGGGCCCATTTGGTAAAGGGTCCACCAGCTGCTTCATTAGAAGTGGAGATCTCGCATGTGCGTTAGCACGCGGGTTTCCATTAGCTGGGACGCTTTACCAAATTATATTTACTTACTAACATTTGGGGCTTTCAGCCCATGGTAAAAAATAATTTTTTTTTATGGTTGATTTAGAGTAAGTATGTTACTCTAAATTTTTATATTTCACAACCACGGTGGACCTGCTTGATGTGAGGCATGAGACGCACCGATGCAGTTTTTCACCATCCTCACATTTTCAAACTCCCCATTTGATGGCATACCATCTTTCTTTCCTTTTTTATTTATATAGGCGGTAATCTAGGCCGTGATCTGTGTACCCAAAACCCACGCCGTTCCCTCCACCGGCTTGAGCTACGGGAACCAACGCCGCATAAGGTACAAGGCAGGTTACGGCAAATTCTATGTGATAGGGGTGCTTCTACGCAAGTAGCAGTGCTCTCATTACAAAGTGGCGCCCAAACGGGGCCATTAACTGGCCCAAATTATTGGTATAGATTGCCAACAATTTTCTAGAATCATTATTGAATCCCAAATTCAATTGAAAATTTATTCACAAAGTTAAATGTTAAAATAATTTTAGATATGAGCTTCACTATTTCAAGTGGAGTTCTATACAATCAATTCTAATTAAGTACTCTGTGATTTAATATAAAAAGTGGAAGAGCTCTTTCGGTGTGAGTGTGGCAGCGGTCATGCCTTAGAGGCATGCCTGACCAGATACGATGGTGGGTCACACACGCACGGAAAAGGTTTTATAATTGTCGAGTTGCAGTGCTGGATCCTCGTCTCATTAGTTCATTTGTGGCATTGTCCCAACTCGCACTCCGGGGGATGAACTAATATTCGTGGTAGCATCTGGGATTTGATGAGCCATTTTTGCAATGTCTAATTACAGAATATTTATTTTATTTACTCATCAGATTGTACGGTTTTCGGCACCGTGTACAATCAACTGTTTGGCTTTATTCTGCCTGCAAGGGAGAGTGACACGTTTCCCTGAAGTAATGAGCATATCTCTTTCCTGCCAAGCGATGATCTTGGGTGGTATAAAGGGCTGCTCATTCCCAGGTTATCAAGCGTGCCAGTCCGTATCCTGGCAAGTAAAGTCAAACTGTCAACCTTTTAATTTTCCTCAGTTATACGCTTATGGCTATCGGTAAGAAATTACCACGAGCCGTAAGATAAATTTGTTTTAAAAATATGGATTTCTAAGTCAGTGTATAGTTAAGTTATTGCGTAAATTTCACTTCGTTGTTTTACATAAAATTTTCATCCTCCGAGATGGGGTTGCCAGTCCTCTCATTGTTAGTTTTAGGCGCGTTCAGGATATAATGTGTTTAGCTGTTCAATCCGGTTTTCTATCAGTGAACGGATATTGATGAGGTTTCGGACATAAGCTAAATACTATTATACCACACACTGCAGAAATCTTTGGCAATAACCGGCGTGTTGTTCTCCCTAATTGGATGTACAATTCGGCCTGCCACTCACACGGTCATGCTCATCCAAGGGGATTTAGAATGATGACTGTGAAATACGAGGGCAAGAGGATTGTCTCTGCCAATTAGGTAAATTAATGAGGTACCAAATGACTTCACCGAGGCAATGTGTCTCACTTGCGCGGTAGTCGGAGTTACGAATGCCATTGCTGGTATGGGTTGGCATTTGGGATCTCATCCAAATTAATTACATTTCCCTTTTTCCCATCCTTATTTTGACCTAAATTAGTGAGATATATGCTTCACGAGAAAGTGAAGAAGCCGTGGTTGTTTTTGATTTTATTAGAATTTTAAATTAATGTTTTTATTTTATTTAGTTTAGGTTAGTTTTATTTTTCAAAAAAAAATTGTTATCATGAATGTGGAACATCTAGACTACGACGACATCTTAAACGAATGTGAATGTCGAAAGATTCCCGTCGTGTCTCATCATAAAGCAGTCATTGCTTTAAAGAAGGAATTGGTGGAAGAACGGTTAACTCCTAAACGGAATGTTCGGGTTGTACATCAAGCTGCAATCCGATCACCCCAAAAAGAGGTAGTGACATGTTTTTACAAATTGGAAGGTGTCAAACAATTGTTTCGCCAAATAACAAATGGGGTTATTTCAGCGGACGAGCAATTTCCAGTTGTGTCAACAAAGTTGCTACACATTCAAGGTAGACTGTATCGCATCCGAGCTACACACCCTTTACAAACGGTACTCGAAGAGATGGTATTGGCTGTAAGGGATTTGTGGGAATTGCAGGAATTTATAAAAGTAACCGATAAGTTACAGTTAGCTGCGAAAAAATTACATTATTTAAAAATCATTTCTGCTGAGTCTAAAGCTATATTAGATCTGGAAAAAATTCCACATAGCCTTAACTCATCGCATTCGAACACCTCACGGAGGAATCATTTTAAGGATGAACGAACCCGTGGGCAGTATGCACGGCTAGTTCAAAAATTAGATCGAAACCAACGTGAGTGCGAAAGTTTAGGGGCGGAGACATTTTTCGAACCACCGTTTATGCGCAAGGCGGAGGGGGAAGTTGAATCATCCTCAGCTGAAAGAAATGAGGGTCAGGTAGATAACAATAAGCCAAGAAGTAAAGTATCGCAAGCAATATTACCATCCGCATTACTTCAATGGACAGCACCAGGAACTTAAAGTGTAACTAAGGTCGGGTTTAATTCTAAAGCAAAATTTTCCCAAACGCTAACCTTCCCGTTTATTAAGAATAACAAGAACTCTCACGTTAGAAATCTAATTGCTGGCGGTTTTTGTAAAGTCCTAGTAACGACATCAAAAGCGAGAGGGACAACATTAGAGTTGTTAAATCATATTCCCGTAAACGATGCAATCATTTTACGTATTCCATCTCAACCAACAAATCTAATAAAATTCTTTAGTGCCTTCCATCTGAAGTTACCTAAGGTCATTCCATTTTCTTCTTCTATTCATTCTTTCAATTTCTGCATACGCCTACTGTCAAATATTGCAGCGATAGAAGCAAAACCCACCGTGATTAAAACATCCGCAGTTCCCTCAGCTGCTGCTCGAGTTGCAATAAGGCAAATGCATAGCAGATCAAACATATTATACCTTAACCATGTATCTTACAACATTAGACTCAAGAAACATGCTTGGACTGAAGTGATACGAACTGTTTCTTCAAGGAGACAGGTTATTACAGGAATTGAAACTAACAGTAAGGTTAGGGTTTCAGTGCTAGTTAAAGTAGGATCCTTAAAAAAATATAAGCAGAAATTATATCCAAAAAGGTCAAATTCGAGGAATCGGCATTATAAGGCGGACAATCGCCGCCACATTTTTGCCATACAAAGAGTATTTTAGCCGGAAAACGGTAGCAAAGATTTTCTATCGAAATTGGAAGCTCCGCCGTAGAAAACGAGGTCGCCTACATCATCTACCATCCCATTAGACCATCTATGTATAATTGGGCATTTACACAGGTGATGTAATGGGAAAGTGAAGGCTGGTATATCGTGCGCGAAATTATGAATATACCAGCACCGTTAGTTAAGGTAAAGGTTAGGATTATAGGGAAGTATAAAATTAAGTTTAATAATTAATAGATTAGTAAATAAAATAGAGGATGAGGTTAGCTCAACACCGTTCAGAAAATTTAGTAAAATGGGATTGAGGTGACGCCATCTATGAACGAAAATAGAATGGGACAGATCAACCTGTGGCTAGTAGTAAGGCTGGTGGTAGGCGCTTATGGGAAACAACAGATTCAGGGTCTGCACTTCGAAGAGTTTAAGACAGAGCCGGGAATTTACTTCGCTGAAATGGGAAGGGCAGCCGTGTCAACGAGAGATTGGAAGATGGTTCTCTTCTGTAACCTTACTAACTATTGGGAAGAGTGGGCACATCTAAAACAAACACATGACCATCTCCAAGCAATGTGTGGGAATAACCCAAACTCCACCGGGTATATTAGACATTGTGAGGCACTGCTAGGGCCAATATCGTATCTGATGGCACAAATAGAGGACAATAACAGCTTGTTCAGGGCACAGTCGGGCAGAGTACGGCGATCTCCTTTGGACTTCATTGGCAACGTTCTCGGCGATTTGTTTGGAGTATTGGATCGACGGGATGCTGAAAGATGCAATGAGCAGATCAAACGGTTAAATGAGGGTACCTTGAAGGCGCAGAACATGCTACAACAACAAACACAAGTCCTGGAGCTCACGAGCAACATCATCCGAAAGGTAATCGAGAAGCACTATCGGTTACTGCAGGACCAAATTCAAGCAATAGTACTGCATGCGGACTACCTGGATGTGCTATTCCAATTATCTGCAACTGCATTTATGTTCAAAGACACCCAGGGAGACCTAATTGACATATTATCAGACGTACACCATGGCCGGGCGAGCACGCGGTTGCTGCCACCCTCCAAATTAGCGAACCAGCTATGGGAAATAAGCCGGCACCTCCCTAGTGGCGTACAGGTACCTAGTGCCGAAACACACCGAGTACACATTTACAAGCTACTAGAAACTAGAGCGGCAATCGTCAATTAGCAGATAATCTTTGAAGTCCGAATTCCATTGACCGAAGGGGAGGAATTCCAAATATACAACATTATTCCTGTCCCGACTGAACATAAGGACCAGTTTATATACATCGAACCACAGCTCCATTATGTACTGGTCAGTAACACCAGAGCGCGATATCACCCGATATCGGCGGAAGGGTTGAGGGCGTGCAAGGCTTGAGTAAAGGAGACCGTGATTTGCAAATTAGAAGGGCCAGTGTATAAGATGCCCTCACGCGAAGAGCACTGCGAAATGTCCTTACTAGTGCATGCTGAGAAGCCGTCCAATCAGTGCCTGGTGAGAGCGATGATGCCTACCACATTTATCCATCCCTTGAAGGACAATCGCTGGTTGATGGTGTTGCCGAGGGAATCTGTGTACGATCTGATATGCCAATTGCAGACCACAACTATAACCCTGCGAGGTAGTGGAATACTGTCCTTAGCACCAGGTTGCAGTTTGAGGGGATCGTCATGGTTAATAACGGCTCAGCTCACGTACAACACCAGCGGATATACAGATATAGTACCACGATTTAATCTGTCACACGAAGCCAAGAACCACCCACTGGTTACTTAGTGCTGAAAGTCTAGATGCCGATATTTCGGAGTTGCAACAAACCATCACTAATTTGAAACAGAGTGAACCCTGGCCGCAAATCAACCTGCATCATCTGGGGAACTACACTGCTACATTCACGGCTCTGGTACTCGTAGTGGTGCTTTTACTGTTGGGGTGCAGACTCCGGAAACAACGTAGGAATCAGTCCGTCGACCGCTGGGTAACAACACAGTCAGGTCACAGACGGAACCCACCAAGGACCCATCAGGAAAACCGGGTTTAAGTGAGCCTCAAGGATAAGAAAAAAGGAGATACGCTAGGTAGTATTAGTAATAATTTAGTTAGCCACGAGTTCCCCGTGTACCGAAAAAAAAAAAAAAGAGAAACAAAGGGAGAAGGAAACTTGTGGATATTAAGATAGTAATAGTATGTTAAATTAGGTTAATAATAATAATAATAATAATAATTAGGTTAAATTATTTTATTAATGAGTATTTTTTGACCCTGCTAGCTCAGTCAGTAGGGTTTGAGACTAACTCAGGGTGTGGGGGTTCCCCACGTTGAGCAACCAAGATCTGACGACCTTAGTCCATCGTCCTTTTTGAATAGAGCATGAGATCTCTTTTCATCTCAGGGTTTGAGTTTTTCCCACGCTGTAACGGAATTTTATCATATTCCGTTACCAACTCATTCCCAATTATCTGTTCGTTGATCAGAATAATTTCAGCATGACTTTGAAGATATTTTTCCTTCACAACATTTTCTCAAACACTTAGTCATGCTGGAATTATTTATTTTTCTTTATGTTTGTTGTTGCATTCATATACACGAAAATGGTATAAGATGCAATACGACAAACATAAAATTATTTCGAGTTTACGTTATCCAGTTGCAGCTTTATGTGGTTCCAAGGTCTTTATAATGTAGTTATTATAAATACTAATGAATGTACGTAAAGATAAGATTTGTAATTGGATGATGTATCCATAGTGTTGTGTTGTGCACACAAAAAAAAGCAAACGTTCTGTATATAGTTTATTTAAATGATCTATATATGGACTTTTTAAAACGTTGCAATTTTCGTGGCACACATAATATAGTTTCCCATGAGTGAACATAAATTAGATTTATGTCACGTTATCAGTAATGTGCGGTGTTTGTAATAAAATTTCGTTGATTTTGAATTTTCTGGTTGAGAGAGAAGAACATTTCCCACAACAAATTTTCCCCCTCCTTCTCTGTCAGTCAGTTAATTTTGTATAAATACCGCGACATTGTTTTGGTCGAGGTAGTCAGTTTTTGTGAGACCAACGGGTAGTCAGTTTTTGTGAGACCAACGAGTGGTCAGTGAGGAGTTTAGAATTAATTAGTGAAGTAACTTGCTCGACAGTTTTGTGAATATTTTTTTTTTTAGTAAATTTGTGTGAAAAATAAATTTGTTTTAGTTTTATATCTCGTTTTGTTGTTTTTTTGTAAATTGTGAGTGGTTCCTCGGGATACCAGTCTGTAGAGAAATTGGTAAGTATGCTTACTAAATAAATCAACTACTAATTATTCGGGCCCATTTGGTAAAGGGTCCACCAGCTGCTTCATTAGAAGCGGAGATCTCACATGTGCGTTTGCACGCGGGTTTCCATCAGCTGGAACGCTTTACCAAATTATATTTACTTACTAACATTTGGGGCTTTCAGCCCATGGTAAAAAATAATTTTTTTTTTATGGTTGATTTAGAGTAACTATGTTCTTTTATCTATATACATAGATAAAATTAAACTTAAATATTTTTAAATATAGCGATTCGAGTAAGGTGGTTTCTAACTGAAATTAGATGTTTTGTTTTGGATGACATATTTATTTAAAGAAAAATTAATTGAATTTTATTAGTATGAACAAAAAATACGTTAATATGAAAATTGAATAATTTTGATCAGTTTTTGGTTAAGAGCTTTTATAAATACATAAATGTATCCTATTTATTAAAATTATTATTAATTTTGGTATCTCAGAAGAAAAGAAAGTTAAAATTGGATCTGTCACGAAAAGCATTAAAAGATTTTTTTTTCAATTTTGATTAATTTCTCAATAGGAAATTGACCCTTTAAATTAATTAAATAATACGACGCTTATGGATAAAACCATGCGTCGCAATGTCAAAAAATAAAAAATAAAAAAATTTCCAATAAGTATTAAATATGGAAATGTATGATTTTTAAAACTTAAGATTTCTAAACAATTTCCATTTAACACTAAATATTTTCAATTAAACTAATTAAAATAAACTATAAGTGTTGGTTATAAACACAAAAAACACAATTTATTATGAAATAAATATAACTTTTGCGACACTAAAAAATTACGATTTTTTTTTTTTGGCACCATCTTTTTGAGTATGACGGGTTATTAAATAGATCAAAATTTTATTAAAAATTAATATTCCACATAAAAATACTTATGCTGTTTATATTTAAATTGTTTACTTAACATTTTAAGATATAATTACGGTTAAATTAATTCACAAATAGGCTCAAAATACGAAAATTGTTTACCTATTAAAACTTAGAGCACTCAATTTTTTTGAGTCGTGATTTTTACACGTAGGAACAATGCACTTCATTTTTATGAATTATAATCACTTGATTTAATTTTAAATAATTTTTTTAATAATCCATTTTAAATTATACACGCACTAAAACAGTATTATTTACAAGAACACTTTGATTGTTTATGATTTCAAAACTATAAACTCTTTTGACAATGCCGCAGAGGTAAAGCGATAACATGGCGACAAAAAAAAGAAAAATGCGAGAAAAGGAGAATATGAATTCTAAATATTTTGTTTAAGTGAGAGTGAACCAAATATATGATTTCAACGCATTTCAACTGACAGAAGTGTGAGCCGAAATTTTATTTTAGATTTGTACGGAAAATTTTTGGGTTCATACGGCTTGGTTGGAACATAAAAATTCCAAGTTTCGAATATCACCAATAATCACATACATATATTTTGTTGATTAGGCAACATGTGCCAAAAATCAGGAATTTCCATGCGATTATTAGTTGAACGACATTACAATTATATTTACTGCAAACGTGGGAAATTGAGTGTAGTGTACTTACTTATAAGCAACATTTAATAACAACAACCTTCAACGTTGTTGTAACACACACACTGGATAAACTCATATAAAAATGGTTTATTCAGGTAAATACATTTATTATGTTATTTGAGTAACATAAACAATTTGTATACATTTAGAAAAATTACATTAAAATTTAAGGAATATTGTGCAGGTCATGATTAACACTGCAAATATGTATCCAATTGTATCGTGTAGTTTAGATAGGTTGAAAGTGGTAACAAGATTTCGATTTGTCTAAAGACAATTCGTTACATATTGTCAGTCAGAACCATGCGTCGTATGTAAAGGGTCACATAACACCCTACTACACTGCAATAACGCATTATCAAATGGCGGAACCGGAGTTAAAAACGTGAAAACCCTCATAGTAAATCAACAGGGACAAGTTTTGTTACCAACCGCAGTAGTTAAAGCCATAAATTGCACGGGAAACCAGATCTTGCTGAGAGCATTAGTCTATCCTGGATCACAGGTGACATTAATCTCATCAAAAGCCACTAACCTACTCAACCTTAAGAAGAAGAAGAAGGTCAACGTTTCTATCGCCGGTTTAGGAGGAGGGAAAGCAGGTGATTGTAAACATACTTGGACTTTGATGTAAGATGTTGGACCCATCCCAAACAAATACAACTCGCCGATCCTTATTATAACAAGTCACAATCAATTGATCTCATACTTGGTGCCGACTATTATCCAGCAATCATAAACAACAACATCATAAAAGGAAGAGAATTAGAACCAATGGCACAACAAACTGAAATCGGATGGATAATAATAGGCAGCAGAGGCGGCACCAGAACAAACCAGCCAACAACAATGATAGCTACTAAAGGCATTGAAGATCAATTGAAATTACTCATAGAGGTAGATTCGATACCAGAAAACAGAATTAATACGGAAGAGGAAGACATGGTTGAGCAACATTTCCAGTTAACATCACAGAAGGGATCAGATGGAAGATATGTGGTAAGAATTCCATTCAAGGAAAATCATATCAAATTAGGAGAATCCAAGAAAAAAGCCACTGCCAGGCTAATACAAATTGAAAATCGGTTCAAGAGAGATCCGTCTTTCAAGCAGTTATATCATCAATTTATGCAGGAATACATAAATCTAAAGCACATGGAACTTGTAATGTACCAAATTTTGGGTAATCAAAGTCTCTAAACCACGGATACGTATATTCAATATTACCCGTTGAGTAAACGATAATAACCAAATAACAATCAAAACAGATACCACAACAACAACAACAAAAATATAAAATAAAATTTGTGGAGTACATAGTGTGATTGTTATTGTTGTGCTTATACGGGTAACATCCGTAAAGCGTTTTTGTTTTGGACTTCATTTTTGGGCTTGCATTTTTGATGAGTTCAATTTTTAATATGTTAGAACAAACGCAATTTAGACTCTACCTGTTCATTTTAAGAACGGTATAAACCAAACCAACAACCAATGTTTTGGTATTCATTTAAATTGCTACCGATCATTCGATTTTTGTGCTTGGAGCCTCCATTATCATCATATCGAGTGCACAAGTCAAGAAGATAAGATAATTAAGTTTATAATATAACTTAAAAATCAATTTTCACAAGTGGAAAAAAAAAACATATAAATAAGTGTTTTGGTCCCTATTAAATTATTGGTGACATCCTAGTAGTGAGTGCGTTGAAATAAAAAAAAGTAATAACATTGATTGTGGATGTAGATGTAGAAATGATGTAGAATTTATACCAGTAAATCTCGGTAGATTTCTAACGAGCCGCATTTTTTTTGAATATTTTTGATGTGTAAACATCTTTACGCGCGTATGCCAAAATTTTTTGTATAGCTAGGTATCCAGCTCGCGCTAAGATAAATTTTAACGCGGTCTCCACAAGTCTCCACTAAATTACAGATAAATTGTTAGCTAAAAAGTTTATGTAGAGATAAATTTTGACGTTTGTTTTATTTTTCCTACAACAAACAAAAATATAGTTCAATCGACTATTTAATAAGTATTTTTATAAACATTTAAAATTAAAAGTGAAAATTTTAGTTTTGGCTTCCTTTTTACACTTTCTAAATTTTCTGTATCCACTTTTTCGTAGTCAATCAAGTATTCTTCTTGATATTCGAAACATTCGTAATCTATAGAAAACTTTCATAATCTATAGAATTATTTAGATCATCCATTAAAAAATATAGTTTTCACGTTGTGCTGTCAAAATTTATCTCAATTTTATCGTTCCAGGCAGATAAATTGCTGCGAAAACGTTTGTAGAGTTTTCACTAGCGCACTCTATATGTGAGTGAGATAACTACAAACATTTAGCGTGAGCTGCGTACCGCATCTGCGAAATCGAGAGCTAAATATTTTTTTGTTATTTCGCTAGCTAAATTTTACGTCAAATTTGTATGTAAAATTTATCTTAGCGCGAGCTGGATACCTACCTTATGGTAGTAAACTTTCAAATGAAACGAACGGAAATGACGTACTACGTTTAAATATCTTCATTGAAAAAAAGAAACAAAATATAAAATAATAAAAAAGAACAAAAACAACAAAATACATTTATAAATTTTGTACTACACATAGTCTGAGTGTATATGCATATATAAATAGTATGGAAAGAAAACAAAGAAACATTTATAAAATTAAATAGAAACGACGAATCGACGAATCGACATTTTCAGCGAACAGAAAAAATAAAAAAATTTAAAATAGCGTGTGCCACCACAATTTATGCACTATAGAGAGTGGTACCTATAACGAGATAGTATACTCTTACGGTAAAAAACACAGTCAACAACTTGTGTATGTGGCTTTATCACGATCTCGGAGAGCAGTTCATCACGTCGGCTAACAAAGATTATGTCTTCTACCATGAACGTAAAAATGCAACCTCAATTGGTCCTCTTCAAAATGAGTTAACCTCACCACAAAACTGCTAAGTATAGCTCAGGATGTAATGGCGAATTTTGTACGAGATAATAATGACATCTGATTTTTAAGATTGAACTGCCAGAATCTCAGTTCGCTTCACCCTGACCTAACTGATACAGTCACGCAGGGATGCTCAATACTTTTGCTCTCCTAGAATGACCTGCATGTTCAATTTTCCTAATTTTCAATGCTGCGTTCAGTTCAAGAGAAATTTTCAGCGTTGGAGTAGCAGTATATAAAAATTCAAGTAGAACTCATACAGCCACCTCGCATAAGGAAATCATCGTTGGACAAACAACTGGTATGAGCGTAACAACACAACCCATTGGCGATATAAGATGCTTTTGGTAGTTGTATACACCTCGCCGAATAAAACTGTTGAAAACATAATCAAGTACATACATTTCGTCTTTGCTCCATATTCTGAAAGAATTTCAAAAATTCTTCAAGGAGACTAACATCTTTTGCCGATGATTATGAGCAGGGATTTCATTTTGCTGCTCCCTAAGATCAGTGTTGAATCACTTATAAACTTCCTGCGACACGAATTCGATTTGCACAAGAACTCAGATCGAAATATATCTTCTACGAGATATGTGAAAAATATAAGATATATGTACTACGAGATATGGGACCACGTCTTTGATGCTTGCAGCTACCATAGGCAAATTGCGTTGGTTATACCGAAAGAGTAATAGACCAATTTTATGGTAATAAACGAATGAAAAAATCTGGTTAGTAAAATTTTATTTCTTCTTCCTTTAAAGTAAACCATACACACGCACTATACATATGCCATGTTTACACATCTCCTTGAGAGTACTACTAATGGACTCACTCTTTTTTTTTTAATAGAGTACAGACGAAATTTCGTGTTCTTCCGGTGAATTCGGCGTTCCACTAATCACCGTCATCAGTCGCTGGAAATTTATTTAAACGTGGGTGTATAATCACGGCCCGCATGTTTAATCCCGTACCCAAAAAATATCAATACGGTACAATTCCGCTGGCATACATTCAGCTCAACATAGCGGCCACGCACCTGGCTGGAGTGAAATAAACGTTCGCTTATTCATTATTATATTAATAAGTTCATTCAAATTTATTTCTTACATTAATTTTTAGTCATTCTTTAGTTAGTTAAGTACTGTTTAGTGTTTTCCTATAATTAATTCACATTTTTTTTATTAAGTGTTTTTTGAGGTTTTTTTGTTTGAGTGATCTTGTTTGGTTGTGTGAATAAATATAATTAAAGTGAATTAAAAACAAAGGTCAGTGCACCTGTATGTGAGGGTGTCCATTCTCTTGGACGGAACCTTGAGCGCTCGAGTTTCTACAGAAAGAGGGTAAGTTTTTTATCATTATAAATAAATTAAAAATTATATATATTTACGCCACTTTTTTCCAAAAAAATAATAAAAGAATGTTAAAGTTTAATTAAGAAATATAACGCTTATAAGACCGTTTGCTATGAAACATTAATTTTTTCTTTGATTTGGAGATGAGACCAATGAAGGTCATGGTAGTCACCGGTGTATGGATATCTGGTAAAGTCTGTTTTATTATTTAGTTTTCTATTGCTTAACCTTGCCAAAACCGATGTGCTGTTATCCAGGTCAAAATTTAAAGGTGTATCTTTTCCTTAACAACAAAGATAGCAGAAAAATTACAAATGGCGCCCGAGCAGGGACCTGAAAAGCACATGGTAATTAAATACAGTTAACGTTACAATTTTTTTTATTCCTAATTTTCTAATGCTAATTGCGAGCTGTTTACTTCGAATTGATTTACTGTTGAATGCTGGACGGTGGATAGGCTCGACTTCAATAAATGTAATTGCTTCGCTTTACCTACGGTTTTTGTAATCTAGTAAATTAGATCAGCAAACACTTGTAGTTGCGTTAGACATTTTGTTGGTTTGGTTACAGGGAATGAATTTAGATTTTGTATTATTGTTTTTGGGTAGATTTGAATGTCAAAGTTCGTTCCTCTTTAAAAGACAAATCATATAGTTTCTTTATTCCTTGCTACTTGACTGACTTTATTATTATATTATACAGTTGCTTTATCAGATAAACTCAAACTCATGCACGGTGATAAGACAGAAATAAATAAATGTGAAATATTGTGCTCGATTCAGTGGGGCTTATAAGTGTATCCATCACCTGATTTGATCTCATCTCCATTCCTATTATATATTGTGTTTTTTTGCTATTCGCGCGATACATTGTTATTATTTATATGATATATTCAGTAGCGGCCGCTGAATGAAATTTTCTGGCATGCAGTAATAAAACAGAGTTATTAAGTGTATTAACGAAACATTAATTTATATTAATTCCATTCGTCTTGTGGTGTCACAAAATTTATTTTTTTCTTTGTAGTAAAAAATCTTTTTTTTAGGGTTTCGGAAGTCATTTTAACTACTTGACAGTTTTGCCCGAGCGTGATTCGGGCGCTTCATCAAAAAGCGTGGAAAAAATACAAAAAAAGAATTATTGAATAAATTGTGTGCTGAAAACCGCAGGTACCGTCATAATCAAACATATTAATTTATATGAATTTAAAATTTTGCCTTGCAAATAAACAAAAATTTCCAAAAATGATTTATTTTCAAACAGTTGTTTGACGTAAAACATTTAATTCGGTTTGTAATAATTTAAAATCAAAAATATTCTCGTATTATTGTTTTAAATTATTAAACACATCCTCAGAGAATTTAATTTTGAATTGTGGGATATTGGTTTGGTTGAAGATATCTAATTTTACTAAAATACTTCGAAACACGTTGTTCAATTTATCGAAGCATTCTCAGTGTCAAATAAATCCTCAGCTAACTTGTAAATTTCTTCAAGTCTAGTATCCATTTGAGTTTGTAGTTCACTTGCAAATTTTTTGATTTGTATGTGTAAAGCAACGCTACCACCACTATACATATATTTCGTGGACTGTATTTTTCTCTTCGTTCACTCTTCACGATTAAAACAGACTTATTAATAGTGTACTATTTGTTTATTTAAAGTAAGTATCCTCACTGCTAATGTGTGCGTGCTATTTACAGAAAACAAAATTGAATGACCCTTGACTGACGGGTTTCCTTACTTTTATACTAGCGTACGCACACACCCATATTTCTACAATTTTACAATAAATGAGTTGCCAGATTAATAGAGCAGATTGCTCAATATAGGCTAGTATGGTCATTACAAATTATGACAGCGATTTTATTGACAGCTGCATTATTACAAATGGTATTATGTATTAACTAAATTATACAAATATATTTATTACATAACTAGTTACTAATTACTACATATCTATTCTAGAAGATAATCTAATCGGATGACTCGTTTGGTAACCATCGTTATAGCGAAGACAGTCGTCTTGATCTAGATAAGTGGTTGATTGTTGTATTATGTGTTGTGTTTTTAATTGTTGTTGTTTCTGCAGGTGTAGCCAAACATCGATCGGGGAAGTCGCAACACTCCAAATGACCGGATTTTACCTATATTGGGCTCAACACTTGTAACTAGGAATTCAAGTGATCATCTATAAGCAAAATTTAATAGTGTAGCAATAAATTAGTAATACGAACTTGTTGTTTTCTTTGTTTGGCCTCATAACCGCAACTCACTGCCTAACATACTCCCCTCCAAAAAACGACGTTTTTATCTTTCATTTACGATTCATCGATGGGCAATCGAAACAGTTTTGAAATTGGTCGTTTGTACGTGGACCCTTTCGTTTGTACAGTAGCAACTCTTACTAGGCCATCGGTTCCAGGGTGCAATTGACTTATTCGACCCAGCTGCCAACTACATGGTGGTGACTTGTTGTCGTGCACTAAGACTACATCATCCACCTTTAAATTTCTATTCTTCTGCTGCCATTTGGTACGTTGCTGTAATGTATGTAAATACGTGGCCGTGTATCGACGCCAAAAGCCTTGGACTAGTTTTTGAACTTGTTCCCACCGAGTTAGTCTGGACATGTTAATTTCCTCATACTCAGCGTGAGGAAGAGAGGTTATTGGACCAAGGGTAAGAAAATGTGCTGGCGTTAATGTGTCGATGTTGCATGTGTCCTCGTTTCTAATTGCACATAGCGGTCGTGAATTTAGGATTCCCTCAATCTGGATCAACACGGTTTCCATTTCTTCGTAGGTGAGATGGGTGTTTCCAATTATCTTTACTAGATGAGTCTTAACAGACCTTACGGACCGCTCCCATATTCCCCCAAAGTGTGGGGAGATTGGTGGGATTAAATGCCAGTGAATCCGCTTAGTCGTGGCATAGTTGATTACTTTGTCCTTACACTCCTTGGTTTGTAATAATCTGCAATGTTCCAGTAACGCACGCTTTGCGCCCAAGAAGTTCGATCCATTGTCAGAATATATTTCAGTTGGGGCTCCCCTCCGTCCAACAAAACGATCTAAAGCGGCCAAAAATGCCTCTGTCGTTAAATCACTAGCCATTTCAATGTGAAGCGCCTTAGTGGCGAAACATACAACAATTACGATGAAACCCTTAATGAGCCTTCCACCTCGTCCCTTTTTTGTGGCGAGCATCACTGGACCCGCATAATCTAAGCCAACTATTGAAAATGGGCGACTGGGTGTGATTCTTGGTTTTGGTAGATTACCCATTTGTTGTGCTGAACGTAGCGTCGAATATCGAAAACAAGTAGTGCAGTCATGGCAAAGCTTCCGACACTTCTCACGTATACCCAGAATCCAATATTTATGGCGTGAAAGAGCCGTTAACAGAGTTGGGCCTGGATGTAAGTACATTTTATGTATGTATTGCAGTATCAGGTTTGCGATTTGATGATCTCTGGGAATGACAATGGGGTGCTTCATGTCGTACGTGCAATTGGAATTCTCTAACCGGCCCCCCACTCTTAGAATATTCTGGGAATCCAGAAACGGTGCCAATGAAATTAGTTTCGAACTTGAAAGTACTCGTTTGGTTTTGCTTAGAGATTTAATGTCTTCTATGAATTCTCTTTGTTGTACGTATCGTATGATCGTTTTTTCTGCGTTATCAAGCTCAGTCACTCTGATATTTCCCGATATTTTCATTTTACCTTTCGTGTTGTTTATAAACCTCAGAATATATGCCATAGATCGAATTAGCTGGGACCAATTTGAAAACCGTTCTAGCAGACGTTGTATTGTATGCATGGTGTTGTCTTGAAATGATGCATGACACAGTGCTCTTTCCTTGGTTTGAGTCTCCTGAAGTGTTGTGATTCGTGTAGGTTTTGCCGGCCAAAATTTCTCATCTGACGATAACCATCTTGGTCCACTAAACCATAATTCATTGTCTATCAACTGGTTAGCTGATATTCCCCTCGTGGCCAAATCTGCTGGGTTGTCCTTGCTGTTCACATGTCGCCAAATTGCTTGGGGAAGCAAGGTGTGGATCGCTGACACTCGGTTTGCGACGAACGTTTTCCACCTTCTCGGGTGGGTTGCTAGCCATGCGAGAACAATCGTGGAATCTGTCCACAACCAGACGGAAGCACTTTCTAATTCATATGCTGTCACAACCTTGTTCATTAGCTTCGTCAATAGGTGGGCACCACACAACTCCAGCCGAGGCAGGCTTACCTGTTTAATCGGAGCAACCTTAGATTTTGCAGTGAGTAACGGTAATGGTTCATCCCACGTTACCTTGCGAAGCCACAGTTGTTGCATGGATAATTTTACGTTTATGGTGAACGGTGCCAACCAGCTCAATGGATCGAATATTCTGGCGGAAATCGACAGTATAGATCGCTTCGTGAATGATATGTTTGGAACTTCGACTATTTTAAACCCAAATTTATCCCTTGTTGAATCCCAATCCCAATAGATTCCTAGCATGGGAGCTGTTCTGCCTTCATCCATTATCTGAATGAAATCACTTGTATCATTGAATTTGTCTACATTTGACCGCCATTTTCTTAGGGTCATGCCAGCTTGGCCTAGAATTGTAGAAATTTCCGTTTTAATGGTGTCGGCTTGTGTTTCGTTGTCCGCTCCCGTCAGTAAGTCGTCGACGTAAAAGTTTTTTTTGATGATATTAGACGTTACAGGATATGTGAGCTTGCACTCTTCGGCTATCTGATGCAACACTCGGATCGCTAAAAATGGTGCTGACGAAGTGCCATATGTAACGGTCATAAGTTCGTACTGTTTGATTGGGCCAGTTTGGAACTTGCGCCATAAAACTCTCTGCAGCGATGTTTGGCTTTGGTCAACTAGAATTTGGCGGTACATCTTTTCTATATCCGCGGAAATTGCTACCTTGAATCCACGAAACCGGATCAAAATAGTCCACAATGTATCTTGTAATGTAGGGCCAACCATTAGCGTATCATTTAGTGATACACCCGTCGAAGTCGAAGCCGATCCGTCGAAAACCACTCTCAACTTAGTGGTCATACTGGTTTCTTTCAAAATACCGTGATGAGTAAGAAAGTAAACGCCATGATTACCTTGGTTTAACTGGTCCTCTGGAACTAATCTCATGTGATCTAATGACAAATATTCATCCATAAAATTATGATACATTTCCTTGAGATCCGGGTTTCGATTGAACTTCCTTTCTACGGCTAACAGACGCCGCAGCGCTACGTTATGCGACCAACCTAAAGGTGGAGCACCTTCTCTTAATGGTAGCTGAACTATGTACCGTCCCTCTGAATTTCTTGCGTATGTTGCCTTGAAGTGGGTTTCACAGGCTTCTTCTTCTGCTGTCCACAGACGGTGTTCGACAATTTCCTCTTATTCCCAGAACCGTCGTAGTATTTCTTCGAGTGGTTGATCATCCATGATATTTATGTGGCATGTTTTATGTATTGGAAACTCTTCCCTTTCGTCATCAGAGTGAGCAGCACCAGCAATTACGTAACCGAAGACCGTTTCCCGAGCAATCATGTTATTAGTTAGTTGTACTTGATTATCACGTAGCACATGAAAGAAGTAATCAGCTCCGAGCAGAATATCTATTTCCTTTTGTTTATAAAATGTTTGATCAGCGAACTGCAAGTCTGGAAATTGAGTAATTGGATTACTACAGCGCTCGATACATGCTGATAACGTTGTGATCTTAGGAAGTACCAGAACGTTAACCTTTAGCCAATTTGTTACATCGAACTGAGATGATATTTCCAGCGTGGCACTACCTATTGTAGACACATTAGACGTAGCTAACCCTTCAATTCTCAATTTTCCGGGTCTACACCGAATTCCTAATTGATTCATACATTTCTGTGACACGAACGAAACTTGGGACTCAGAATCTAGCAGTACGTTATATCGCCTAAACCCGCCAACTTGATTTCGAACGTTTACAATTGCTGTCGGTAATATTGTAAACCCACACTTACTAGTATTTGACACAGCATGGGTTAATGCTGGTTCTCCTCCTTCGATTGTACTTCGAATTTCATTGAGTCTCGTTGAATCATTCGAATCTGGAGAAATAGTGCATTGGTTAACCGTCGAAGCTGTCTCGGTGTGTAACAACGTGTGATGCCTTCGACCACACTTGGCGCAAACCCGTTGGCTCAAGCAGCGCTTTGCTAGATGATTGGGTGCTAAACAATTGAAGCATACGTGTAATTTTGCTACCTGTTCTCTTCGTTCGTCGACATTGGGGTGTTTAAAGGATTCACATTGATGAAGCTTATGAGTATCGTTACAAATTAGACATGCTTCATTGTTCCCTGCTATTGGTTTAATGTGATGAGACTTTGTGGTATACGCCTTGGTAACAATATGTCTTGTTGGTTCGCATGATTCGAACGCATCACATCTCTCACTAATAAATTTCAAAAAGTCCTCGAACGATGGAAAATCTTGATTGACTGTTCGATGGGCCCATGCCTGTTGTGTTTGTAGATCAGTTTTATGCAACAACAGATATATGAGCCACGGATCGCGGTTCCGAGCGTCACCTCCTAACGCATCTATACCCCTATTAACTTCATCAGCGGTGTTAAATAATTGCCTGAGTTTTTTAGATGAAGCTTCTTGAACAGGCGGTTGATCGATGAAGCACTTAATCATAGAATTCAAAACATATTTGCGTTTATCGTAACGCTCGCACAGCTTCTTTCAGGCTTGAGTATAGTTAGCTTCCGATATCGTTATGTGTTTGATCAGGTCAGCTGCTTCGCCTTGCAGGTAACCACGCAAATACTGAAACTTTTCGACATCATTTAACGCAAGTTTGCTATGAACGGCTGCTGTGTATAAGTCTTTGAAACTCGGGAACTCCTTGTACTCGCCCGAAAATGTAGGTACATTTAGCCTTGGCAGACGTACTGAACAATGTGGTTCGTCGAGCGATTGTGATACAGTTTGGTTCAACGACGTAGTGAATGACGACGATAGTGTTGTCATGAATTCATTTTGTTCTTGTAGAATTCGCGTCATCATTTTTTCAATATGACTGGCTTCCTCCGCAATCTTTGGCTTAGTCACAAATTGGTCTAGTTTGGTTTTCACATTTAAATACTTGGATTCGTATTCGGCCATTTCTGCCTGCACCTCATGAACGGCTAGTTTTGACTCGCACTTGGTGAATTCGTTGAAAGCCCGTTCTAGCAATTCTAATCGAGTGGAGATCTCCGAGACAGGTGAACGCTCCGTAACCGTATCAGCATACGTCACCATCCGCGAGATACTTCCCTTTGCCAACCCTCGTTTTGCGATTAGTTCCTTACAAGTCTCCGCCATTTTGAATCAAAGCTAACTGCGCACGTTATATTTGTTACCTTTCTATTAACCGTTAAACCGATACTACACCCTCCGTTGCACAACTGATACAATGTTAAAACACCCTGTACTATCACACCCAAATTATAAGACCACACGTTCGTCCCAATAAACCACTCGTGATACAAAAACTGTTTCGATAGATATACGATAGTTTCGATAGATATACTGACTGGCCACTATTCACGGTAAAAATTGCTACACCATTTAATAATAATAATGCTTTTTTATGATCACTTACCCCAACTTGGTGTTGAACCTGCCACTCCCTCGATGGAATTATACGTCCTGAGATCGTTCTCCCAGGACCTTAATTCAATTCATTCCCTTCAGTCCTTATGAGGATCAACTCCAAAATTATATTACCACAGTCGTTTTTTAATTTGCACACTGAAATTATTGTAGTGGAGTTACACGACCACAAATCTCCACGAGGTCATCCGCTATGTCACTCCCACGTTGGAATTATCTGTCCTAAGAACGTACTCCTAGGATCATAATTCGCTTAGATTAAAACTTCACAATGTAATCCAGAATGAATGGTGTCAACACACCGCTAACTCGGCCAGGAATGCAACAAATACGGTTAAATCGCACGACCATAAATGTCTATCCAACGCGCAGTAACATAAATGGCGTCATCACACTGCTCGCACGCCAAGAATATAACAAATATGGCTAACTCGCACGATCATATATATTCACACCTCACAAATGCCACGCCGATCCGGCTCGAAGGACCAACTTTTTCTGTAAAGCAACGCTACCACCACTATACATATATTTCGTGGACTGTATTTTTCTCTTCGTTCACTCTTCACGATTAAAACAGACTTATTAATAGTGTACTATTTGTTTATTTAAAGTAAGTATCCTCACTGCTTATGTGTGCGTGCTATTTACAGAAAACAAAATTGAATGACCCTTGACCGACGGGTTTCCTTACTTTTATACTAGCGTACGCACACACCCATATTTCTACAATTTTACAATAAATGAGTTGCCAGATTAATAGAGCAGATTGCTCAATATAGGCTAGTATGGTCATTACAAATTATGACAGCGATTTTATTGACAGCTGCATTATTACAAATGGTATTATGTATTAACTAAATTATACAAATATATTTATTACATAACTAGTTACTAATTACTACATATCTATTCTAGAAGATAATCTAATCGGATGACTCGTTTGGTAACCATCGTTATAGCGAAGACAGTCGTCTTGATCTAGATAAGTGGTTGATTGTTGTATTATGTGTTGTGTTTTTAATTGTTGTTGTTTCTGCAGGTGTAGCCAAACATCGATCGGGGAAGTCGCAACACTCTAAATGACCGGATTTTACCTATATTGGGCTCAACACTTGTAACTAGGAATTCAAGTGATCATCTATAAGCAAAATTTAATAGTGTAGCAATAAATTAGTAATACGAACTTGTTGTTTTCTTTGTTTGGCCTCATAACCGCAACTCACTGCCTAACAGTATGTTGCAAAAACCTATATCCGACCGCTTGGACCCTTGGACTGAGAAAGATCAAACTCAACATCACTTTCTTCAAAAAAGTTCGCGAACACGTGTAAGAGAAAAAGAAATTCCTTGTTTTTTAATTAATTCAGTAATCAAACTGCCTCGTTATATGTTTTTGAGTTCCAGTTTTCAATATCATTAACAATTTCTTCAATAACAAGTAACAATTTTTCTCTGTTATCCTTAACTTCGGTGCAAATTCTAGATGAATAATTCCATCGCGTTTGAACTAAATTTAAAAAAATGTTGAATGATGCCATTGATCGTTGTTTGCAAAAAACAATTTTTCAAGATAAAATTAGTTGTAATTCGAAAATCATAAATCCAAAAAATCTACAATAAATAACACGATCATCCAAATCAGTTGACAATAACTTGACCCTTAGAAATACGAGTAATCACGCTCTTGAAAATAAACACGCGGCCCAAGAATATTTTGTTTAAATTTTGTATACCTTGAAAAGAATTTAGAAATTTTCTTTCAATCTAATTAAAATGTGCCAATCGCTCAAAGAGCAAACTTTATTCATTTGTTTGGTTAATTATGCATGTATATTTGCTTGGATGTGTTTGTAATCAGCAAAACCACCCAAATTTCAATTTTATATAGCTTTGTATGTAGACATTTTTGGTTTCGTTTGCTTACAGTAGAAATCAAAATAAAACTTATATTCATTCAGTCTGGAACGCTTAAAACTAACAAAATTAGCTGAAATATTTGTGATTATTATTGTAACATAGAAGGAGGATCAGCCGTTCTACACAGGATGTCAAAGAAGCACTGCTTCATGCTTCAAAATAAGTCGTAATAGATTTGTATTGATCAGTTCTCTACCAACCTTCATTGAGGTAACATCTTTGTGATTTACAAATTGAATTTATTGAGTTAAAAATAAAAAATAAAAAAAATCTTTATTAATATATAATTGTTCTTCAAATTGATTACTAATTTACAAAATAATAAATAAGTGTATACAATAAAACAAACTAACCAGAGTGAAACTAAAGGCCGCTTTAATGCGACCTTAAAAGTGTTATCGTTCAAAAATCAAAAACAGAAAACGTACGATGATGCAAGTTTACAACAAATGATTAGAGAAAATCAATACATGATCAACTCTTTACAACATAACAGTAACATGGCCGCCTCAACATCAACAAATATAACAACAAATAATACATTCAACAATCTGGTCGATGATGATGGTAACGGTATTGAATTTGATCTTGATTCTGAAATTCATTCAAAAAACAAAAATAATAAAATTATTATAACGCCCATAATAATACAAAACATCACTGAAAACAAATTGAGGGATATTCTCAAAGAACTCAACATTAATAAATTTCTGATTAAATTATGCAGCATTGGGATAAAAATTTCACTTCACAATCAGTTGGATTACAACAATCTACGTAAACACCTAACAGATACGAATACTGAACATTTTACCTATCGTTCTCCGTCAGAAAAAATATTAAAAGTAATATTAAACGGTCTGCCCAAAAAAATTAATACGGATGAGATTAAACAAGTACTCACTGATAATGAATACACTAATATAGACATAAACAGTGATGATATCATCGAAATAACTGAACTAAATCCTAAAGAAGGCTTGATGCAAAATGGTCTTTATCTGATCAAATTTAATGCAAACAACATTAAATTCAGGATTATACAAAAAATAAAAAGTCTCAACCATATAATTGTATCGTTTCGGATACATACTCCTAGGAAAATTTCTCCTACGCAATGTCGCAGATGCAGTATGTATGGCCATGGTACCTCCTACTGCTATAAAATACTAAGATGTCTCAAATGTGGAGACCCTCATGATACGCTACAATGTAAAGTTTCTGACGTAAATTTGAAATGCTGTTTATGTCAAGGAAACCATATGGCAAACTCACCCAACTGCCCAAAATTAAAGGAATACATCCTCATACAAGAAAACGTCAAAATTAAACGAAATATAAAATCTAACAATATAAATAATATTAGGGGCTCTTCAATACGACCTCCTCCGAATTTGTTAAATGCTGAAAAATTTCCGGAGCTTTCGTCTCCCCGGCCAACACAGATGCATCAGGCTTGGAATTCAATTTTTAATAATAAACCAACAAATTCTAATTATAGTGTAAACCAAAACAAATTGGACGCTGCTAATGTATCAAGACAAGTAAACTCCACAAAGGATTCTTTATTTACATATGAAGAAATTTTAACTCTGGTAAGTGATATGGTCTCGAGTCTTTCAGTTTGCAAGACGAAAGCAGAACAATTTACTGTTTTAACTCGCCTAATTGTAACCTACCTCTATAATAATGTTAAATAATGGTTCTACGAATCTGAATAATAACGCATTAAACATTTTTATCTGGAATGCGCAAAGTATAAACAATAAAGCAAATGAAACATTTTCTTATATGAAACATCTTAATGTGCACGTTGCCATAATTTCGGAAACATGGCTAAAAGGCGACGTATCACTCTTTGACCCGGAATTTAAAGTGTACAATTTAAATAGAAAATCGAGTGGTTATGGAGGTGTTGCCATTATAATTAAACGAAATATTCAACACTCTTTATTACCCACTTTAAATTTACAAACTATTGAGGCTTTAGCAATAGAAGTTAATACAATTCGTGGTAAAATAAAACTCATAGCCGCTTATTTTAAAGGAGGAACATCCAATATAGTTCTTAATAAATTTAAATCAGATATACAATACCTTACATCATTCCAAACAAATTTTATTTTAGGTGGAGATCTGAACGCAAAACATCCGCATTGGAATTGCTACAGAAATAGTAGAGCCGGTACAATCTTATACAATGAAATGTTAAATAGTACATTTGTGATTAAATTTCCAAGTTCTCCAACATATTTTAATCACAATTCAAGATATGGATCCACTCTGGACATAGCTCTCACTAATTGCCCACAATTCATTCATAATATGAAATCACGCCCAGATTTAAGTTCTGACCACCTACCGGTACACTTTCAATTTGACTGCAATCCACAACATTATGAGGGTTTACATAGATATAATTATTCCAAGGCAAATTGGCAACTCTATAAATCATGCATTGATAACAAACTAAAACTAACTAGCGAAGCCCCAATTCGAAATATTAAATCATGTAGCGATATTGATGAGCTAGTAGGTAATTTAAATAATATCATCTTATCTGCCAAAGATAAGTGCGTGCCTTGTAATAAAACTATATCAAAACTTAGTGAATTCAAAATCCCAGAAGCAACGAAAATGTTAATTCGGCTTAGAAACACACGTAGACGCCAGTGGCAACGCACCCGTGATCCTATGCTCAAATCTATTGTGAATGAGTTGCATCAACGCATTAAGGCAGAATTTCAAATTTTGAGAAATAATAAATGGGTTAATATGATTGAAAAACTCCAAAATGACCGTAATACAAATAAATTGTGGACAGTCAGTAAAAACCTGCGACAACGTAGTAAACAAATACCCCCCTTATACGATAAAGAAAACCGTTTTAAGTCTTGAAAAATGTGAATCCTTCGCAGCACAATTTGCTGCAATTCAAAATAATGATAATCACAATCAATCTTCATTTTCCCAACATATATCTTCAGAAGTCAATAGCTTTCTATCTACACATACCGGTTTATTATCGTCTCATGAATTTAATATGACAACTCCAAAAGAGATAAAGCAAATCATCAGAACTATCAAGCCTCGTAAATCTCCAGGATATGATACAATAAATGGTATATTAATCAAGAATCTTCCTATAAAAGGACATATATTTATTTCTTATTTATTCAACGCTTGTATGAAATTCTCCTATTTTTCCAAACATTGGAAAATGGCGAAAGTTATACCAATTCTAAAACCCGGAAAAGATAAATCCGAACTATCTAGCTATCGACCAATAAGCCTGTTAAATCTACTTGGAAAAATTTTCGAAATAGTTCTCAAAATTCGTTGTAACAAATTTATTAAAATAAAAAATATCCTACCAGGCGAGCAATTCGGTTTTCGTGACGAGATTTCAGCTCAACATCAGGCACTTCGCATTTATCAACATGTTAGATCTTCATTTAATGAAAAACAATCAACGGGTCTTATCCTATTTGACATTGAAAAAGCATTCGATCGTGTTTGGCACAAGGGACTTATTTACAAACTAATTCAATTTAAATTCCCAATTTACCTCATTAAAATCATCTATAATTATCTCAATGAAAGGCGGTTTTTCGTCTATATGTCTAATGAAAAATCGATTGTGCATCACATTAATGCGGGCGTTCCCCAAGGAGCCGTTCTATCACCAATTCTGTATAATTTATACATGGCTGATATTAGGAATTTCTTTTCAAATATTCATTTCGCCCAATATGCCGACGATACAGCAATCTATACATCATCTGCCGATCCCAATATTATAATTAGCAACTTACAATCTAACATGAATACATTATCTAGCTATTGTGCTCAATGGGATATCAAACTAAACCCGTCCAAAACCCAAGCAATATTTTTTACTCGGAGGAGAGCAACTAGATTTTTACCTGGGGGTCTTCACGTAATAGTAGACAACACTCCAATCCAATGGTGTAAAAAAGTCAAATACCTAGGTCTTTGGTTTGATCAAAAAATGTTATTGCAAAATCATATTGAACATATTGTACAATTGAAAAATCACAAAAATTAACTAAAATTTTATATCCACTATTATGTCGTAACTCAAAATTATCCGAGAATAATAAACTGCTGATTTACAAAATGATAATTAGGGCAACAATTACGTATGGTAGCCAAATTTGGAGCAACGCTGCTCATACACATAAAAAGCGATTACAAATTGTACAGAACCGTTGTTTAAAAATTATAAGAGATCTCCCACGTAGATATCCAACAATCACCTTGCACACTGAATGTAATCTTGAGACCTTATCAACATATATAGCCAGATTAAACCAAAAATTTTCTCTGTCCTGTTTATTTTCGGAGAACACTATAATTAGAAATTTAATTTCATAATTTTTCATGTTACCTGTTTAGTTTTTAATTCTGTACAGACAGTAAGGTTTTTTTTAAATACAATTTTTCCTTAAATAACTCTCATTTGAATTTACAAAATATCTTAAATTATATAATAAATAAATAAAAAATAAATGTAAAAATTAAACAAAGTTGTACGTAATTATAAATTACAGAGCTCTAAAAATGTTTTATAATAAAAAAAAAAAAAAAAAAAAAAAAAAAAAAAAAAAAAAAGATTTGTATTGATAATTTAAAATATTATTTTATATTTAAACACAAACATTTTTGTATTGATTTGTTCTGCTCTCTCGAAAATAAAATTTCAACTAAAATCTACATCTCAAAAATGGCCTTCATTTTTTATTATTTCCTTTCTATTTGTGTTCAAGCTGCTTCACTGAAAAATTTTTGTTGAAAAATGAGTCGCAATTAAAACTGGTATCATAGGCAAACGGGGAAACAAGCGAAGATGAAGCTTCTTTGACAACCCGTATGGAACGGAATGAGGGGAATTGTAAAGTAGAGATTTTCGATTCTTTATTTGTTTAAATATATGTATGTATGTAATTTTTTTTTTCGTGCTTCTATGTAAATAGTACTTTCGTTCGTAATATTATTATTATTGATTTGCTAATTTCACTGGTGCATGCATTGCATGCATTGCACGACATATAGACTTCATACTGCCTCTGGATATATTTATAAACTTATTTTTTTATTATAATTATTTTTTTTTTGTTTTGTTTATCTTGTTTAAAATTACTTCAATCGGTAGAATTTGTTTACGATTAATATCTTGAATCATGTCGTCGGATCGATTAAGATATCTCGCGAAAGAGGAACTGCTAGTTGAATATGCGTTACGACAAATTTCTCCAGATGATAGTGAAGCTGAATTTAAGCTTATTAAATGTTGGTCGGAAGAAGAGAAAGACCAATCCAAACAATTAATTGATTCTCACGTTAGTCCTCCTGAGGCTAAACAGGAAGTGGATTTGTGTATTAAAGCTACTAGATCATGGTTTCAGATAACTGATAAATATACTGCAGAGACTGCTTTACCTCTGTTAATCGAAGCCATAACTCGAATTACCCATTGGTTTCAGAGGGCTAACAGAGCCAAGAATTCATTTGGTGATATTCCCGAGCTTAACAAAACTATCGTTAAACTCAGACGTACATGTCAAATGTTAAAAAACTACCTAGAATTGCAGATGCATGTGGAGACTAGTAAAGTCCAGAAAGTACAAGCCCCCATAAGAGCACCACCGGAAACTTATTTGGTGCAGTCTGACCAAGGGGGAGGTTCACATACTGCAAAAGTGGTTTCAGGTGATGAGTATCAAAATGGTTCTAGGTCCTTTGCTGACTCAAGTTGGGTGGAAGGTACACTGATCGCTATTAACTTTAAAGATCGTTTATCAGTTTCTAACCAGCTGATTCAGCCGGATCAATATCTCGAAGAAGCTAACAATAACTCACTTGGGGCTTCTAAGAAATATAATATGTCATCGTCGTCGAATATCGAGAATAGGAAGCGTCATTTGTTACCAAATCCTTTTAGTTTGTCACAAGTTAGACCCGAAAGATTCAATGAAGGTGGTAATGCTGAAATTGCTAACCAAAATACATTTAGGCATACTTTTGTTGACGCCCAAGTTAGCGGACGTACCCCTCCGGCCACTAACGAAAGAGCAAACTTTTTGAGATCCCCATTCAATTGTATGTTAAAATTGCCAAATTGGAATGTACCAAAATTTTCTGGACAACATACTCACCTGAGCCATAAAAACATTCATGTAAGCGACTTTGTATTTCAGTTGGAAAACCAAGCTTTCCTTAGTTGTTATCCTGCTGATCAGCTTCATCGTATTATTTGCAATTATCTGGAAAGTCAATCTCAGACTTGGATGCTGCTTTTTATGCGGAAGAATGCCAATGCAACTTGGGACGAAATAAAAAATGCTTTTATATCGCGTTTCTCGGATCCGGGTGGCGATGACCAAGAACGTTTGGCTTTACAACAACGAAGACAAGGCAATCAATCAATAGATGATTACGTTATTGAAATGGAATCACGGAATTATAAATTAAAACAACCATTTTCGGACTTCCAGTTATTAAAAATTGTCCAGACAAATTTACACCCAGAACTAAAGACACAAGTCTTACTAAATAATTACAATAGTGTTGAACATTTACGAAATTCGTGCAAACGGTTTGAGTGTCACTGGGCCGAAACGGGCCATGACCCTCGAAAGCTTTTTAATACCAATCGCCGTCGGGTAGTATCTGCTCTTGAAAGAACTCATCCTGTTCAAAATAACCTGGATGAATACCAGGACCATGATTCAGTTGAATTCAGGCAGCCCGAATATGTCCCTGATATATCAGCTGTCAACATCTCATCAGGAAGACCGATACGAAAGGATCCCGATTTCAACATATGTTGGAATTGTAAAGATATTGGCCATTTTTTTAAGGATTGCCGTGAAGTAATTACCAGTGTATTTTGTTTCGGAGGTGGTAAAAAGGGGGTGATTAAGCCATTTTGTCTACAATGTAAAAATAAGCCCATACGGGGAAACAGGCAGGCGAACGTATTGAATTCTGGGACAATGCGTTCGGAGAAATCAGACCAACCACCCAGACCAATCAAGATCTATCAGAAGGCGGAAGAAAAGTAAATGTAGATATCCGGCATAATAAGACTCATGGCTACACCTTACCATGCCAATCGTATTACCTTATTAAACAATCGTGTAAGAATGATTTCCCATTTAAAATATCCTCGTTAGTTAAAAGGGGGAGTCATAATCTCGCCCGTAATATAATGTACTTCAAGATAAAACGTGAAATTCGAAGAGAGTGTGCAACAGTCGTGATAAATGAGATAGAGATGAGCAATCCCGATCCAAGACCATATACGGATGTTGAAATTGGTGGTATCACTAAACGAGGTTTGATGGACAGTGGCGCCACAATTAGTATTAGGCAATAACTCATTGAAATTTTTAGAAAATACCCAATTGAAAGTACATAAAATAAACTCGGTTGTGCGAACGGCTGACGGGACACCCAACACTATCATTGGATATATCAACGCACCAGTCAAATATCAAAATAAAGAAAAAATCCTTCGTATATTTATTGTACCTTCACTTCAAGGAGAATTATATTTAGGCATAAATTTTTGGACCGCATTCGATATAGCCCCGGCTACAATTCAAGTTCATGAATTACTAATGGAACTCGATAACAACCCCAGGCATACCCTTAATGAATTTCAAGCCTCTTTACTTCAGCAGGTAAAAGAGTCTTTTCCAACTTTCGAGAAACAAGGTTTAGGACGAACTACATTATACGAGCACAAGATAGACGTAGGAGATGCCCAACCCATAAAACAGCGACATTACCCAATATCGCCAGCTGTTCAACAGGATATGGATACGATGGTCAAAGAGATGCTGGAGAAAGGCGTGATCGAGGAAAGCAATAGTGCTTGGAGTTCGCCGGTATTCTTAATGCCAAACCTGAGTTCGCCGGTATTATTAGTGCCAAACCCAAATGGTAAAAAGCGGCTATGCCTGGACTCGCGTAAACTAAACTTAGTGACAAAGAAAGACGCATATCCGGCTCCCCATATAGAGGGATTGTTAGGTAGACTTGGAGATACAAAGTTTATTACAAGTTTCGATCTAAAAGATGCCTATTGGCAAATACCGCTAACGAAAGATTCCAAAGAAAAAACTGCGTTTTCCATACCTGGGCAAAAGTTGTATCATTTTCGTGTAATACCGTTTGGCCTTTGTAATGCTTCGGCATCGATGTGCAGACTAATGGATATGGTTATCCCGCATGAACTCAGGGAGAACGTATTTGTGTACCTAGACGATTTATTGATAGTGTCGCCCACTTTTACCCATCACCTGAATTTACTACGAGTGGTAGCAGCGAAACTGCGAGAGGCTGGGTTACAATATGGGTAAAAGTCATTTCGTTATGCGCCAAATAAAATATTTAGGATACTTAGTAGGAGAGGATGGTCTGCGAAGCGATCCGGCCAAAATCGAGGCGATTGTTAAATTTCCCCAACCGATCTCAGTCAAACAAGTTCGACGCTTCATGGGTATGGTCAGCTGGTATCGTCGCTTTGTTTCCAATTTCGCCGAAGTGACCGCACCCATTACATCCTTGCTAAGGAAAGACATACCTTTTGTTTGGAGTCCTCAAATTCAGGCCGCCTTTGATAAAATTAAATACCTTTTAACAACGGCGCCGGTACTGGTTAACCCGGATTACAATACGCGATTTTATATAAGAGCCGATGCCAGTACGGAGGGTTTAGGCGGGGTCTTATTTCAAAAGTCTGAAGACGGCAGTGAACAACCAATTGCTTTTATGTCGGCTAAGTTAAACAAAGCTGAAAGAAATTACTCTATATCAGAATTCGAGTGCCTGGCAGTGGTAAAATCAATAAAGAAATTCAGGGCATATATAGAGGGATTTCCATTTACAGTGATTACCGACCACGCGGCGTTGAAATGGCTAATGACGCAGAAGGATTTGGCGGGAAGACTTGCTCGCTGGAGTTTAAATTTTAGGGGTTTAACTTCGATATAGAACATCAAAAGGGAAAGCAAAAACTTAGTACCAGATGTCCTTTCACGGATATATTGCGATTCGCTAGATGAACTGAATGATCAAGTAAATTTGTCCATCCCTGGAATAGCTCGGAGAGGGTAAATCGCTCAATAATTGCCGTTATCCGTTCTTACCTAAAAGAAAATCATCGGAAGTGGGATGTGCATATTTCCGAAATAGCTGCCGCCCTTAGAAGTTCTGTTCACCAATCTACCAAAAATAATCCCCACTATCTAATGTTTGGATACCATAGGATTTATCATGGAGACCAGTATAAGCTATTGAAAAAAGCCAAATGGTTGTCCGACCCCGACGTCCAAAATCTTCCAAATAATGTTAAGTTACCAATAGTTCATGAAAAGGTAAGGATACATCTACAGGACGCATACAAAAAATACGCTCACGCACACGAGCGATAGAATATCAGCCTGGACAAACCGTATTTGTGAAGTCGTTCTATGAAAGTGACGCAACAAAGCAATTTTCAGCTAAATTAGCTCCTTCTAGAATTAAGGCAAAAGTAGCCCGAAGAATAGGGTTAGTTAATTATTTATTAGTTAACGATGACGGCAAAGTAATTGGCACTTATCATGCTAAAGATATCTCACCCTAAAATTTGGAACCGAAGCATACTATTGGCTACTATGCTATAAACTTGTGCAGGAAGAGGTTGAAGATCACAATATAGCAAGTAACACCTATTACATACCGCATCATGGTGTAATCAAGCAGGATAGCACCACTACAAAACTTAGAGTAGTGTTCGATGCTTCGGCTAAAACTACGACAGGAGTATCTTTAAACGATTGCATGATGAATGGTCCCAAATTACAAGATGACCTAACGGATATATTATTGCGATGGCGAAAATACAAAATTGTAATGACAGCGGACATAGAGAAAATGTATCGCCAAATCTGGATAAACGAACAAGACCAGAATTACCAACGAATATTATGGAGAACTCAACCGTCTAAACCAATGACAACTTATAAACTTAAGACAGATATGTGACTGGACAACAGCAGCCAGTTTCTTGGCGATAAGAGCATTGAGACAGTTAGCTCTTGATGGAGCCAGTGAGTATCCAATAGCAGCACACATCATATTGAAAGATTTTTATGTTGACGATTTGCTGACCGGATGCCATAATATAAGGGAGGCATGTCAATCAGTTCGCGAATTAAAATTGCTAACAGATCGAGGTGGATTTAACTTACGAAAATGATTTTCTAACTCAAGTGAATTATTAAAACATATACCAAGAGAGCTGCACGGTAAGTTTAATATGGAAATCAAGTTAAACGATTGCATCAAGACTCTAGGCATTTTATACGATCCACAAGAAGACAACTTTAAATTTGATGTTGCAAAACTCCAGTTATCCAGCAACTAAGCTAAAAAGCGTTCATTACTATCCGAATCATCGAAACTATTTGATCCAGTTGGATGGCTCTCTCCACTAACAATTACGGCAAAAATTATGATGACCGACATAGAGCTTCACGGTTCGCTGATGCTTCGGAATACGCATATGCCGCTGCTATATATTGTCGAACAGTAAACAAAGATGGAACAATTACAACACAACTTTTAACATCGAAGACAAGAGTCGCTCCAACTAAAGTGAGGTTGTCAATTCCTCGACTAGAGCTAAATGCAGCTTTATTATTATCAAAACTGCTCAAACACGTCCAAGAAGCCTTAAATCTAAACAACTGCAGGATGTATGCGTGGTCAGACTCAACCATTGCACTATGTTGGATCACAGGCGAGCCAAACAAATTTAAGGCATTCGTGGCAAACAGGATTTCTGCTATAAAATCCTTGATACCGACCACAACATGGCATCACGTAAAATCAGGCGACAACCCAGCTGATATAGCTTCACGAGGCGCACCACCATCCGCACTAACAAACAACAAATTATGGTGGGAGGGACCGAACTTTCTGGGACAAAATATAACTAGTTGGAAGGAAATCTATAGTTCCTCACTTACTCATACACATCATCGTGAAGAATTAGAAGAAAAAAATTCAAAACTAATGACAATAAGCAGAAAAGAGCACGTGTTTAATGAATTATTTGAGCGATGTTCGAATTACAACAGATTAAAACGCATACAGTTGCGTACTGTAAACGATTTATCAACAATGCCAAGCATGGCAACAATAATAATAAGCAGCTAACAGGTATAGAACTCCGGGATGCGGAAACAACAATTCTCAAGGCACTACAAAAGATTTTTCTAATGAAATTAGCTGTCTTAACCAGGCTAAACAAATTAGCAAAAGAAGCAAGCTACTATCATTGAATCCAACTTTAGATGAAAATGGCTTGTTACGACTAAATGGACCACTTCAAAATTCAACATTATCAAGGTCCAGGAAAAACCCCATCATCCTGGATAAACACAACCTTGTAACACAAAGAATTATAGAAAATGCTCATGTCAGTACCTTACATGGGGGTGCCCAACTAACATTGTCGCATTTGAGAAATAAATATTGGATTATTGACGGTAAACGTGCCGTACGTCGAGTAATTCAAAAATGCATTATTTGCTTTCGTAACAAAAAGCATCTTACACAACAACAAATGGGAAACTTACCATCTGCTAGAGTACGGCCGGGAAGACCGTTCGCAAAAACGGGTATTGATTATGCTGGCCCCATTCAAGTGAAGCAAGGGAAGAGGTCACAAAACTCACAAAGGTTACATTGCACTGTTCATCTGCATGGTAACAAAAGCTATACATATTGAAATTGTAAGCGATTTAACAACCGAATCATTTATTGCTGCTTACAAGCGATTTACATCCAGGAGAGGATTATGCACGGATATCTACTCTGACAATGGGACATACTTCGTTGGAGCGAACAAGGCAATGTTAAAGGAACATCATCGCGCAATAACCACATTTCCGGACGAGATCGCCACTATGATAGCCAACGACGAAACCGGTGTTACTAAATTATGACCAACAACCAACCACACGTTGGAAACTAGGGCGAATTATCGAGACACATGCCGGAAGCGATGATTTAGTTAGAGTAGCTACAGTGAAGTGCGAGAACAATATCTTCAAGCGGCCAATTGTGAAATTGTGCAAACTACCAATTGAGGAAAATTTAAAGGATCTAATGCCCATGAAAGCCAACCAGAGTGAACAGGAGAAGGAGTCGCAAATATCCAAGAATTCCGAGAGGTTTTTGCGGCAGCAACCTCATCGACAAGTGAAAAACCAGAGCAAATTGAAACATCTGATGCTTGCGACGTTGTCCATATGTTGCATTTTGGGACTTGCTCAGGCCAACATAGAAATACTCCATTCAACCATTCTACAGGCATACACTTTGAATCAATAGGCAGACTCGAGGTAGTAGCCATGAAATGGTCACTAATAATCTATTATAATATGAGTAATTACTGGGAGGAAATTGAAGCATTCAAGACCGCGCAAAATCAACTGAAGAAGTCCTGCATAGACGTTGTTGAAATAAATTGCGAATTAATTCTTCAACAAATTCAATGGCAGTTCAATAATTTGGAGGCAGATAATGAATTATTTATAGCCAGCAACAAGGAAGTGCGCAGACCAAAACGAGGTTTAGGCGACACAATAGGGGTTGTGTTAGGCGACATGTTTGGGATTCTTACAGAGCGTGAAGCAAGAGAATATGAAAATCAATTTGAAGCCATAAACAATGATCAGTATCAATTAGAGGCACTGATATAAGGAATCATACCACAATAATAGACAACACAGTTAAGCTAATAAAGCACAACTCAATTCTTACCATGAAATCATTAAACAAACTGATAAATGATCATGGAATGCTAAAGGCTGAACTAGAACAATTAAACGAGTACTTCATACGGGAAAAGCAAATTCGTTTAATATTAACTTCAAGTATTGAATTGATAATAATATTGAAAAATTTGGAGGACACGCAACAAGCCTTACTTGACGTAATCCATAATCCACACAAGAACATTTTGCATCCTTCATTACTCTCCCCGGCTCAATTGGATCAAGAGCTGGAAATTATTAAAAGACATATACCATCAACGATCACCATACCTGGGCGTTCCTCCAAGGAACATTATAGTAGAACTCACCATTCCATTATCATTTACGCGGGAGTACACACTGTTAGCCGTTTTTCCAGTGCCTAATATCGAACACAGGAATTCGCAGTCTTACATCGACACCAAGGCAGAATTTTTAGCAATAGATGCTCACCGAGAACAGCTCGCATTAATGACTAAAGAGCAAGTAAAAAGTTGTCAATCATTTCAAGGAAAAAGATTTTTGTGTGAATATCGCCAATACATAACATCATGAGCAGCCAAGCTCAATGGGAGGTGGCAATCCTACAACGGAAGATGAATCTTGAGGAATTATGTTCCATCGGAACCGTAAATGCATCAAATCACTGGATAAAACATAATGCCAACAATCAGTGGGTATATGACATTCACAATGAAACAACAATCGATGTAATATGCGGTCATGAAAGCAAATCGTATAACCTTCAAGGATCAGGCATAGTAAAAATGAAAGCTGGTTGTGTGCTACGGGATGCAAATTTGTATATCGTTGCAATCGGATTCTATTCTAACCATTTGGAAAAGGGATTCAATAGATCTGCTAATACGTTAGCTGAATCTATTCACTTAAAGAAGTTCATCACCCTGATCAAAGATAGCCCAGTCCGACATAATCATCCACAGTATGTAACGCTTCAAGATACCAACAAATTGGAAGAAGAGATAAAGACGCTCGAAAATATGAAGATCCAACTACAAGAGGGAAATAATCATCATATCCACCATTATACCATGACTCATGTTATTTCTGGGATCCTTTTAGTTTTAGGTGTCATTTGGGGCATCAAATGTTTAAGACAAAGACGAGCGAATCCTCGCCCACCACCTACGCCACTTCAACGTGCAGAAGTCTAATCATCCCAAGTAGGCGGGCCGGAATATGTTGAGTTCAACATCAACAGGGCATCGATCTGCATAAATATTATAATTGTAAAGTAATATGTATATAAGTAAGCATGCTTGTACATACATTATGTAGTATAAGCTTACTCATCAAATTTAAATTGGCTAGTGACATATAATACAACATTTTTGCACTAACATAAATTTTAATGATGCGAGCACTTATTTTTGTATATAAAGAACTAAATTGAAATGAATAAATCAGAACGAAATTATATCAGTAACGTTTTAGTTTTGTTTTCAAAAATAATTTTAATTCAGAAATAGTGAGCCCTCACCAGCGGTAAGCTCGCTAACATCTGAAATTAAGCACTGTATAAAAAGGATTTTATTACCGTATTATTGATTCAAAATATATAGGAATGAAAGGCGATCGACGTTGTCACTGCAGCAGACTTATAAACATACGAATTTTTAGTGTATGACGAAAGTATACTGTTGAAATTTATTTTGTAAATATAAATAGAGTCGTCGCAGCCAAAAACAGAAAAATGTTAAGTTCTTTTAGTTATGATATTTATAATAAAGCGCTTTTTCTCGGTTATATCTTATATGATATACTTACTATGCAGGAAAGGGTTAAATTCACTAAAGTAAAACGTTCGATAATGCATGATAGAACATCTCATTTCATTTTCCAATTATTGCCTGAATCACTTATAAATGCTAAGATAATCTGGATGGTCCTCCTGGAATACAACATATAACGCTATTAAAAAACACATATCATGTAATAATTTATTTATTTTACTTCAGTGTACGACAATGCTTACATATAAACGAAAGCCAAATATTACTACATTTAAAACGGAGTTAGCGGTTTAACACTGTCATTTTGATTATAAAATTGAGATAAAACTATACAGCCGTAGAGAACTAATCTGACTCGATTTAAAGTGAAATTAAGGAGAGCTAGTCATATCCTTAGCATAGTTTTTCTTATCTAATGACAAATTGTCACCAACAATATAGATAAAAACCACAAATAAAAAATTCAATGAAAAGCAGTATCGTAAAATAACACAAATCAAACCTAAATTAGTATGACCTAATCGTAAACTTAAAATAATTCACAATCACAAATCCAACTAGGGTTCGCAATACCGGTATACCGCCCTTAAAAATCTGTTTTGAAATAAAGAGCAATTGCAGTTAACAATAAACAAGAGAATAGAAACGCCTAACATAAAAGATAGAGATGGAAACCACAGCTGAAAAGATCTGAACAAAACTATTCTAGAATCAGTATACAATTACTTGTTAACAATCCGCCCCACTAATGTTCAATCTGAGAGGGTATTCACAGCGGCTGGTCTGATTTGCACGAAAATTCGTTCGCGATTGTCTGATGAGAGCATTGACAATTTAAGTTTTTTAAGGTCACATTTTTCTAATGTGAACAAATAAATTTAGGTAAGTTTAGCTCAACAACCAAATGCACTTATTTTTATACTGTATGTGATATTGAATTACAACTTGACTGAATTATTGAATATGGTTCCTTTAAATTTTATTAATTTTATAAGTGAATTATTAAATGTACTTTATGCATAATTTTATTTACTGGTAATTTGTTGATTTTGTAATCGGATTATTAAACTAAAATATGAATCATACGATGAAATAAAAAAAAAGTGTCTGAAAAATACCGAAACACCGGTATTGATTTTCCCCGGTATTTTGCGAACCCTAACTCCAACCACTCAATTAATTAAATTTAGAATATTAATATTTTTGGCTTTAAATATTATAGGATAAAGATTCGCACGCGTACACATCAAAGTAATATTATATTATTTATAAAATATCATGAAACATAATATTTAATCTACTGGTAATAGCAACGATTCCCATTTTATCTGAGTTTTATAAACCTCCTGGTCCAACCACAAATCATAATGTAATTTAAATTCTTCGCTGAGTTCAATTTCGGTGTCCCATTCCTCATATCCCCATGAATAATTGAATTGTTCAAAGTTAAGAGCATGCTTATTAAAATCAGCAACCTGTTCGTAATCATTTAGTTCGTATAATTGATTTGATCGATGATTGATAGGAACAAATTGCCCATTGATTTGCTGAATACCGCTCGAGCTCACACCATTTAAGTTGGTTCCACTTAAAAAGTACCGCCGATTATTAAAACGATCGACTGACGAACGTAAGGTGCATTCCTCTGCCTGAAAATCCCATGGTCGTGCATCCAAATCATTTCCGAAAGCCCAGTCATCATTCAACCGGTGACGCACTTTAGAATAGATTGCGCTCATTGTTTTCATATTCGATTTGCGCCACTGTCGCCCAAGATATTTTGTCTGCATTTTAAGTAATTTTAAAATATATAATTGCATCATGGCATGCCGTACTTTAAGGGTTTTCTTCAATATAGGCGCCGATTTAAATACCACCAACATCATGATCCGCGAATGTTTCCATTTCGTTAGCTTGTTTAAAACACGCAACAAATTGATACACGAAAATATATTACGCCACGAATATGGAGCTGAATCTCCAATTACTAAACTCTCGGATGTCAATTCGGGCTGCTCCCCAATCACACATGACGGGAAATCCATTATCGGTATTATATTTTTGGAACCAACATACCCCATGATATTCTGATTGAAAAATTTCAATACGAGCGGTATACAATTTGCAAACACTAAATGCTGCGACATGAACTCAAACTGATAAATGTGGTTGATTTTAAAATGTTTCAAATACAATAACAGTATTGCCGAGATTGCTTTAACGATGATCTCCTTGTGGCGATTTACATCGATTCCTAATTTAGTTGATTGCGTGATTGTTATTGGCATTTCCTCCGGCAATACATCTGCCATAATATTTATACTCTCAGTTTTCGCTTTGGATGTCGGCGCTGCTGCCAATAAAATTTTTAATAAAGCGATCATGTACTGCGGTAAATTAGGTAAAATCGCTTGATACAAAATTTCGGCTGGGGTTTGTACGATTTCATACTCGTTCGCCGAAAATGGACATCGTGCAATCTCTTGCTCCTTTTGTATTTGAATATCCGCCAAACTGATGTACATGTGCTTATAATACAAATTAAATAAATAAAAAATTGTAATTAAATTGTTCGTTGCAACACTTTCATAGGCTTTACCTTTTTTAATGTTTTAACGCCTTCATGAATTGGCTGTGGTAAACCAGCAAGACTTTGATGATCATCAGGTAATGTAAAACCGATAAATTTGCTGCGTGATGCATCTAAAAATAAATCCACATCACGTTGGCGAACTTTTGGAGCCCACGGCAATCGGCTGATTACTCGAAATGATGTTGGATTATTGTACTGTTGCAAGTCATACTTTTGAGCTGGAAAATGAAATGTGAGATATTAAAATTTTTTAATGTTAGGATATTCTCTAAACTATTTTGGTCAATTTTGTTCCTATAAGTCAATATGTATAAGTTTATAGTGTTTTCTTAATAAGCAATCAGTCTTCTCGACAACCGCGTTTAAGGTGCTAGTTAGACCTTATAGCTTTTGGTCATGGTCTCGGCGGGACCACCTGCACGAACTTGACTGCCTTCTTCGAGCTATGTCAATACGACACATTAGCCAACTGCATTCTACGATTTGAGAGTCATATTTCGAAGGACAATAATAAATTTTATTTGGAGCCTACATTTGTGAAAAATGGACGAAACGAAATGCTTGTCGGGATCCAAATCGCCCACCTTCTTGGATATATGTAGCTTAGTCATGGCGGTTTTTAAGACAAAGTTTCAGTCATTTGTTAAGTGTGCATCAATTTTAAGAGATGGATGTCGATTTTACGTTTTTAGCAACATTTACGTCATTGCATTCTATTCTGTTTTCAAATGAAAAAAAATGCTACTCAAGCTATGGAATTGATTATTTCGACTATGAGTGAACGTTCTATGAGTGAACGTGCTTGCAAGATTTCGTGATGGCAATTTTAGTCTTGAGGACCATCCGTATTTGCATTCTCGGTACAAACGAAAATTTTTGTTGGGCAAAATCAATACGTTGATTTTGTACCATAATCCCATATGTAGAAAACCATGGGGTTGATCCAGGCCAGCCATCAACATCAGTTACAAAACTGAATATACATGTTTAGAAAGTGTTACTGTGTGTCTCTGGTAGGATTGGAAAGGGTTCATTTACTACGAGCTTCTTGAACCTGGTCGAACTGTTACAGTTGAATTTCATGAAAATTTGTCTAAAACAGTGGTTCTTAACCTTTTTTATTCGCGGCCCACCAAATAATAATAATAAATTTACGCGAATCGTTTTCCCAAAGTTTATTGTGAAGTTTGCTTGATTTTTTCTGATGTTCACGTCGACAGTATTGTCAGTATTGCGTGCAGATTTTTTTTTGTTTAGTTTTTTACCTTATATTCTGAATCATTAATTTAAAATTTCAGCGGACCCCCCCAAATTGAGGCATAAATTCGGGGGTATTCTGCCCAACGGGCAATTTGTTTTTAGTTCCTCATTGGATGCTTCTTCACTTGGTTCAAGCGCTAGTGGGTAATTTGAGTTTTTTAACCAACTTGGTCCTTCCCACCAAAGTTTATAGTTTCGCAAGTTTCGTGCATTCATTCCACGTGAAGCTACATCTGCGGGGTTATAATTGGATTTTACATAATGCCACTGACCTGGCTGCATAAGCGACTGAATTTCAGCTATTCTGTTACCCACAAAAGTTTTGTATATACTGGGATCCTTTTATCCATCCAAGCGTTATCATCGAATCCGTCCACGCATAGGTAGTAGTGTGTTTCAAATTCATGGCATCTTGAACTGTTTTTAATAACTTTGCCAATAGTATAGCACCGCATAATTCCAACCTTGGTAACGATATTCTGTTTTTATATGAGCGACTTTGGTTTTTGCTGCTATTAGATAAACGACCGGTGTGCCTTGGGAGTTTGTTGTCTTGTAGTATACCACTGCTGCAAATGCCTTCTCTGATGCATCGCTGAATCCATGTAGTTCACTTTCGCCTTGTTGCATTTGTTCTATCCATCTGGTTATGGTAATATTGTCAATTTCATTCAAAGCTTTTTTGAATTGACTCCATTGTTGTTGTAGTTCAATACTTCGGACAATGATATTTTAAACCCAAAATTGTCAAAAACTGGGTTCCAGGTTATTCCGAGCGTCTTAATTGTTTAGCCTATCTTCGCGAGTGCTTCTAGGTAGATGTGTTGTCAATTCTTTTTTGTTACTTGCCCATTTTCTTAGATTAAAACCTCCAGCCTTTAGCAATTGTATGAGTTGTGATTGGGCCTCTAATGCTTCTTCTAATGTATCCGCTCCTGAAAGCAGATCATCAACATAGAAATCTTTTAACATTATTTTGGACGCGATTGGGTAGTTTTTTATTTCATCATGTGCTAGTTGACATAAGACTTTAGTGGCTCAATATGTAGCTGACGTGGTCCCATATGTTACTGTTTTAAGTTTAAACGTCTTGATTTCTTCTTTTGGTGATTCTCTCCACAGGAGCCGTTGATAGTTTAGATCTTCTTCATTGATTATGATCTGGCGGAACATTTTCTCTATGTCGGCTTTGATAACGAATTTATGTTTTCTCCATCGCATTAGAATTGATATTAGATCCTGTTGTAACGTTGGACCATTTAGCATTAAGCCATTCAATGATGCACCGGATGCGTTTTTGCCGACCCATCGAACACGACTCTAAGTTTTGTAGTCGTGCCGTCTGATTTCATCATTGCTTGATGTGGAAGATAATATGCTACAGTTGAGTCTGCCTCATCTTTTAGCATCTCCATTTGATCAAGTTGTTCATATTCACGCATAAATTCTCTATAACTTTTTCTGAGATTTGGTTCTCTTGATAACCTTCTTTCGACTTGAAGGAACCTTGCTATTGCCATGCGTTTAGAATCTCCCAAATACATAGTTGGATCCTTCTGGAATGAGATACGTAATTTGTAACGCCCATTTTTCAGTCGCCTGTGCGTACCACGAAAGAATTCCTCACACTCCTTCTCTGGCTTTGTGAGAATGCGTGGGGGATGCAGTTCTTCTACCTTCCAACATTTTTTTAGTTGTTCATTTATCTCAGTCGATGAGACGTGTGAGTTGTATTTTAGCTCTGTTGTCTTGTTCAGAGTAGATATTCTTCCTAAAATTAACCATCCGAATTATGTGAGCTGTGCTACTGGTTCGTTTTTATTTCCTTTGGTGCACTGTGGCTTCATGGCCTGCGTATAATAATCTGCACCCAGAAGTGCTTCAAACATAAACGGTTTTTGTGGCAGAATTTTGCTTATTTTGGTTAGTACTAGAGCTTCAATTTCTATTGAAAATGTTGACGGATATCTTGGTTGTAAGTTGATATTTACAATACTATTGCCAGCAACTTGTCCGCCCACACCATTGATTTTACGACCTACTAGATTTAAACGTTGTTTGGCTTCTGTTGTTATTTATGTTGTTATTTCCCTTCCATCAAACCTTGTGGTTTCGACAAGGGCGGTTGCTAAAAGTGTTGTCTCATGCGTTTTCATCGCACTATTGGTTGAAATGCTTCTTGAAGTCGTAGTTGTAGGCTGATTTGAATGAAGTAGATTATGGTGCTTGCCATTGTATTGTTTACATCTTGATTGACTATAACATTGTTGAAAATTGTGTCCAGTGGCTAGGCACCTTCTGCATAGATCATGTAAGTTGATAAGCTGTATTCGATCTATGTGACTCATTTTGTTAAACTTGTGGCAGCATTCTAAATTACGATTGCCTGAACACAAGATACACGATTGATTTTTTACTATAGTTGCACTGAATGCTTGTTGTTTATGGCGAAGGCTATCGTTTGCCGGCGTTAATTTTGGTATTCGAAAGGTTTCTAGCAGTTGATATCGCTGTTCCGAAGAAGTCCGTTGGTGGATTGAAGCTCCTTAGGATTTTTTAATGACATCTCATATGATTTGAGTCTCGTTGTCTAGTTTTTTCGTTAGAAATGGAACTAGCCAAGCACACCCGGTCGCAATGTCGACCCCTAAATTCTTTATTGCAAGTAGATTTTCCCTGATGGTGTCATGATATTCAATTGCGGACGCTGCTTCTTGTTGAATATTGCGTAGGGAAAAATAGCGTCGATGGGATTGTTTACTAGCAACCTTTTTGTTTTGATATTTGTTGCCTAGTATTTCCATCGCGCTTTTGTAATTATCTCCTATTGGCTGCAAATGTTGAATAATTTTGCTCGCTGATCCCTCAAAATGTGTTTTGAGATACATGATTTTGTGTGTATCTGTTGGACTAACATTTTGATCTACCAATTTTGAGAACAGTTCATGGAACCCAACCCAATCTTGATAGTTCCCATTGAACTTTGGAATCTCAATTTCCTTTAACCTGTAATTTTTTGATTGGTGATTGTTGGTGTTTGTTTCACTTGTTTCAACCGTCTTATGTACCGCCTGCTGTAGCTTAGCAGTACACTCTTCTACACGGTTGCTAATCTCGAACTAAATGTTGTTTTTAAAATAATTGCATCTTGTTGTTCTAAGTCTTCTTTAATTGTTTCTAGCAAGATTTCTTCGTGCAGCTCATCTATTTTTTCCATCGCCGTATTTAGTTGTTTACTTTTTTGTTTCAGGTATTCAGCTTCTTTTCTTCCGTTTATGAGGCCGTATGCTTGCGTGATGATATTCTCCAAGTGATTTATTTTTATTAACTGCTTTCTGAGCAGTCGGAATTATCAACTTGGATACTGCTTTTTGTTGTGCCGTTGTTGTCCTGGTTGTATGAGCTCTTTCGATATCCAAGTCATTCAGTTCTGCTAGCTTAGTTGTTGTTGCTATTGGCAGTTTTTCAATTGCGATATCATCTGCTGCTTCTGTAGTTGGAGTTGTTGCGGCAGTTTTCAGCTTATAGTTGATATAAGCTGTTATGCTATCACAAACACGTTTTATGTGTTGACGTTCTTCTATGTAAGGCAAGTTGCCTATGCATTCGTAGTTAATTAATAGCTTGTCGTTTTCTTTGTATCTTGTGTAGATATCCGCAACTTCTCCCCTTCTTTTTTCCAGGTGGGCCTGTGTTTTCCGGGGAGCTGGACCTTTTTTTATATTTAAAACTATTGACTATGCAAAAATAAATGTAAAAATAAATGTAAATACCCTAGGCAATATAAAAACAGATATATTCTAATACATATATAGTATTTAACGGATGAACATGTATATGGAAAAATTGATATATTCCATGTCATAATTTTATAGTATAAGTGTTGTTGTTATAACAGTCATCCTGATATAAAACACCTAGGATCGGGCGAGTAATATAAACACAAAATTTCTTGCCTAAAAACGATGTGACCCATTTTGAATGTACCCTCTACGGGTTTACCATTTAATACAATAAAATAAAAATTATTTAAACAAAAATTTACTTACACGCTTGTCCTGATGATGACGATATCGAAGGGTCATCAAAATGTCGATAATATTCGGGTATATCTTCTTCGCTTTCAGCCGGTGATGTGTCAATCTCCAATCCCAATTGCTCTTGTTCATCTAATGAACTTTGTTTCATTAAACTCTATAAGTTTAAAAACTTCTGTATAAGATCATTTACATATCAAATTATTTAAATCTAAATCTAAGCTGTTTATATAAAATGAATGTTCCTCACTGACGTTATCGCGTTATGAGAGCTGCGATAGAGAATTAAATTCACGACAAAATTTTAATATATTTTGCATAGGACAGCATTCCCTCTCGCCCTCCACAAAATATCGATACCGCGCCAATTATGAACATAGGTGATATATTTCACAGTAAAGCAAGTAATTATTAGTAAATTAATAAGTGATTACATATGAAACAAATTATAATAAGTTTAATAGTTATACTAATCTGTCTAATCTAAACTAAATGTACTAAAATGAGGTTCTACTCTATCTAGTCTAGTGTTCTATTATGAAATCTAAAATGAAATTGTTTAAATACCAACGACATATATCAAATTTCGAACGAGTTTGTGCCGCGTTATATAAGTTTTACATCGATCTGACTAGAATTCGAGACGAAATATGTTATATGTCTTTGGCATATATGTACGCCGGTTAAATTATATTCGGGTCCCATTTGAAACGCGATATTTTATAACGCGAAAACGCGATATGATAAAGGCGATATGGCACAAAAGGCGATATTTTAAAACGCGACACTTCAAAACGCGATGTGGTACAAAACGCGTTAGTGTACCAAATAATATAGTATATAGCGCGATATCCCTTTTCTTGCCAGACATTTTTTTTAAAATGTAATTACACTGTACACAAATGTGTACGTAAAAAATGAAGGTTGTAATGTCTTCCGGATTTTAACGGAACTTAGTTAAATCGGTATAGGAACCAAGCGCACATTTTAGTGGAAAAAAATATTCGATATAATTTTTTCCGTTTAAATCAAAATGCATGTATGCAGCCAAACTGCTATACAAATTTTGCGCATGCAACCCACATAAAAACTAACTAAATTTAGACAAAATTTTATCAGTACATATGGAGGTACAGATAAAAAATATTTTATTATTTTCAAAGCAAATTTTTTTTTTTATTTAGAAAGATACAATCAAATTCTTTTAAACATATTTATGTTTTTGTTGAAAAAATGGATGGATGCTTTGAACAATATAATTTGACTATATTTATATTATAATATGTATATGTATACATGACCCAATTATTTAGGTATTTTTATTTGGAATTAAATTAGTCAGTATTCAGAGTCTGCTACATTATGACCATATATAGATTTTTGATCATCTTTAAATAAACAGTTTTGTTTATTAAACTCAATTTAAATTTCATTCAAATTTGAAACATAAACGGCGACAAATTAACACAAACCGAAACATCAAATATCAATGCGAAATGTCAGGTTGTATTTGTAAACATAAAAAAATAAATCAAAGTTGCACATACGTTTGCTATGATTAAAAAAATATTAAAAGTTGAACGTACGTTTTTCTAGCATTTACAAGAAATTATATCGAATATTTTTTTCCACTAAAATGTGCGCTTGGTTCCTATACGGAAATCTTAAAAAAAAAGCATTATAATTTGATAACATATTAATTATTTTACTATTATTATAGTTGTAGTGTTATTCTTCAGACAAAATGATTTAAGTGGAATGCACAAATATATGATTCTTCTTCTTCTTTACCCACACAATTGAGATGGCAGGCAGGAAAAGGGATATTTCAAAACGCGATGTTGTACAAAACGTTAAGCTAAAAACTAAACAATTATTTAATTGTAATATTTGAAAGATCGCGTTTTGATAATTCGCGTTTTAAAACATCGCGTTTCAAATGGGACCCTAAAAATCGATACGAGCGGGAGTACAGAACCGGGTTATAACATGCGGGTCGCTGCGCTCCCTTCGCTTCGCAATGTATATTCTGTACCATACATATCACGTTTTGTACAATATCCCTTTTCCGGCCCGGGATCACAATTGTGCGTGGACGAAAGAAAATCATGTCAACAATTTATTTTTGTATGTATTATGGACCAACGTACACATTTGTACAGATCACTTAAATCGTTTTCATCCGAAAAATAACACTATAACTATAATAATAATAAAATAATTAATATGTTCTCAAATTATAACGCTTTTTTCAAAAAGAATTCCGATTTGACTAAGATCCATTAAAATCCGGAAGACATTACAACCTGTCATTTTTCACGTACACATTTGTGTACAGTGGGCTTAAATTTAAGAAACAAAATGTCTGGCAGGAAAAGGGATATCGCGCTACATACTATATCATTTGGTACACTATCGCGTTTTGTACCATATCCCGTTTTGAAATATCGCGTTTTGTACCATATCGCATTTTGTACCATATCGCGTTTTGAAATATCGCGTTTCGAGCGGATCCCATTATATTCACTTGATTTTGACTACACGAAATCGTACGAGGCGCGCGGAGTGTTTAGCATAGATTAATATCCGATTTTGACTCTGGACATAGTCATCAAATCAATCCAATGGATCACCTGAGAAAATAAACTACTCTGGTTCGATATTCATAAAAATTACAGTGGGATAATAAAAATTATTTTACCAGCTAAGATGGTAAAAAAGGCATACTTCTAATTCATTCCGCCATATTTTGATTAACCAACTGAAATATTTATCGTGTAAGACTTATAAAAATCCAAACCAAGCAAATTTACAACTAATAATGGCAAATTAAGGATATCGGTCTTGCTTTAAATGTGATTATGTCGTTCAGTCTATCCAGCACATTTCGAAAGAGCCAGTAAAGTAATGTTAGAATTTTGGGCTTGTTCTCTTCAATCTGAAAAAATCTCTTCGATTCCTGATAAATGGTTTAAATTTCATTTAACCTTCGACATTTCAATGATAATGTCATTTCTCAAACCATCATTACTTAAAATTAAAAAAGTCGGGTCCACTATATTTTCTTTATTTCTGAATCTTACAAATCATGCCCAATCTTACTTCATTAGAAAGTTGTGTAAAATTAAAAAGTTATAAAATTGCAATTGAAATGCAACATTTTTAGGTAATGATGTTTTAGGAAATAACATTATCGATTACCGTGTAAAGTCCGCTAAACAGTGAATTTTTCACTAGGCAGAGAAAGAGCAGGGAAAGCTAGAATTTTTTGTATAAAAATTTCATATTCCAGGGACAGAGGAGCAAGCGTCGTTTCTTGTCGCCCACTCTATATGCCCGTGCAAATATCCAAACAAATTTAAAAAGAGAAACTAGTGAAATTCACAATCAAAATTTTGAGAAGTAGCTCTGCATATTCAATACATTATATAATTTCATAATTCGTAACAGAATTCAATTAAATATAACAACATAAATTATTTTCCATATTATTGTTGTTTTTCGTTTTTTGTGTGCCATAGTTTTCGTGTTACATACAATCAAATATAATATTGCCGATCTCATATAAACTTTTTCGGACACTGTTTCATTAAAAAAAAATTTAGCTAAGACAACAACTTTGCGGGACATCTATACGTTTCATGAACAAAATTTTGCGAAGTTTAAGTTTTTTTATCGATTTTTATTTTTTATTTTTTTTTTTGACTACCCAATATGCAATGCCGGCGGAATTCCATTTACATTCGCGTTCTAAAACCACACTGCTTCTATGGAAAGAACCATGTGTATCACGCGGAAATTCGTACTCCCAGCCAAAGAAAAGTGTCACAAAAATTCCGGTGTCGGTGTGAATCCCAACTAAAAAGATAAAAAAATCACAGAAACAAAAGGCACGTGTTCCCAGTATGCAATTATTCCACTGTGTGGAAAAAACTGCTCAAATGTCGTACAAAACTCCGTACTACAAAATATCAATGACACAAAAATATTGATTTTGTAGAAAAATAATTGTTTTTCTCTTTCTATTTCGCGGTAATATTATTTTCGTTTTATAAGTTTCGATTGTATCTTTTATTTTCAGTTTCTTCTGACAAGCCGACGTGCACGGTTGCACTACATAATTATTTTTTTACTTTAAAGTGTTGTGTTTCATTATAATGTTTTTCGATTTGTTAAAGTAAATAATTTTAAATTTAAATATATAATAATAATTATTAACTTATTTAGTGATCGCGATGTGCAAATTTGGACTAAAAAGGTAATAGAGATCTGTCTCACAATGGCGTCGTCGCGAAATACATTTACGTAGTAAATTTTCAATGATTTTTTTTTCAAGATCTCAATATGGCGGATGCAATACAACGTGGCGGATGCAATACAAAACTCAATTTATGAAATTTAAATATGTGTACACAAATAAAAAATAATGTGAATAAAATATTAATATTTATTTTATTATAAAAGGAAAATTTTGTTTTATTTCGGATAAGAATTATTATTTATTCCAATTGGAATATATATACAAACACGTGCCTTTTGTTTCTGTGATTTTTTTCTCTTTTTAGTTGGGATTCACACCGACACCGGAATTTTTGTGACACTTTTCTTTGGCTGGGAGTACGAATTTCCGCGTGATACACATGGTTCTTTCCATAGAAGCAGTGTGGTTTTAGAACGCGAATGCAAATGGAATTCCGTCTGCATTGCATATTGGGTTGTTTACGATTTTATTCAACAAGCATGCATGTACATACTTCAACATGTGCAACCAGCATGTGCAAATAGTCGAAAATAAAGATCGATAAAAAAATTTAAACTTCGCAAAATTTTGTTCATGAAACGTATAGATGTCCCGCAAAATTGTTGTCTTAGCTAAACTTTTTTTAATGAAAAAGTGTCCGCTTGGTGTGGTTACTGTGCATTGGTTCCCTCTTTTAAAAAAAAAATTTGGCGAAAAAATTATATGAGATCAGCAATATTATATTTGACACAATATACCGAAACAAATAAACCAAAAAAATGAAAAATCGAGGTCACGTGATCTCGAACAAAAATAGTTTCTACATTTAAAATAGATAGCGTATTTATTTTATCATAGAAATCATGATTGGTTCGTTTCTTGGGGTATTTTTGATTATAAAATCGTCCGGCATGTGGTTTTTGCGGAAATTCGTGGTTATAAAAAAAAGTGGATGTCTCGACTTTTTGGTACGTGTATTCACTTCTTAGGCCGTGTCCCAAACACCGACTTATTTCAAACTTATTGACTTATTTGACACCATCTTGAATAAGTCGATCAAGTCCTCCCAAACGATTTGACTTATTTTGACAGATATAACTGACTTATTTTGACAGATATAGCAAACAACAAATGTTTTAGGAATTTTTTATTTAATAATTAATTAAAAAAATTAAAATACACAAAAAATAATTTATTTTAATGAATTATTTAATAAATAAAAACATAAAAATGTGTCTTGAGTTATTAAAACACGATGAAAATTTATTATTGTAGCTGGAGATGCGCGAAATGCGCACGCTATTAATCCTCTTTTTATATCGCTAAAAAAATTTTATATCTCTAAAATCTATTAATTATATTAATTTATTAAGACAATATTGTACTAATAGTTATTAATTAAGTGAAATATCACTAATGTTTGAAAATTATTAATAATATTTGATAATTTGTTGAATTTTTCATGTTTACATGATCAAATGTATATTTCTTGTTTACATGATCAAATAAGTTTTTTGCTTTCAAAATAAGTCACCTCGATAGCAGACTTATTTGAATAAGTCGGTATAAGCAATTAACTATATTTAAACACTACGTTTCTTTTTTAGTTTTTTCCACAAATTTATTATTTTTTTTTTTTTTAACAAATCATGCCATTAACATGTTTTCGTCCACTTGGACATCATCAGATGGACTGAAGCAAAACAATTATAATTTTAACAATACATATAATACTAAATTATGTTATTTGTATAAGTGAATGTATAAACAGATATATCGGCCAAACGGGACGCGCATTCTCCGTCAGGTGTAAAGAACATGAAAGTGTGAATTCTAATTCTAACTTTTCTTTACACCTAAGGACGAATCAACATAAATTTAATATAAATAATATAAAAATTTTACATTTTGAATCTAAAGGCCGCAGACTTAACGCTTTAGAAAGTTTGGAAATAAATAAACACAAAAATGACCGGAATTTCATGTTACTGAATGACCAAACCAACTTATCTTCTTCTCCGTTACTCCAGCCGTCATTGAGATTTGGTTAATGTTTGTGCAATTTTCTCAAACAATTTAATTGTGAATGTGGTTAATTATAATACGGGACACTATAAATGTTTTGAGTATAATATTTGCATTTGTATAAGTGTTACTTAATCTTTAATTTTATTTTATTTTTAGACGCTTTTAATGTTATAAAACCAATTTTATATCTGTTTATACATTCACTTATACAAATAACATAATTTAGTATTATATGTATTGTTAAAATTATAATTGTTTTGCTTCAGTCCATCTGATGATGTCCAAGTGAACGAAAACATGTTAATGGCATGATTTGTTAAAAAAAAAAAAAAAATAATAAATTTGTGGAAAAAACTAAAAAAGAAACGTAGTGTTTAAATATAGTAAAATGAATTTCCACCAAGAAATATCGGTACGAAACGTATCACATATAAGCAATTAAGTCGGTGTTTGGAACAGGGCCTTATTATTAGAAATTCTTTGGTTTTATCCATTACATTTAAAGATGGAAGTGAAAAATTGAGCAACAATTCTGATTTGCCTTATTTACATAAAAAAAACAATTAGGAGTAAAACATGGCCGTAAAAAAGCTAATCGAACACATCACAATATCGATTCACGCAAATATTTTGGGCAGATTTTGCGTTATTAAAATATAGTCTTAATAAACACTTGTTTTTCTATTTCGCAAAAAATTAGATTTTTGAATATTTTATAAATATAATATAATAAAAAAAAATGATCAGGAGTATCATCATCAGGAGTATCTACTGATTTGTAAAAGTAAAAATTTTGTTATATATAGTACAAAAAAGGCAAAAAAGAAATAAAAGGAGGGACAAAAAATAGGCAATAAAAATTATTATATTGATCGTCCCAACCATCTGTTGTTTATACGAAAAAATAAATAATAATTACCCCCGGGGGGTAAGGGTCATCGTTATAGAAGGTCAATCAAACCAGCCCAAATGTCAACTTCACCTGCACGTGGTGCTCCCTGAACATTAACCAACGAAGCTCTGGCGGCCAAGGAACGGCGGGATTATCGAACATTGAGAACCTAGCAAATGATGTTCTCTTCACTGACCCACAGCCAATTTCACATTCCATTCAAATCGAAAATGTTAAACTACGCAGAAGACTGAGTGAAATAGAAAAAGTCGCATCGCAACTTAGCAATGAAATCGCTAAGTTATAGAAATAAAATGAAGAGCTGAAGAGGACCAAACTGACAGAGGTTGTGGAAACTTCTCTTACTTGCTATAACGAAATACAGATGAGGAGGAACTTGCAAGAGAAACTGATTGGATACACAAACAAAAGAAAAGACCAAAGAAAAAACGAAGAGCAGAATTCTCGCCAGAAGTTGAGGAGCTCTCGCAAGCAAAACTTAATGAAACTGACGAACCAATGCCTGTACCCAAACATCACCAGCAACAAGAACAACGCAAGGTTGCAATGAAGACTAAGGCACCACCGCCAATTAATGTGATAAGCATAACTGAGTTTGCGAATATCAAAGCAAACAAACGAATATAGAGTGGTTGCACTAAATGTTTGGAAGATAAACACAAGAGATCCCGATGCATATAAAGCTTTAGCCACAAAGCTCACTGAAGAAGGTAAAGAATGGTATACCTATGAAGACAAAAATAACCGAGAATTTAAGGTTATGATTAGAGGTCTCCCACCTGCAAGAAGGAGAAGATATCAAAATGAAAGAACTGCAAATTGAAGACGCAGTAAATATCGTTAAACGAGAGAAAGTTGAAAGTAGTCAAAAAACTAAGATCTTTAAAAGAGGGCTCCCGATATTCATGCTCACATTCAACAAAAGCGAAAAAATTGAAAATATATTTAATATCAAAGCAATACTTAATATGAGGGTTAAAATAGAATCACTGAAAAAGAACACGAGATTAATACCTCAATGCAAGAAATGCCAAGGTTATAACCACCCCCAAAGATATTGCGAGAGAGATGACGTATATGAAGTTGGCCCGAAAAAAACCTTTTAATATAAATTTTGCGTCCTCGCTTAATTAAAAAAGCCTTTCAGCCCGAAAAATAATACAAAATAACAGAAAATTGGAATCCATCCCGAAAAAATATACATAAAGTTTTGCTCCGGATCTCAAAAGTTTAATCTTCTAATTTCCAAAGTAAGTATGTAGTATGTGGATTAATAAATATTCTATAATTGCTATAATAAATTCCAAACTAAAAACATCCTTCATGTTTCGACAAATGTATCCCAGTTTACACAGGCCTATACATATCACAAAATTGGGATATGATTAATAAGACTAGTAATAAAACACATCCGCAAGGCCATTACCATACGATGGGGATAAGGGTCATATACAAGCCATTTGCTATCCAAAGATTTTGATTGTGCGATGTATGAAAACGGCCATGTTTGACCATGTGTATCTCTGTTCACAGAGATTTACAGATATAACGGAATATGTTTTTTGCTTGATAAGGTTAGCAACAAAACACATCCGCAAGGCCATTACCATACGATGGGGATAAGGGTCATATACAAGCCATTTGCTATCCAAAGATTTTGATTGTGCGATGTATGAAAACGGCCATGTTTGACCATGTGTATCTCTGTTCACAGAGATTTACAGATATAACGGAATATGTTTTTTGCTTGATAAGGTTATCAACAAAACACATCCGCAAGGCCATTACCATACGATGGGGATAAGGGTCATATACAAGCCAATGATAATTTCTTCAAATAATATTGATTCAAAATTTTTTAACGACCTTAATATTTCAGTTCATAGAGGTTGGCAGATATAACTATATATGGCCTTTAAATTTAATTATTAACAGTATTAAGGACACAGATACTCATTACCTTACAATGGAGATAAGGGGCCTCCCCAGCTGATTTAATATTCGCTTCTCTTAAATTAGGCATCGGAATTATGCTCATATGTCACCATAAATTTTTCCGTTCACAAAAGTTGGCAGATATAACTGTATATCTCTTTTGTGTTTTGGTAACACAATTGGGGTGGGTATGGCAAAAGTACTGAAACGGAATTTATTCCGTTATCAATTCTAAAAACTCAACCCACACCATTTTCATATAATTATAATAATAATTTTTGAAGTAATTTCGCCACGACCTTGAAGAGATCTTCTTCACTAAAATTCATCAAATATCTAGTCATGCCGAAATTACAATGCTTCTCTGTGTTTGTTGTTGCATTCGCATACCTAAAAATTGGTATAAGTTGTAATACAGCAAACATAAAAATATTTCTTGTTTACGCGATCCAATTGCAACCTACGTCACTCAATTCGTATATAATGTAATTAGTATATAATGCAAATGGGTGAACGTAAATATTTGTTTTGTATGGATTACGTATCCATATGTTGTTTATGCCCGCGATAAAAGCAAATGTTCTACTTTCCTACTTAAAGTTAATCGAACGACCTAAGTAGGAATTTAAAACGTTACAGTTTTCGCGGCATACATAAACTCCCCAAGTGTTTATTTTATAACACTTTTAAATGGGCGGTATTTATACATTTTGCCAATATGGCAGAAATAATTATATTTGGTTGAGAGAGTAATACATTTTGTACTAAAAATTTTCCCCTCCCGCCTCAACCAAGTAATAAGTATAAATAACGTACCAAAATTTTGGGAAGGGGTCAGTTTTTCCGGGAATTTTAGTGAGTTAATTAAGTATAGTTTTTTTGTCAGTGGTTTAATTGATAGTGAATAATTTGTTTTAAATAAAAAGAAAAACAAACAGTAATTTGTTTGGGTTTTCATATTATTTTGGTAGAAAATCAAGTTAGGACAATTCCAGGCAGTTGGCGGTAAAAATATAATTGTATATTTATACGGTAATTAAGATCCCTCTGGCAAAACAAAATTTTTTTATCACGTATAATTAATTTAGGGTAATAATGCTACCCTAAATTAATCAATTAATAGCCACGGCTTAATGGCCCAGAACATCATTGGAGTATACCTCACACCTATTGGGTCCGGGTCCCAATACCTCATCCCTATACCCACCGTTAGACGGCATATTTTATGCAGTCTTAAAAAAATGTCTAAGAACCTAAAAATGCGGTAATCAAGGTTATTACTCGCATGCCCCATCACCCACGACCAAACATACTCCTGCCGCTGGAGCTACGGGTATTAAAGCCGCATGGGGGCACAACAGCGAGTAATAGCAATTCTATGAAACAGAATTGCTTCTACGCAAGTAGAAGTGTCACTGTTTCAAGTGGCGCCCAAATATCGGGCCTAACAACATCAGGTCTAATTTATTTATATGTAGGCATCACTGTTTCAAGTGGCACCCAAACAGGGACAAACATCTCTTCCAAAAATTAATTAGCGTGTACAATAGAGTACAAATTGTTATTATTATTCAACATAAACAGATATCAAAATCTTTCTGGTGCGAGTGTGCGCCGCAGTTTGGCTTTCGAGCCAATCTGACCAAATGCACTGGTGGGACACACATGCTCTGGAAGGATATAGTAGTCGTTGATTTCTAATGCTGGATCTTCAAATAATTAGTTCACCTATGGCAAGTCCTAACCCGCACTCCGGGGGGTGAACTGTTGTTTGTGGTAGCACTGGGAACGCGATGATAGTTTTAATTATGTACAAACTTGGAAATTGAACTCATTAATTTCTGGATTGTACGGTTTTCGATGCCGTGTACGATCGACAGTTTCGCTTTATTTTACCAGTAAGGGAGAATGACACGATCCCTGATGTAATGGGCATATCTCTTTCCTGCCGAGAGGTTATCGGATGGTATATATTAATGCTCATTTCTCAGGCTATCAAATGTGCCATTCCATATCCTGGTTTGTAAAATAGAACTGACCCTAAATTTTTAATTTCACTTCCTCAGTTAAATCTTTATGGCTATAGGTAAGAAATTACCACGAGCCGTAAGATAAATTTATTATGTATTTGAGAAAAATTTTAATTTTCTACAATTGACATATAGTTAGGTTTTGCGTTTTTTGTCCACTTCGTAATCAAATTTTATCTTACATCTTTCGGGATGAGGTTTGCAAGTCCACCCAGTTTAGTTTAGTCGCGTTGAGAATATTTTACACTTAGCTGTTCACCTCAGTTTTCTGCTAGTGAACGAGCATCGACCACGAGGTCGGACATAGGCTAATTGTAATTATGTCATGAAAATTCTCAACGATAGTCGACGAATTATCGTTTCTAATTGATAAAAATGGTAGCTGTTGTTCGAGCGCTTAATCATTTAAAAGGCCTCGCTAACTTCGGTTCACTTACATTACAATGCGCTTGTCAGCTCGCGCAATACGGCTCCTCTGTTAATAGAGTAAGATTGCCAATTGCGATTAAGAGGGCAAGAACATGGTAATGATCCTAAGTAGGTATCCTAAATGAATTCTGTTTTCATATTTACTACTGCAATGAGAATCAATCGTAGTGAGTTTAGAAGCCCATTGCGACATTGAAGATAATGAAACAGATTCATCAAAATTTAAAATACATTTTCCTTTCCTTATCCTATTTGACCCAAAAAGGTGGAATTCTTTATTTCATGATAAGGGTAATTAAACCGTGGTTGTTTTATTCTATTTAATTTTAAAATTAATGTTTTTTTAAATTTAGTTTTTGTTTCTTGTTTAGCTTTTAATATGTAAGTTAAGTACTTTATCTCCTGAAAAATGAATGTAGATTATCTGGACAACGACGAGATCGCAATTGAATGTGAATGTCGAAAGATTCCCGTTGTGTCTTATCATAAAGCGGTCATCTCTTTGAAGAAAGAATTGATAAGAGAACGGTTAACTTCTAAGTGTAATGACTTTGTCGTACATCAAGCTGCAGCCAGGTCACCCAAGCAAGAAGTAGTAACATGTTTTCACAAACTGGAAGGTGTCAAACATCTGTTTCGCCAAATAACAAATGGTATTACAGCGGACGAACAATTACCAGTTGTGTCAACAAAGTTGCTACATATTCAAGGAAGACTAGATCGCATCCGGTTTACACTCTCTTTACAAGAGGTAGTTAACGAGATGATCTTGACTATAAAGAATCTGTGGGACTTAGGAGCAATTTTAAAAGTAACTGATAAGTTACAAGGAGTTGCGAGAAAATTACATTACTTGAAAATTATTTCGGATGGCTCTATGGTAGATCTGGTGAAAATTCCACATAGCCGAAACTCATTGCACTCGGACACCTCACGGAGGAATTTTTTAAAGATGAGCGAACTCGTACGCAGTATGACCGGATCGTTCAAAAATTAGATCGAATTCAACGTGAGCGCGAGAACTTGAGGGCAGAGATATTCAACGAACCACCGTTTATGCACAAGACGGAGGTGGACGTTGAATCGTCGTCAGATGGAAGAAGTGATAATCAAGTAAGTGAAAACAACATAAGCAGTAGCAAGTCACCATCTAAAGCATTACAAGTAACATTAGATCGACGGACACCACGCAGTTTTAGTAATGAAACAAGACCTAAATTTGAAGGGGAATTTTCCAAAATTGTTGCTTTGGAATATTTTAACGATAAGAGCGGTAAAGTTAGAGATTCAAGCGGTAAATGTGGAATACAGATAGGGAATACCATCAATCGATCGAAAACATGTCAGGTCGGCCGGCTCATGTAGTTAAATTATCCACGACTTTCCTTTCTGATTTAGTCAGGATTACTTCGTCGGTGACATATCAGTTCGGCACGAATCCGTTAAATTTAGAAATTACAAAAAAGTTCCTGAGATGTGTACCATCAAACATTTCATTGGTTCCAATGTTAGAATCAAGGCCAGGTGCAATTCAAGTGGACACAATTTCCTCAACCAAGGACAGTCAATTAATTTGGCGAAAATTCAATAAAGCTAAATCACTTTCATACAACAAAAATAGTGATAAAGAATTGTCTACGGTAATTCAGACCGTTTCGTTAAGAAGCAGGGTTAATTTTATGGTTATCAAAAATATTCAAAAAGGGTTAAAGTTAAGGGCAAGTAAAGTTATACCCGCCGCAGTATCACAATCAACGAATTTTTTGAATTGGAGGTGGCATTGTGATACTGAGCACCGCATTACTACGTTATTAGACTATGTAAAAACTTTGTCCAGTTACAAAGTGTATTACAACCAGAAATCCCTCGTGAAAATCGAAATTGGAAGCGCCGCCGGAGAAAACGTTGACAGGTGCATCTTCCACTTTCCTGTTAGTCCATCAATATAAGTTCGGGCGTTTACATAGGTGAAGTAATGGGTAAGTGAAGGCTGGTAACCGCGCGCGATTTTATGAATTTACCAGCGACATTAGTTAAGGCAATAGATATAAGAATTAGGAAAGTTCAATAATAAGTTTAGTTAAAATAGAGGATGAGGTTGGCTCAATCCCATTTCTCGCACATGGTTCAGCAAAGTGGGATTAAGGTAGCGCCATCCTTAATAAGAAATAGTGGTAGGGTTAGGTTACAATAGATTCATATTGGCTTAAAAATGTAGTAGCAATTTTGGTTATATTGTCAAGATGTAAATTATGTAATGTAAAATAAAATAAAATTAAATTTGAATAAAGAGGAACCCATAATTTTTGATGAACTAAGAAAAACATGAGGCACCGGTTAGTATCCAAACTTAAGATCATGATGAAAGAATACCAGAAGTTATGTTATGGAGAGGTATTTTATACAGTCAGAGTTCGGTCAAAACTTTCCATCGAAGATGAGAATCATTAAGAGGGACTTAGTCTACGAAAAATGCAATATTTCCAAAAAGATACATGGAATGAAGATATGCAGCCATCCGGAACCATTGAGAAACCAAGAAGCACACGATTAGGAAAGTAAACAAGGTTTAACTACGGATTACTGTGGATATTTTACTGAGTTATGAGGATTGATAGCAAATCTAGTCGGACAAATGGTATCAATTTGTGACAATAAGCAGAACATGAAACTGGTACCTGGAAAAATACCGACACCAAGTCATCCAGCAAAATCAATCCAGCAGAAAGGATGAACCACATTTGAGCTGTTACCTGTTGTTTTTTTGAGGGGCGTTTCATGTTTTTGAACCAAGGGTACAAAACGTGTTAAAGGGATAACAAGGTCATTGAATGTTAAGAATGTCATGTCATCAAAAATGTCGTAGAATGTATGTAAACTACGAAGAATTAAACCAAGGAGGAGTATCAACAAAAGTTTTGTCCTAACTACTGTCTGTAGAAATTCCAATCCAAACAGTAATGGTAACAAAGGAGCACCAAATAATGGATTCCACTTCAACAATATCTTGGCTTTCAACGAACCTTATTTCATCATCCAATGGCTTGAATGAGTTCTTCTACCTAGATATTATAGTATGATTCATTTGACTATAACGATTGTTTTATATAGGATGTAATTCAATATTTTTATTTATACCTATAATCAGTATAATGAATCTATGGTAAAATGTTATAGTAAAACATCCTTGAATAAGACTTAAGTAAAATATTAAATAAAACTATTCTTAAGCAAAATAATTTTAAAAGAAGAATATGAACATCATACAATGAGATCAAAATTAATCAGAGTTTAAATATCGTTTCTGTATTGATCCGTGCAGTCAATAATTACACATTAAAATGAATAATGAAAATTAATTAATAAAGTAGAGTTAAATATCATAATTGCAGAAATAGCTAACTTTTTTTTTTTAACTATACAAAATTTTCTAAAACCTTTTTGTTGTGGGGTATAAAATTTAACAATCAAACCATAGTTAACTTTTCAGTAACTGTATTAAAGCAAAAATAACAATTTTTAGTTAATTTAAAATGTTTATGTATATCTAAATATAACAGTTAGTTTGACAATGTTTAATTAAAGTAAGAAGGTTAAGTTGCCCGGCTGAGACTAACTCAGGGTGTGGGGGTTCCCCACGTTGGACTGCTGAAACTTAATAACCCTATTCCATCTGTCCTTTTCCAAATAGAGCATGAGATCTCTTTTCATCTCAGGGATTGGGTTTTCCTCACGCTGTAACGGAATTTATTCCGTTATCAATTCTAAAAACTCAACCCACACAATTTTCATATAATAATTTTATATAATAATAAATATAAATAATAATAATTTTTGAAGTAATGTCGCCACGACCTTGAAGAGGTCTTCTTCACTAAAATTCATCAAATATCTAGTCGAAATTACAAATGCTTCTCTGTGTTTGTTGTTGCATTCGCATACCTAAAAATTGGTATAAGTTGCAATACAGCAAACATAAAAATATTTCTTGTTTACGCGATCCAATTGCAACCTACGTCACTCAATTCGTATATAATGTAATTAGTATATAATGCAAATGAGTGAACGTAAATATACGAACGACCTAAGTAGGAATTTAAAACGTTACAGTTTTCGCGGCATACATAAACTCCCCAAGTGTTTATTTTATAACACTTTTAAATGGGCGGTATTTATACATTTTGCCAATATGGCAGAAATAATTATATTTGGTTGAGAGAGTAGTACATTTTGTACTAAAAATTTTCCCCTCCCGCCTCAACCAAGTAATAAGTATAAATACCGTACCAAAATTTTGGTTTTCCGGGAATTTTAGTGAGTTAATTAAGTATAGTTTTTTTGTCAGTGGTTTAATTGATAGTGAATAATTTGTTTTAAATAAAAAGAAAAAAAAAACAGTGATTTGTTTGGGTTTTCATATTATTTTGGTGCAAGATCAAGTTGGGACAATTCCAGGCAGTTGGCGGTATTTCAGTAAGTATAAACATAACTCACCATACTAATTCAAGCGGTATCGATCCGCAAAGCGTATGTAGGTTGTTCCTCTGGGAAAAGGAACGGGTGGTTCATAAGCAACAGTGCCTCAGTCATTGCACACATTTCTACCAGCAACGCTTTGCAGATCTAAAATAAAAAAAAAAATACTTACTAATGACTAGGGCTGTAGGCCAAAACAAATTAAGATCCCTCTGGCAAAACAAAATTTTTTTATCACGTATAATTAATTTAGGGCAATAATGCTACCCTAAATTAATCAATTAATAACCACGGCTTAATGGCCCAGAACATCATTGGAGTATACTTCACACCTATTGGGTCCTGGTCCCAATATCTCATCCCTATACCCACCGTTAGACGGCATATTTTATGCAGTCTTGAAAAAATGTCTAAGAACCTAAAAAAGCGGTAATCAAGGTTATTACTCGCGTGCCCCACGACCAAACATACCCCTGCCGCTGGAGCTACGGGTATTAAAGCCGCATGGGGGCACAACAGCGAGTAATAGCAATTCTATGAAACAGAATTGCTTCTACGCAAGTAGAACTGTGTTTTGACCCAACTTACACATTTGTGTATTCCTTTTAAACTTATTTTCGTCCGAAAAAAACGCTGTAACTATACACACAATTGAGTTGGTTGTATTTCAAATCAAGCGAAATTTTTTATCAAAAATGCTATTTACATACTATGATTTTTTACTCACACATTTGTGTAAACTGAGATACATTTGTCGAAACATGAAGGTTGTTTTTAGTTTGGAATTTATTATAGCAATTATAGAATTTTTATTAATCCACATACTACATACTTAGTTTGGAAATTAGAAGATCAAACTTTTGAGATCCGGAGCAAATTTTTATGTATATTTTTTCGGGATGGATTCCAATTTTCTGTTATTTTGTATTATTTTCCGGGCTGAAAGGCTTTTTTAATTAAGCGAGGACGCTGAATTTATATTAAAAGATTTTTTCGGGCCAACTCCATATACGTGGAGAAATGTTAGGTGCGTAAAATGTGCCGGCAGACACAACGAGAAAGACTTTTCTGTTAGTCGAACCGAACCTGCAAGGTGTATAAACTGTAAAGGACAACACCCAGCCAACTATAGTACAACTGCAAAAGTTCAGAAATAAAACACCCCAATCGACTCAAAACAGTAATGTTAGAAGAGAAAGGATTCCAACTACAACTAGAGTGCCGACACAACCAGAGCCCATAGGGCCATAGAGGAGATCCTACTCGCAGATAAAGCAGCAGAATACTACTGAAGAAAATCCACTGGAAGGTATATTCGAAGTATAGAAACGATAAATGCACGCCTAGCAAAACAAGAAACATGGTCTAGAAGCTATAATAATAATTATCCCAACGATTACCCCTCCCAACCACGCGCGGGAAGTCTCCATATGTATTATTATTTTTTTGAGTATAATTCAAGTGAATTATAAACAAGGATATCGAGTTGCTTAACCAGTGAAATTGAAAATTTCGATGTTAAAACGGCAAAATATGTATTAGTATGTGATCATAAATGAATAGCAAGTGAATAGTTACGCAAAACGATACCCGTCGCAGACGGAAGGAAAACGGAAGTCTGCTTAGTACAACCAGATTTGATTGATTTAAATAAATTAAAAAAATAGATAAAAGAAGATAAAGTAAAGCAAAATAACATGAAACAAAAAAATAACTAAAATAAAATATCAAACTATAGTCACGAAAAATGAAAAAAAAATTTAGACGTACGTTTCGTCATATTAAATCGATTTAAATGGCAGTGCTGATTAGCTTCGTACAGCATTCTAGAGACGGGCTCATTCTTTCCGTAATCAGTTCGATGAGGGTCGATTCTACATAAACATAGGTACCGTTATTAAATCTCGCGAATTAATATTTAGATTGATTTTACCAAGCAGAACCGAAATGGACTGTGCACGTTTTCGAGAGTAGGTGATTGTTTGACATTTACCCACATTCAAATCAAGGTTGTTCTTTGCACATCAAGTGGAGAAGTTATTGAAGTCGGATTGTAATAGGCTCTAATGGTGGTTTTTGAAATCCGCTTGTAAACCTTCAGGTCATCGGCGTATATAGATATCGATGAATTTTTAATTAAACATTCAACGTCGTTAATTGACAGAATGAAAAAAATTGGCCCCAGATGGCTGGCTTGGAGCACTCCAGATGTTGCTGAGATATGAGTTGATACTGATGACCTGAACAGTACATGGTATATAGGGTCTTTGAGATAAGAGCCCACCCAACAGAGAATTTGGGGAGGAAAGCCAAGGGCCCTAAGCTTAAACAAAATAACTTCATGAGAAATCCTGTCAAACACTTTGCTAAAATCGGTGAAGATAACGTCAACCTCTTTTCCATAGTATTTAATGTTTGTGAGGTGAATTGAAGCTTCCAAGCGGAACTGGGAAACTCAAGGGACTGTTTTGCCAACGCCAGGAATCTCACTAAAGACTTCCACCCAAGAAGTACAGCCATCAAAGACGGGAATGGAGAGTTGAGAACAAACGTGGCTGATGTTCTCTCAGTATGGCAAATCTACTTTCAAAATCTGCTAAATCGGAATGACGACGTGACCCCCATTAGAGCAATAGCTCCTCCAGATGACGAGGTCTTTGTCGAATATCCCACAGTGGAGGAAGTAGACGCAGCTATTAGTCGATTGAAAAACGGCAAGGCACCCGGTCTCGATGGAATCCCCGCAGAATTGATTAAACTCGGAGGCGCTACTCTTGCAACAAGTCTATACGATCTCGTCGTCTGTATTTGGGACCAAGAAGAGCTGCCTGAGAATTGGAAGACCGCGCTCATATGTCCGCTGCATAAAAAAGGCGACCGTCTTAAATGTGAAAACTATCGTGGCATAGCCCTATTGAATGCTGCTTACAAAGTGTTTGCTAATGTTGTACTTGCCAGACTCATCCCTTTCGCCGAAAACATCATTGGCGACTATCAATGTGGTTTTCGACCCAACCGATCAACCACGGACCAGTGTTTTACCATGAGGATGATCTTGGAAAAATGTTGGGAATACAACATAACCATACATCAACTATATATAGACTTCCGGCAGGCATATGACAGTATAAACCGCGACAACTTATGGGCCGAGCTCATATGCCTAGGTATCCCAGAGAAACTCGTTTCGCTGTGTAAATTAACAACGTATGGGTCTGTATGTAGAATCGTAATTGAAGGAACTGTGTCAGACTCCTTTGAAATAACATCTGGCGTTCGACAAGGTGATGCACTCGCGCCTTTGCTGTTCAATTTGGCGCTTGAGTACGTAGTAAGAAAAAGCAACATCGAAATTTCGCGCTGTATATTTAATAAATCCGGCCAAATTCTTGGATATGCAGATGATATCGTGCTTCTTGGCCGAAGACCTAGCGATATCAAAGACAGTTTCATACCGCTCGATCGCTGCGCAAGAAGACTTGGTTTGGAGGTGAACAGCAGTAAAACCAAATATCTAACAACACCCAGGAACATCTCTAGTGCAAATCTCGGAATTGGCGACCACAATTTTGATGGTGTCGAAAACTTTAAATACCTCGGGTCAGTTATAACATCACTGAATGAAATGCAGGCAGAAATAAAAGCCCGAATCGCTGCCGGACAACGAGTTTTCTACGCCCAATCAAGATTATTGCGTTCGAAACATCTGTCGCAGTCGTGCAAGCTCGCACTTTATAAAGCACTAATAAGACCTGTGCTGACTTTCGGAAGCGAGAGCTGGACCATGACCTCTAACGATTGTAGATTGTGATCTACATTCGAAAGGAAGGTCATCCGTTCAATTTTTGGTAAAATTAAAGTTGCGAACAACGAATATCGGATTCGTATGAATCACGAAATAAAGCAACACCTCGGAGGCAGCGATATCATCGGATTCATTAAATCCAATCGAGTGAGATGGCTCGGCCACGTTACAAGGTCCCCACAACAACGGATGATAAATAAAGTGTTTCACCAACAACCAGCCGGAGTACGTCGTAGAGGAAGACCCCGACTACGCTGGTGTGACGACATTGAACAAGATCTACAAGCATTAGGATGTCGAAACTGGAGGACGAGAGCAATGGATCGGGATGGATGGTGGGCCATTGTGCGGGCGGCGAAATCCCTTCATGGGATGTGAAAGCCAGGGAGAGAGAGCACGTCAAACAATTTGGCTCCTTTGCCCCAGGACACGGCTGTCTTCATTAAGCGACCTGCTTCCAGTTATTCATGCTTTTACCGGATGCGACACAACCGCCAATGCAGAACTGAGGACTGACGTGGTAGTGTTCTTGCAAACGAGTGCCACGAAGGAGAATATTGCATCCAGCGGAGCGCGTTTGTATGTGAACTTTATAACATCACGAAAGAAACTCCACTAGAAGAACCAAGATATTTTGCTTACAACAGAGTAATTGGTAATCTGTAGTTACATTCTAAATTCGATGTAGCTTGTCTCCCACCAACAAAATCAGCTGCAGATCAGCATTCATTTCGGGTATACCATCAAGTTCAAGCATGGCTGGGAAATGCTTTGCTACCAACAGATTGGGGATGGAAATCTGTCAAAAGTAGTTTGCTGCCCATTCCAACTGACCTGCCACCGGCTCCAGCACATCTGCTCAACAAGATGCGAATGTAAGTGGTCAGGAATGCTGTACATCATGCAACAACACTACAAGCGAAGAAAATCTCAATGATATTGAACTAAATACTCAGCTACAATTTTAACTTTTAAATGCCTTTATAATTAATATTTAAATGGAAAAAATTTGATGTATTATACTAAGAATAAATAATAGTTTGAAGTAAAAAAATATTCACTTAATAAACACATTTTATAAAACACTTGTTTTTTATTTCGCAAAAATTAGATTTTTGAATATTTTAATTAAAAAATTTGTTCAAAATGTTTAAAAAATCACTCGATCGATTTCGACTTGTTGGGTCCATCATCAGAGTGGTATGTTGTACCATCACTTCGAATCGAAATTCGAAAAAAGTCGAACGGCGGTATGTTGTATCATTTTCGAAAAGCAAAAAAGATACAACTTTCACTTTTTCGATTCGACTTTTTTCGATTCGAAGTGATGGTACAACATACCGCCCCAGGAGTATCTACTGATTTGTAAAAGTAAAATTTTTGTTATATATAGTAGAAAAAAGCAAAAAATAAATAAAAGAAGGGACAAAAAATAGGCAATAAAAATTTATCTATAGATCGTCCCAACCAACTGTTAGTCATACGGAAACTTAATAGAAAAAGCGGGGAGGATAGCAGGTAGGCGATCAGTCATCGGCTGAGTAACAAAATTAGCTGTATGATTTTCTAAAGTTAAATGGTTATGGAAAATTGATCGATTGCAACCGAATAAATGTTCAATATTGGATAAGCTACAATTATTCCAATTAATCCTATAAACACACAAGACTTGGAAAGGCGATCAACTCTAGGTTTATTGTTAAAAATCATTTTCTTTATTGTGTTATTATTATAAAAAGCAAAACTAATATTGGTACAATCGGTCACGATGTTGCTAATCCGTTGTAGTTGCATATCCGTTATTAGTTGCAATTTGTAGAATTATATTAAGCTCTATGTTATAATTTGAATTTGTCAAAGGGATGTTAGTTATTAGTCTATCTATTGCTGCGTTTATACCACAGCTAAAATAGTAATGCTAAACGCAAATGACAGCTGTAGCAACGGTATAAACACGACATTTTCATAGCTCAGCCAGCTAAAATTTCGATTTTATATGAAAATGACATTTGTAGCATTGCCAATTTAGCTGTGGTATAAACGCAGCATATGAGTGAGTGGAAAGATGGCATTTTAATATTATGGGGATGGTTTGAAGATAACAGCGTCTGTATACGTGGGTTTCCGATAAATGTTGAAGTCTAAAGAAGTATTAATCCTGGTTATTGTTTTATCTAGAAAATTGATACATTTATTTTCTTTTTTTTTCAACGTAAAATCAGTTTCAGTGGTTTACACTTAGGCCATTTTTTGGCCCATTGTGATACCACGCATTCATGCTACATTATTAACCCATTCACCTATTCACCTACTCACACAACTACAGTGTACCACCTGCACATTGCAAGCTCCATGTCAACCTGTACATTGACATGGACGGTGGGTCGGCGCTGAATTCTGCACTCCATCAGAGGGTCTTAGTTGTGTTTATTAACATCACCGATTATAATCGATGATGAAAATTCGATTTGCATCTAGCCTCTGATGGGATTCGAACCCAGTACCTCCCGGTCCAAGTGCCGAAGCTTTAACCACTGCACCACTTGTCCGGTACACTTTGAGGTTAGAATTATTAATAAAATATTGACATTAATTTTTTAATTATGGATTTTTTGAAGGTCGGTTTTTTTCATAAAATTAAGTTATTTCGTAAACGGTATATTGCACAAGCCTGCAAATACAGAAAAAAAATATAAACAGAGTAAAGCTACATACAAAATTTTTACGCTTATTTTCGTAGTAAAATATGGGTCAACATCCGGTTTTATGCTGACCAAATTTAAAATTACCGCTATAATCTGAACGAAAAAAATTTCAACAAAAACAATATGAAATGTCAAAGAAACACTAAAATTGTATCCGAAAAGTTGGACATTCTAAGTTTACTAAGTCGTAAAACGAGTTTGTAAAAAAACGTTGTTTCAAAATTTTGTATGCAGCTTTACCTCTGTTTATGTTACTTTTCTCTATGCTGCAAATTAGCTCAAACGACTACAAATTCAACCTCGCATAATGTTATGGAATACTGTTTTTTAAATAAGTCCTGCTAACTGTTCTATTTTTACAGTTAAACTCAAACTCTTACCAACTTAACGGCCATAAAATAAAAAATAGGTTTACACAAAGCGTGCACTATTAAATTTTCTGTCATTTGAGCTATTTTCGAGTTTGTGTTATGTACCGTTCAGAAGTTATTTCATTTTTTTGAACACCTAAAATTGGCTATTCCAACCCTGGTTGCAGGGTTTGCTCAACCGTTAGAGGTGGGGATTTTTTCTAAAATGCTGTCTTCAAGTAGTACTACAACCCTGTAAGATTTCGTATCTATTGGAATTATTTAGTTACTACTTATACACAAAATTACTACCTGTACTATATATTGTTTTCAAATGAAAAAAAAAAAATGCTGGGGAAATTTTACAGCATGTGGCGTACTCTCGGACTTGGCTCCCTCTGATTACCACTCATTCAGATCGATCTGATTATATTTGAAAGACCAGCGGTTCACGAAAGTAGATGCGCAAAAATGGCTCGATGGCTATTTTGCTTCGAAATCAGAATAAAAAAAAATATTTTCAAGTTGAATTTGTGTAGTTATAAATCAGGAAGAGCACACAGACTGCATACAGTTTAAAACATGTTACAAAAAGATTTCAGTTTCAGAAATCAAGCCCAAATTTTTAGAAATTTGTAGTTTACTGGATTTTACGTTTTACTTAATCAGCTAATCTCCGCGGAAACCTAGTAACCGCTCGCCTAACATCGTTTATGGCGAAGAAGCAGATGTACAAGGGAATATATACATAATTCTGATAACTTTCATAGGATGGTGTGATTCTTCCTATTTTAATTAAACCCAACACTTTGCTACCTAGTTATTTGCAAGCACTTGTGAAAAATACATACAATTCAGTCCAACCCAAATCTTAGCTACCAATCCTTATTTACAAGCATTTGTGAAAAGTGAGAAATATTGACTTTAGCCTTTTAACATATTAATATATACAAATACCTTAAATGTGTAAAGTTAGATAAAGAAAAATTATAAATAAATCTACTGAGATAATGCGATTAATCTTCCAATAAAATTAAAGAAAGACAATAAAGAAAAACTAAAATATTAAAGTGAAAGGTTTTCCCGATTTTCCATTCATCCTTCCAAGTTGCATGAAGGGAAATACGGACATCTAGATTTTAAACAAAATCAAATATTTATTGGATTATTTACTACGATATTATAACAAATAAATTCTAAATTTTCTACTAAATAGTTTTGGATTAAGTTTTAGTTTTACATACGATTAATTTTTTTTTTAATATTATTAATTTTTGTTAAATATTTTTACCAATGTTAAAAAATTATAAATGATAGCATAGGAAGGAAAAAAGAAAGCATCTCTACCTCTTGCAATATATCGTTCGTACGTACTCGCCTAAACGGACGGTTCCTTTTTGAATTTTGATTGTCCAACATGTCGGCTGCAGTTGCCGGCGGTGAACTAGCCCTCATCGATTTTGCTATTTGCAATGTATCTTCAGTTGTTGGGGGAAGATCAACATTTATTCGATATTCATCTGCAACAAAATAAATTTAGTGTACATAAAAAAAATAGTTACATTTCATTTAATTACTTTTTAATTTCCGTAAAGTTTCCATTCCGCCCAGACTCACTAATGATAATTTCCACAGTAAAAGTAAAACTTTTTTAATTGGAAAATGTGGTGCCATACCGCTACAAAATCTTGTGATCATTCCTAAAAGTTTGACCGACAAAAATTCACCACCAATCGGATTTACTGAAATACATTCAACATTTCTTAAAAATATAACTTACACATTCTTAATGATCTGCTTCTATACATACATATATCTTGTTGAAAATTAGCAACCAATTGTTTATATTCCGAACATTCATTTTGTTTTTCCACACGCATAATTTCCGTTATTATATAAAGTACAGATAGAATCATTCGTAAATCGACTGAGTCAGCTAAGGAAACTGCCACTTTACGCATTGCAACACTTGCTGCTGTTGAATTCTCAATTTCAATATTCAATAATTCAATAAATGCGGTAAATATACCCAGGTCGTAAAGTGTCATAACATTTTTACGTGCCCAAAAACTTTGCTCCTGATCTGACTGCACTTCGGCCCAACACCCTTGCGTTATATATAATAAACACCGTGCCGCTTTCATTCGTAACGCTTTCTTAGACATCTCTAGTTGATCAATTAATTTCATGACGATACTTTTCTGTTGATTCTCTGTTAATTTTTGCCAGCTTGGTGGTAAATTATATTGTTCCATTTGATCTTCGAATGCTTTAACGTTGAGCTGGAATTCATTAAACTCTGCATAGCTATATAATTCGGCAATCTCATTTTGATGAGAATCAGCATCATTGTACAAAAAATCGAGGTCTGGGCAATCTGCTCCATTTCCACACTGTAAAAAAAAAAATATTTAATATTTAGTATTTGTTTAAAATGGTCTTCTCCGAAAACTTAAAGACCTGAATTCAAATGGTATTTAACCAGAAAGTAGTCTTTCGTAGATTCTGAATTATTTATTGGCATATAGCTGTTATAAATGATTTATTTTTAGCGAATGTGAAGCTTTTAACAAAATGGGAAAATTAACAAAACATGTAGGTACACAAAATTTGTTAAAGAAATTTCTAACATTCAATAAAATAGAAAAAACATTTTACAAAAATTATCTATATTAGCTTACAAAATAAAATAGTAGGTAGAGTTTGTCCGTCGATACGTACAATATAAAATAATAAAACATTTTGTTGCAAAATTAGACTATCGGAGTTTCGCTGATTGCCAAAATCACAGAGTTATTTTGAAGGTCTCACCTACACGGTTAGCCAATGACCTGTGCCTTTATTAAAAGATAGTGGCATGTCAATACGGAGACAAGAAAGCTTTTGTTATTGGCTATAAATGAAAATCATTTTTATGATTTGTTACGTAATTTAGAGGTTTACTGTACTGGAAATTGGCCAAACCACAGATATTCTGGGGTTGGGTTTGTAGACTTGATTTTTTCTTTTTCTTTTTTCTTATTATTCTTTTCTGTATTCGTGTTCATCATTTTTTTACAATATAATAAAAGCAAACAAAAAAATGTTATTGCTCCTAGGAGGAGCATAGAGCGGAAACAACTTTCTTCCAGCGCTGCCTGTCTTTCGCCAGCAGTTTTATTTCACGCCAAACGCCTACTGTTTGCGATTCCCTTTCGACTGATCTACGCCATGTGTTCACTGGGCGTCCGAGGTTTCGCCTACCTTGAGGGTTCCATTCAAAAGCCATTTTTGCAATGCCATTGTCCGGTTCTCGCAGGGTGTGACCTACCCATTGCCATTTCCTACGTTTAATTTCGGTGGTGATTGGCTCATTACTTGTTAGGGCAGAGCCATGTTTGAAATCGTGTTTGGCCAATAGATGCCACAAGTTCGCCATAGGCACTTGTTGATAAATACTTGTAGTTTTGAGAAATGGTGGTTGTTACTTTCTAAGTTTCACAACCATATAAGAGGACCGACACGCTCGCCACCCTTTCTATAATGTAGTAAGCAAAGCGCGCTTTGTTTAAGCGGACTGTCACGTCTGATTCGGACCAGCCCGTTTTACTAATTAGGCTCCCGTAGCTAAATTTCTCCACGTCTTCAATGACTATCGTAGGTGATTATGGATAATTCGCGGTTATCGGTCGTTCCGATTCGCAGCAACTTTGTTTTTGAGTTGTTAAGCCTTAGGCCAACTTTTCCAGCGTTATAAATCAACCTCTCAACCTCACGCGTCATATCGTCTAATATGTAAGTCATCATACTGATGTCGCCAGCGTAGTCGAGATCGTTGAGCCTTTAATTTAGGCGCCATTGAATGCTGTTTGGTGCATCGATGGTGGTTTGCGCCATAACCTGATCCAGAATAACCAAAAAAGAAGTGTGGGTGAGAAGACATATCCTAGCCTCACTCCTTTTGATATGGTGAAATTGTCGCTGTTCTTGCCCTTAAAGCGAACGCTGCAGGCGGCATCTCTATATAATTCACGAGTAAGGTTTACGATTGTTTCCGGAATTCCGAAATTTAGCAATGCTGTCCAAATAGCTTTTCTGAATATTTTATCGAACGCCCGTTCGAAATCGACAGAGGATGTACAAAGGCGATTCCATTCAGTTGACTGTTCGATGATCATTCGCAGTGTTGGTAATGTGGTCTACGCATGATCTAAAACCTGCTCTCGTCCCAAAAGTAAATCAATAGATGGTGAAATACGATTAAGAATAAATGCTATAATTTTTTTATTGCATTTGACAGCGTTATGTAACTCCAATTTTTGCATTCGCTGAGATCACCTTTCTCGAGTATCGTAATGATAACTCCCTATTTCCACGAGCTTGAGATTCTGCATGCTATCCACGCGTCATGAATAATCGGCTCTAGTACAGGAACAATAATAGGTGCGCTCAGCTTAAAAACCTCGGAGACTAGGTTATCAGGACCCGCAGCTTTATGATTTTTAAGTTGTTTAATTGCATTCGAGCGAGTTGATATCCTCCTCGATGGTGATATGCTCATAGAACTCCCTCCAACGTTAAAGTTATTCTTGCTCAGGTGAAAGTACAGCTCCATTATGGTCTTTAATAGGTGGTATTGTTTGTGCACTTACTCGAAGTGGAGGTTCAAAACATTATTGTACATATTTATCAATTATTTTTAGTATTTTAGATTTCCATAATTTAGTTCCATCATTTTTTTTTTATATTTTAATTTATTTGTTTGGTTTAAGCGTCGCAGCTCCAATAGTTAAATTTGTATAATATCATTTTCTTTTGTGATTGTTAAATTTGTATATCAACTATTTGTGATTTTTATATATGTGAATATGTAATATGTATTAAAATAAAATTTAAATAACTATATTTCAGGTTTAATTGCACGTATCTACGTGCATTTATTTAATTCCTTGTATTCTTCGATATTGTTCTGCAATAGAATATCCTGCAGTTTCTTATTATGTAATATCTTACATTTTCGTCTAATCACGTCGTATTTTGGACAATCCTCTATAATATATCTTGCATCCTCAACTGTATTACATATTTCACAATTTTCATAGACAATTTTTCTTACTAGTTTTAAATATTTTTTATCGAAAGTATGATTTGTTCGTAACCTAGTAATCCTTTTAACCATCCCCACATCTAGGCTTTGTTTATGAAACGTAATTTCATTTATATGTTTCCTATGTTGTCGACCTTTCATTATTGTTCTTGATAAAAAATCTTCATCCCGTTTTTTATATAATATGTTCTTTATCATCGTTATATTATCTTCTAGCGGAGTTTTTATCTCTATTTTTCTTCCTGTTCTAGTACTATTTTTTGCCGCTCGATCTGCCTCTTCATTTCCAAAAATTTCAATATGACCTGGAATCCATATAATTTTTACCTATATTTGATTATTTTTAATAAAATTATATATTTGTTTTTAAAGTATTTGCTATTTTTATCTTTGTGTATATTTTTCGAAGATATATTGTATGGCTATCCTTATCGCTTCTAGCACTGATACTATTTCAACTGTTTTTATTGATATTTGATCCTCAATATTGTAACTATAAGTCTCCATATTATATTCATTAAATATTCCAATTCCTCCATTTTATCTTTCATAGATACATCTGTATACCATATAATTTTTCCTCCTTGCTACTTTAAGTATTCTGATACCATCTGTTTTTGTTCTTTTTTATTGCAGCTTCGATTTACTGATATTTTACTATGAATCTTCGTGTCTATCATCAAACTTATATCCTGAATAATTTTTATACTATATATCCATCATATTCTTATTTGCTGTATTATTTTTCACTTCCTGTGCTAGTTTTATGTTGTTATATGTTTTGCCATATATGTATAATTGAACAAATTAATCTTTAAATTAGCTGGAAGATCACCTGCTTCTGCTATTACTGCTGTTAGAGGCGTGCTATTTGCAATGCCTAGACATATTCTAAAACTTGCATTTTTGTATTATTTCTTTTATTTGAACTAATGGCACCATATCTTAATCTGCTTTCAGTTAAGCTTTATAGACATAAAGTAACCTACGGATGAGCTCCACCTTTTTTCTAAGCAACAATTTTTTATTATATTAATCGCAGACATGCAGTTAAAATAATTTTTATGATGAATAAAAAAATTTTGTTTTTTATCTATTATATACCTCAGAATTTTAATAAAATTTTCCTCCTTTATTTGTATATTATTAATCTTTATCTTGATGGGTTCTAGGTTTCTTTTTCTACTTATACACATATATGAGGTTTTATTTGAATTGATTTTTAAATTTAATTTTCTGCTTCTAAATTGAATTTTATTATAAAATCATCTGCATATTTAAATTATGTAACTTGCAAGTATAAATATTAAATAAGTCTGGACTTAACGGATCTCCTTGCGGGATGCTATTACTCGTAATATTTTCTAATCTGTCAAATTCATTTTCAAAAATTATTTCGCGATTTATTATAGATATATCTATTTTATAAATTATCCCTTTATATCATTTAATTTACTTTTAGTTAATTTGCTTACTATCTTCGATATGGTGAATATAAATGTTGAGGCTGTAACTATCTACCCCATATACGTCTGTTTTCTCACCGTTATCAATTTTACTTTTTTCCATATTTTTGAATACTTTTGATTTTTCCAGGCTTTATTACTACATAGATCTCTGTAGCAAGAAACATTATTTCTAGATCCAGTTTTGAAAATAGGCGTCACTCGTGTTATTTTCCACTTTTGTGGAAAAGTTGCGAATTTTAATGACTGATTGAACAAAATGCTTAGAGGAGAATTGCCAAATTTTTAAAATTTTTTAAAAATGAAGCCGGAATACCATCAGGACTTTTCCGGATCCTACCAATGCTCGCTGGTTGTCTTCTGGTTTAAGCGTCGCAGCTCCAATAGTTAAATTTGTATAATATCATTTTCTTTTGTGATTGTTAAATTTGTATATCAACTATTTGTGATTTTTATATATGTGAATATGTAATATGTATTAAAATAAAATTTAAATAACTATATTTCAGGTTTAATTGCACGTATCTACGTGCATTTATTTAATTCCTTGTATTCTTCGATATTGTTCTGCAATAGAATATCCTGCAGTTTCTTATTATGTAATATCTTACATTTTCGTCTAATCACGTCGTATTTTGGACAATCCTCTATAATATATCTTGCATCCTCAACTGTATTACATATTTCACAATTTTCATAGACAATTTTTCTTACTAGTTTTAAATATTTTTTATCGAAAGTATGATTTGTTCGTAACCTAGTAATCCTTTTAACCATCCCCACATCTAGGCTTTGTTTATGAAACGTAATTTCATTTATATGTTTCCTATGTTGTCGACCTTTCATTATTGTTCTTGATAAAAAATCTTCATCCCGTTTTTTATATAATATGTTCTTTATCATCGTTATATTATCTTCTAGCGGAGTTTTTATCTCTATTTTTCTTCCTGTTCTAGTACTATTTTTTGCCGCTCGATCTGCCTCTTCATTTCCAAAAATTTCAATATGACCTGGAATCCATATAATTTTTACCTATATTTGATTATTTTTAATAAAATTATATATTTGTTTTTAAAGTATTTGCTATTTTTATCTTTGTGTATATTTTTCGAAGATATATTGTATGGCTATCCTTATCGCTTCTAGCACTGATACTATTTCAACTGTTTTTATTGATATTTGATCCTCAATATTGTAACTATAAGTCTCCATATTATATTCATTAAATATTCCAATTCCTCCATTTTATCTTTCATAGATACATCTGTATACCATATAATTTTTCCTCCTTGCTACTTTAAGTATTCTGATACCATCTGTTTTTGTTCTTTTTTATTGCAGCTTCGATTTACTGATATTTTACTATGAATCTTCGTGTCTATCATCAAACTTATATCCTGAATAATTTTTATACTATATATCCATCATATTCTTATTTGCTGTATTATTTTTCACTTCCTGTGCTAGTTTTATGTTGTTATATGTTTTGCCATATATGTATAATTGAACAAATTAATCTTTAAATTAGCTGGAAGATCACCTGCTTCTGCTATTACTGCTGTTAGAGGCGTGCTATTTGCAATGCCTAGACATATACTAAAACTTGCATTTTTGTATTATTTCTTTTATTTGAACTAATGGCACCATATCTTAATCTGCTTTCAGTTAAGCTTTATAGACATAAAGTAACCTACGGATGAGCTCCACCTTTTTTCTAAGCAACAATTTTTTATTATATTAATCGCAGACATGCAGTTAAAATAATTTTTATGATGAATAAAAAAATTTTGTTTTTTATCTATTATATACCTCAGAATTTTAATAAAATTTTCCTCCTTTATTTGTATATTATTAATCTTTATCTTGATGGGTTCTAGGTTTCTTTTTCTACTTATACACATATATGAGGTTTTATTTGAATTGATTTTTAAATTTAATTTTCTGCTTCTAAATTGAATTTTATTATAAAATCATCTGCATATTTAAATTATGTAACTTGCAAGTATAAATATTAAATAAGTCTGGACTTAACGGATCTCCTTGCGGGATGCTATTACTCGTAATATTTTCTAATCTGTCAAATTCATTTTCAAAAATTATTTCGCGATTTATTATAGATATATCTATTTTATAAATTATCCCTTTATATCATTTAATTTACTTTTAGTTAATTTGCTTACTATCTTCGATATGGTGAATATAAATGTTGAGGCTGTAACTATCTACCCCATATACGTCTGTTTTCTCACCGTTATCAATTTTACTTTTTTCCATATTTTTGAATACTTTTGATTTTTCCAGGCTTTATTACTACATAGATCTCTGTAGCAAGAAACATTATTTCTAGATCCAGTTTTGAAAATAGGCGTCACTCGAGTTATTTTCCACTTTTGTGGAAAAGTTGCGAATTTTAATGACTGATTGAACAAAATGCTTAGAGGAGAATTGCCAAATTTTTAGAATTTTTTAAAAATGAAGCCGGAATACCATCAGGACTTTTCCGGATCATACCAATGCTCGCTGGTTGTCTTCTGGCTCGATGTGTGGAGTAAATATGAATGTACTATATTCACTAGTGGTTGAATCTTTACAATTAACAATGTATTCCGCTTTATAAACAGATTGGAAAATCTCAGCAAACATGTTGGTTGTGACCTGGGGATCACAAGACTTTTGATCATTAAATTTCATGCAAGCTGGGTAACCATCAATTTCGCGTTTGGTTAAAAAAAAAAATTCCAAGTGTCTGGGATCGCCTTTTATTTTATCCTTTAGATTGCGAATATAGCTTCTGTATCTCAGTTCAAAATAAGATTCAAAATTTTCGTTATATGCAGTAAATTTCTGTTTACTATCCTGGGAACACAATTTGAGATTATCTTTATAAGCCTTGTCTTTTTTGTAGTTGAATGGAGACTGATAAGTTGATCATCATACCATGGAGGATATTTGTTCAGTTTGCTCAGACACGGGAATGAATAAATCAATTCCTTTAAATAGATGTGTGTAAAAATTTTCCACGTTTACATCTATGTCATCGAAGTTGTAATATGGTTTCCGGTTTTGGTAATTATGGAACCTGTTATTCACTTTGGTTTTCAATATTTTTTATATTGCTTTGTCGTGAATATCATTAATTACGAAAGGTGTTAAAAAGGTGATTCTTCTGTTCTTACTCAAATTTGAGTCAAATATGGTGTCGACGAATAGGTACTCGTTATCCGAATTCATGTTTACAGGCATAATCTCAATAGTTTCTTCATCATAAGTCCAACTAGCATTTGAGAGATTGAAATCCCCAGTTTTTAAAATTATGTCTGAATGTTGGGCCGTATTGGTAATTTCCATAATTGTGTCGCAGCGCTTGGTATACGATGATGTAGGCGAATCAGGTGGAATATACGCCACGTAAATTCGTACTGTCTTATTATTGATGAGAATTTTAACACATAATTGCTCGATCGTTGGATTCGTTAAATCTACCAATTCATTAGGTAGTGATGTATCGATAGCTATGAGTACTCCGCCACCACATTTTTGTATGCTTGTTTGCGGTGAGCGATCACATCTATATACCACATATTGACTAGGGAAGAATTCCAAACTCAAATTATTATCATTTTTTTAAATGTTTATCGTTGAATGATGTTTCACAGATGATATAAAACGGAGTGTTTTTAAAACAAAATTATGAAATTGAGCTGCCTTTGAAGACATTTTATTTACATTTTGAAAGTAAAATGTGTGTTTAATAGTTTTTTGTGGATGTGACAAGGTTGGGGTGTCATGATTATATTCCGAATTTGTGCCACTATTTTGGATTAGGTGGCGCGTATGAGCTGACCAAAAAAACTCTTTTCTTTGACACCAATCAAATTCTTTGACAAACAGTCCTTCTGGCCACAAAGTAGAGTTGATGTGCTTTCTAAAACTTCGCCTGGAATATTGATTTTCGTGCGTTGGGTAAACAGATCGTCAATATTCGCAATCTTTGTCACTACTTTGCGGCTTTTCATCCGGCACTAAATTATGTATGCGGCTAACGAAAAGCCACTTTCTGGGTTGTACCACTCGAATTGCTTACTCATTCATTAATTCAACGTTATTGCCAGTTTTATTAATATTAGGGACAGGTATGTGCCTAATTAATATTAAGGACAGGTATGTTGTGATGCTCCCCGTAATTATTATTTCGTGTTGGCTTTAAATGATCTACAATTTGTCGGTTTTGGATGGTTGACGGTGACGGTAGTGATGATATCGAATGGTTTTTGTTCACTAGATGTGGTGTTTCAGTCTGGGCGGAGGCTTTGGACATGGATCTTATAACCCGACCTTCTTCTGGTTGAACAGCACATTGGGACAAGGAACGAACCGCTGTTGTTAACCCTAATGTGAGTGACGAAGGTACCCGGGTACCTTTTGCCCTTTTAGACGTCTATTTTCATATGTTTTACTCCCAATAAAAACTTTGAATTTTATGAGAACTTCTAGTTCAATTGGTATAGATTACGATTATACTTAAAAATGACAAATGTTACAACCTGGACGGACGCGGAAAAAATAAGGCAATCACTCAAATTAAGATATTTTTTCTTCACTCACATGAGGGTTAATGTCTCTTCTAATTGATTCATTCTTTTGAGAACATTATCGATTATGGTCTCCTCTGATTTTTTTGAGTTTTTTGTCAATTTTGGATAGGATGTTATTCAATCCGTTTTCACATTTACTACAGAACCACCGCTAACCAAGCACATCGTCCATCACTAATTTCATACCTTTCCGTAAATCATTTGGAAATTTTTTCAGTATTTTAGTTGCGTTACTAGCCGCACATCTGTAGTCTATAACGTTGTTATTGTTACATAAGTACCCACTTATTTTGGATCGACATTATTAATATGTACACAGTTTCTTTGAGTTTAAAATTTAACAATCAGCAATATTTTTGCTACAACACTACTGCACTACTTTAAAAAAAAATTCACTTAGAACAGTCAGCGATTCCGAATGTGTATTATTAGGAAATATAATTATAATTATTATGGTTAATTATTTGGTAATTGTTACAACAACTACAAAAATAAAATTGAAATTGAAATACAAAAAAGAATGTTCAAAATTAATTCAAACCCATATTAAAACTGCCAATGCAACTAATGCATCAAAAGTGCTAGAGCCAGAAAAGAGGAAACAGATTCCACCCCGATCAATATTCTAGGAATAACAAATCACGATAGTATTCAGAAACTGATGAAAGTAGTACGAAATGACTACAAGGTAATATTGCTCAGTAGTAATATTTGGAAAATAAACACAACAGAGTCTGAAGATTATAAAGCTCTAGCTACCAAATTAAATCCTGATGCGTTCCCAGTAGTATACCTACGAGGAAAACAATGATCGGTCAATTAAAGTAATGGCAAGAGGTCTCCATCCAACTTGTTCAAAAGATGAAATTATTGAGGACCTGCAAAACAAAGGTCTGAAAATAATCGATGCAGTCAACATCTCAGAAAAGAGAGACGAGAAAAAATGAGAAATGTTTAAATCATGAGAAGAGGTCTCCCACTATTCATGCTAACCTTCGATAACCAAGAAAAAATCGAAAATATTTATATTAAGGCTATCCTCAACCTCAGAGTTAAAATAGAAACACCGAGAAAGATCACTCGACTAATACCTCAATGTAAAAACAGCCAAGATTATAATCATATAGAAAAGTACTGCAATCGTAAAGCAAGATGTGTTAAATGTGCAGGAAAACACGCAGAAACGACTGCACAGTCCCCCGAATTACAACACCGAAATGTATCAACTGTAATGGCCAGCATCCAGCCAACTACAGACGATGTGAAGTAGCAGTACAACTACAAAAAATGAGATAAATCACGCAAACCAGATACATCAAGAAATGTAGAATCTATAAAAAAACCACGAAGCCTAAATCGTCCTAATTTTAACATACAAAAAGAGTGAGTAAAAAAAAACCGTTACTTATGCACAAATAGTTCGGCAATCAGAGCAGAAACAGTTAAAAGTGGATCTCGTTTTACATGACATACTGAGAAATCTAGAGAACCTCAACAAAAGTCTTATTTCGCAGAAAATTAGTCTGCAGAACACAACTAGAAGAAATGAAATCAGAAACTAGTTTCAATAACAAAGTAGAAAAACCTTGATCGAGTGAATCAAAATATAAATTTATAACCTCGAATTATAAACAAAAGAAATGAATAAAACATTACCGATTGCATCACACACAAGAACTAGATATATTTTTAAACATGCATAATATAGATATATGTCTTATATCAGAAACCCATTTCACCAAAACTTCATTCTGTAAAATAAAAGGATGTAATTGCTACCATGCATTACGATCAGAGAACAAAGCTAGATGTGAATCAGCTATCCTCATAAAAGATTATATAAAACATATCGAAGAAGTTAAAGTTGAGAAGCTTTCCATGCAAGTCACAACAATCAAAATACAATTAAACAATAGTAAAACTTGTAGTATCTCAGCAATATACTCCCCTCCAAGACACAATCTCAAACAAGTCGATTATACTAACCTATACCTATTGGGGATCACGGTTAACGACTGCTAAAGGAAAAGAACTATTCGCAGCAGGCAAACAACTAAAATGCGAGTTTCACTCAGGTGGTACACCAACCTATTGGCCTACGGATATCAGTAAGACTCCAGATCTTATAGACTTCTTTATTACAAGAGATTTCAGATAATTATATCCATATAGAGAACAGTGAAAGTTTATCATCAAATCATTCATCAGTTATTATGATAATTAGGCAAACAATGATTATGAAAGAGAGCAACACGAAATTAACGAGCTTCAAAACCAATTGGGATCTCTTCCAAATACAGTTAACAGAAAGAATTAGTCGGCAGAACCCAATACAGGGACCAGCCCAAATAGAAGACAAACTAGATATGCTCAACCATAATATCCAAAGTGCTGCGTGGGAAAGAATTCCTAATAATAGTAAGAAAATAAAGCACAATGCCAGCTATCCAGAAGAAGTGAGAGAACTTCTTAAAAATAAAAGAAAACCACGGAAGGATTGGCAAAAACATCGTAAAATAAGAGGGTAGCTTGTGTAACAAATTAAAATATCTAATAAAAGACATTAAAAATCAGTCAGTTAATAAATACCTCAGCACTCTAACTGGGCAAAAAGACACTGATTATTCATTATGGAAAGCCACTAAGAATCTTAAAAGATCCACACTTCAGGTTCCTCCAATTAAAAATAAAGAAAATTGTGCTCGAAATGCTAAACAAAAAGCAGATTTGTTTGCAAATCACCTTGAAGAAACATTCATGTCCTACTCTAAACAAACGGAAGAGGAAAATATCACCCCGATAAAAAAACAGGATGAAGTAAAAAGTACGCCTGAAACATTGAAAGAACTAAAATGGGAAATCAAGAATAATCTGAATGCGTATAAGGCACCAGGATATGATCTTATAACGGGTCAGATAATAAAAATGCCATCGGGGAAAGCGTTGAGGAAACTAGTGCATATTGCATATAATTAATGCAACATTGGAAAGTTGCAAAAGTAATTGTGATACTTAAGCCGAACAAACCTTCGAATGATAAAGCTTCATATAGGCCAATTTCTTCAACATTATCGAAACTATTTGAAAAGGTTCTTCGTAAAAGTCTAAAACCAATTATCGAAGAAAGGAATCTTATCCCCTCACATCAGTTTGGTTTTAGGGAAAAACATTCTACGATAGAACAAGTACATCGAATTACTGATGTAATCGATAAATCACTAGAAAGCAAATACGCTTAACTATATTCCTTGATGTAGCGCAAGCATTCGACAACCTTCCGGAGCACTTTTTTCAAATGAGAGGCACTTCCGAGTAAAGTCTGAGAATGAATACTCCCAACTAAAACGAATAACAGCAGGAGTACCACAAGGGATTGTTCTTGGGCCAATCCTTTATCTCCAATATACTAGAGATATACCAATTACAAAAGCAACAATGGCGATTTTTGCCGATGACACGGTAATACTTGCAACAGCAAAGAACATCAATGACTCCACTAGTAAACTACAGAAGGCTATTAACCAGATATGTAATTGGACAAAGAAATAGCGAATCAAATTAAATGAAGCAAAATCAATCCAAGTCAACTTTACAAATGTTAAAGATAATCATATACCAATAATGATAAAATATAGTAATACCGCATGCAAACACTGATAAATATCTCGGCATGACTTTAGATGCTAAACTTAAATGGAAGGAACACATAAAAAAGAAGAGAGAAGTACTAAACATAAAATTTAGAAAAATGCATTGGCTCTTAGGGAGACAATCTGAACTAGCGATCCATAACAAACTGCTGCTATACAAACAAATCCTGAAACCTGTATGGACATATGGTGGCCAACTCTGGGGTTGTGCCAGGAAGACAAATATCAAAATTATACAAACAGTTCAAAATAAAATCCTGCGATGTTTTGTTAATGCACCGCGGTACATTCGAAACTACAACCTCCACGAGATCTAAAGATGCCAAGACAAGCTTGTCGCAAGTCAGTAGACTTACTATGGCGAAAAATCTGAGAGGGTGTTACACGAAACTGGGGATCATCACTTGATTACGCCGACTAATCAAAATACTTTATTATGCAATGTAAATTACTGAATGGGCACAAGACGACTCAGTCGTAATATAAATAATAAAAATAAAAATAAAAATAAAAAAAACTGTAAACTTGTGAAAATCCAAATTTCATATGAAAAAAATCAACTCCCGCAAACATGAACAATCTCGTAAACATGAACCTGCTTGGGTTTTATTTTGTTCATGTTATCGCGAGTCTACTGTATTCTTTTAAATTTTCAATTCTAATTTTATTTTATTATAATTAATGTGGTAAATCGTGTATATGTTAGCAAGTAATTGGGAAAGATTTTTCTGTTTATTAGCTATTTTTGAAATAAATAAATAAATTTTCACTAATGCTAGAATAAGTTGAAAAATAAGAACCAAAATTTAACTAGGCTTAACAATTTGAAATTAAAGATAAAAGTAGTTTGATTTGTAGTAAATATTATACTGAAAAATTTAATTAATATGAAAATGTATTGGATGTATTTATAACTTAGTTTTTTGGATTTTCTAAGAGATGGCGTAACTTTAGTATTAAACATTATTTTACAATGGGTGTATCCAGCCCATGTAGGCCTCACTAAAAAATAGTAGGTCTCACACATATTATAGACTGGATGCAAAATATCTCACTAAAAAAATGTAAATATCTCAATGTTTAGTGAGGCAAAAATGTTGTCTACTTTTGAGTAGTTAATTTTTGGCTTGAACCTGTACTTTAATCCACAATTTATTTTATTCTATTTCCAGTTCTTTTTATTGTTTTTATTTTCATGGTGTGAAGCTTAATAAATTATGGAATTTCATATTTACTTTTGATTTGAATAATTAAATCATTTATTTTAGACATAAACCCAAAATAACACGAATATATATCATCCCGCCCATGTAGAATTCTACAACTGAGGAAAATCTACAAATGAGACATCTCAAATGTAGGTCTACATGGGCTAGATATACCCAATGACAACTACGGCGTTTTAAAGTGTTGATATTCCACATTAAAATTTAGTTTGTCATTATTCGTGAAAGCGTAAACAACATAATATTCAATCCCGCTTAAACATGTCGATTTTCGTACCAACAAAACAGCATTTGCGGGAAGCATTACTTTTTGCTTTAATCAAAAGAAAAAAGCTGCTGAAAGTTTTCGTTTGCTTCAAGAAACTTATGGTGAACACGATGTCAGATTTTGATGTCAGTGACAAAGAACGTTCTGGTCAACAAAAAAATTCGAAGATGAAGAATTGGAAGCATTTTTGAAGGAAAACTCAGCTCAAACAGAAAAAGAACTTGCAGAACATGAAATCGATTCAAAAAGAGAAATGAGTACCACATGAACTGATTAAGCCAACATTGAAAATCGTTTAATGGTTACAAGACACAAATTGGCATTTGTTGTCTCAAATTTTGACTGGAGATGAAAAATGGATTTACTACAATAACAATAAACGCAAAAAATTATAGGTTCATCCAGGCGTGGATGGTTCGCCAACACATCAAAACGAAATATTCATGGAAGTAAGGTTATGTTGTGCATTTGGTGGGAGTACGATCAGAAAGGAATGGTGTACTATGAGCTGCTAAAACTTAATGTTACCAACAACAATTGATAGGTTTGAACCATTCATTGAACGAAAATCGTAATACAAACACACATGTCGCAAAACAAGTAAAAAATACGCTGGAAGTACTTGGGAAATCCTATCACATGCTCCTTATTCACCAGATTGTGCCCCATCAGATTACTATTTGTTCCGATCAATGCAAAGCGACCTTCAATAGCAGCACTTCAGAATCCACGAGGAAATCAAAAAATGGATCGACGAATGGATAGCATCAAAAGACAAACAATTTTTTTTTCGATGGAATCCATATATTGCCAGAAAGATGGTCGAAAGTCATAGATAACGATGGAAAATTTTTTGATTAAAATAAAATTTACCATTTCTTAGCAATAAACGTGTTTTTTTCTGCAAAAAATCTAAAAAATTCAGTTATACTCCCAATATATTAAATCCAATTGAGAGGGAAAACTATAGGACCGCTAACTAAAAATTTAATGAAAAGTCTTACAATTTTTACAAATAAAAACTTCATAACTCAATCATAAAACATCTTAACTCAACTGATGCTTCAGCCCGTCCCCCGAGAAGTCCTTGCAATATTGAAGAAACAGGAACAATAGACCATATGGATTGAGAAATCTGACCGCAAAACACTAATAAAAAAAACAAACCCTAATGAACAAATCGATGAACGTTGTCGATTCAATATAGCACTAAATAAAAAATTCCCGCTGGATTACAAACTTTATTCGATTAACTCAACAAATTAATTCATTTGTTCTGCCCTTGAACAAATGCCAGCTGTTGATTTCAAAGTTGTAGTTAGAGCAGACAAACCACCTACCGGAAAGACCAAATTGCACCAACAATTGATGAAGTGGCGATCGTTATAGCTGGTGGGTATACATAATTCTTCATCGCAGAAATGATGTTCCGCGAATCTCAAAATCTCATGAGAAGATGGACATTGCTATTTCCACATTGAGAAATCCACAAACACAATGAGGAAACGAATAAGAAAATCAATGCCATGAAACATTCTTATACGTGATGCAGTTGTGTCAACCCCGCTATTCGATCTATTACAGGTTTCTATAGCCGTCGTACTTTGGCAAATTTCAATCCTTAATATACAAAATTTGGAACTAAAAAACAGAATTTTCAACTTTTAACATTAAGTAGATTTGACAAATGAGTTATCGATATCCGACAAAATCGATATCCAAGTAGATTCGAATAACCCGGATTTTTAGTTTAATTATAGGAAGGAATAGTTCCTCTTAAACCGATATAAAAGTTAGTTTGTAAGCCAACTTTTAAATTTCAAAACAAAACTTTGCAATTAAGCTTTATAACAAACACCAAATTAGCTCTTGAAGTAATCATGAAATCTGTGGCTTATGATCTTAATATTACATAGGTATCATTTAAAATATCCCATAGCTTCATAAATTCAGTATAAAACGAAAATCATAGAATATAAAAATGTCTACCATTTAAAATGTTTTCAACTTACCGTGATATTATCATTCACGTCATTCATTACAATTATGCTTTAATATTCAAGTTATATAAAAATAGAAAAATTTAAATATTTATTAACAAACATGACTTCAATATAAATCACTGAGATACAGAATATTCATAAACTATTTAAAGAATTATATTTTGACCAAAAAAATTAAGGGTTCGCCATAAATGACATGTCAAGACAAAAACAATGAAAAAACGTTTACATGATTCTCGAATAGAACCCATGGAGCAGTTTAAAATCGAAAAGTCCTCCATTTATTCCCTATAACCAAATAAATATATCCCTTTTCAAGCCAGATAAATTTTGTTATTCTAGATATTTTAGTCAACCGTACACAAATCTGTACCGTTTAAAATAACAGGTTGTAATATCAACCGGGTATTAAAGATCATATACTACGTATATATTAGGGATTCAATCCGGATCGAATCAACTTAGAGTTAACTTTGGATTGAAACTGAATTATCTTTTCTAGCGTATATATTGGCGGATTATGTTGGGATCGAATCGAAACCGAATTGAGATAAACGTCAAAAAAAAATTTCTAAATACATATTTATATATTTATTTAAATTAAAACAAAAATAAAAATATTTAAAAAAATATATATACATATATATATATATATATATATATACGCAAATAAATCGTAAACGAAATAAAAATGGCGTTCTTTTATTATTAATATTTTTATAATAGTTTATTGTTGTTGTTTTTCGACTCGATTCCGTATATATTGGCGTTTATAAGGATTGAGTTAACTCGATTCTACAAATTTGGTGGATCGAATCGAGTTAACGCGAAGATGACTCGATCCCGTATATATTGAAATTTCGATCCGGGTTCAATCCGGATTGAATTCTTAATATATACGTAGTAATATGTAGTTAAATCGGATTTTTTTTTGAAAAAAAAGCGGCGTAAGTGTAGATGACGTATACATCGCGGAAATCAGGTAAGATGAACGTTTTTAAAAAAATTTCTTTGTGAGATTGTGTACCTATCGTTTTTAGGAGGTGCAAGCCAAAAATTTTGGAAAAATCACCATATTTTCCGGGAAATCTTTCAATTTTTCCAAAAAAAAATTTTGTTTTTTTTTATTCAAAAATTAAAAATCTCAGTTTAAAATATCAAAACTTAATTTTACCGAATGGGTCGAAGGGCCGAACTTTTATTTTTGATTTTAGATATATAATTTTTTAAATTTGTTGTTTTATTGAATATTTTGAAAATTTTTACTTATTAAACATAAATGAATTTCTTATGAATTTATGTTTTTACTATTTTTCATCACGTATCCAGTCAGCGATACATTTTGGTGAAGGAAAATTTTATCATGCGAAAATCACAATCTCAACATCAAAATCTATTAAAAAAACTTATCATTATTTATTATTTTTTAACTTTCACCAAAAAAAAAAAAAAAATGAAAATGTCAAAATTTTCCCGGAAAATGTGATCATTTTTCCGGAATTTTTGGCTTGCACCTCCTAAAAACGATAGATACACCATCCTACAAAAAAAATTTTTTAAAAACTTTTCATCTTATCCGATTTTCGCGATGTATACGTCATCTACACTTTAGCCAAAAAAACATTATAGTTTGATAACATATAAATTATATAACATATCCCTTTTGCTGCGAGATAACACAATCGTGTGGGTACGGAAAAATTACCACGTTAAAAATTTATTTTTGTTTGTGATTTCAACAAATTTACATATTTGTGCATTTCTTTAAAACTTATTTTCATCCGAAAAAAACACTATAACTATATACATAATTGTGTTGGTTTTACTTAACATCAAGCGACATTTTTTATCAAAAACGCCATTACATACTATAATTTTTTACTCACACATTTATGTGGTTTGGACTTAAATAGAGCCATTTTTTTGTTGGTTGAAAAAAGGATATTATTTATTTTATTATTATTATAGTTATAGTATTATTTTTCGAACGAAAACGATTCAAGCATCATTCGCGAAGTTTCTAATGGTTTTGTTAGTTTTTGTATTGTTTATTGATTTGTATTTTCAGTTTCACTTGAGAGGATAACACGTACATTCTTGTGTCCCGCGATTTTTAGTTTTTACTATGTTAATTTGTGTTTTTTTGTGTATTTATATTAGTTATTAATCTTTAGATAACTTATAATAATTATGTTACGTGTTTATGACTAATAAATTTCTATGTAAAAAATGGTATTAAAATAATTTTAAAATGGCGTCGGCATAAATAAACGAGATGATGGAAGTGTCCGACCAAACATCGTTTTTTATTTTCAAGGTTGTGCATATTGGGATGTAAAATTGGATGGCGCTTACGGGTGAATATGGATGGGTTTTATAAAATTTAATATTAAGCGTATATTCATGCCAATAAAAAATTGATATTTATTTTATAACAAATGCAAAATTTTGTTTTATTTCGAATAAAAATTATTATTTATTCCAATTGCAAAATATATAAAAATATGCTCCTCTTCTTTTGACCATAAAAGTGTCTGAAATCAGTATGGAAAAGACTGGAAATACGTCAATTAAAAGCCCATCTACTTTCCCATTTGTTTTTTCTCTTTTAGGCGGGATTTACATCTACACTGGAATTTTTGTGACACTTTTCTTTGGCGAGTAGTATGGATTTCCGTGTAGTTTACATGGTTCTTTCCATAGAAAGAGTGTGGTTCTTGGGCCGTGTCCCAAACACCGACTTATTTGGTTATACCGACTTATTTAAATAACTGCTTGTTTCAATTGGTACAGCATAAAAAGTTAAAAAGTTAAAAATTGTGGTGAATAAAAATGTCAAACTTTTTATCTGCTTCAAGAGCTGATAAAATTTGTATGTGGAAAACATTTGGCTGACAAAAATATTTGTTTGTAAACAGAAATTTGTCATGTACAAATTTTGAGAAAAATCGTAATGATTTAGATGTAAACTGACCATAATTAACTAATATACCTACATTTAAATAGTATTTATTTTACATATTTTCGTATTTAAATTTGCTAGGTTCTTAATTACACATAAAATAAGCAACCATGTTAATGTCAAAATTTTAACCAATTGAAACAGATAAAAAGTTAAAAAAAATTACCACGATTTTTTTTTTAACTTTTTATGTGGCATTTAAACCAATTAAAACACGCTCTTAGGCCCTTTCCCAAACACCGACTTACTTCAAACTTTATTGACTTATTTGACGCCATCTTGAATAAGTCGGTCAAGTCAGCCCAAACGATTTTGCTGACTTATTTTGACAGATATAGCAAACAACAAATGTTTTAGGAATTTGTTATTTAATAATAAAATAAAAAAATTAAAATGCACAAAAAATAATTTATTTTAATGAATTATTTAATAAATAAAAAGATAAAAATGTGTCTTGAGTTATTAAAACACGATGAAAATTTATTATTGTAGCTGGAGATGCGCAAGCTACAATTTTTTTATGCAAGCTACACCTCTATTAATCCTCTTTATAATATTTTTATATCTCTAAAATCTATTAATTATATTAATTTATTAAGGCAATATTGTATTAATGGTTATTAATTAAGTGGAATATCATTAATGTTTGAAAATTATTGATAATATTCGATAATTTGTTGAATTTTTCATGTTTAAATGATCAAATGTATATTGCTTGTTTACATGATCAAATAAGTTTTTTGCTTTCAAAATAAGTCACCTCGATAGCTGACTTATTTGAATAAGTCGGTATAAGCAAATAAGTCGGTGTTTGGGACGCGGCCTTCAGTTTGTTATTTATTTGGTAGAAATATGGAAATGGGAATTGAAGGAAGACGAACAAATATGAATATACAACATAATTTTTTATTTTTGCTTTTTAGATGAATGAATGTTATGAAAATAAAGTGCAATAAACTTTTATTTAAAAAAGTCGAATATTATAAATGTATTGTTTCTCCAAAATTATTTTTCCGAGGGATTAAATTATTTTCCCTTTAAACAGAAAAACGAAATTTTAAATTCTTATTTTTTACGTTGATCGTGTACTCCCGACTGCAATTTATTCTAATGCTAATATATAAACGATAATTAATATAACATACAAATTACAAGATGTACTCGTAATATACATTAATAATATTAAAAAGCAGGTAGCCAATTTTTTTAACGATTTAAGTATGAAATATGGGCAAATTAAATAAATCTTAAATTCTTTAATATTTCTTAGTGGTTGAACAGATGATTGACTTATGTAATGATATCTGGATATTTGATCCTTAAAGTTATTGCTGATTACGAAAAAATTCATCGAATGAAAAATTTTAACTTAGTTGGTTGGTGGGATTATTTCACTTATTTAAGCGATTTCTCGGAACATGAGTTGCGATAGATCGTCGTCGAGGAAAGACGTGTTTTTGTCTCTCCTCGAAATAAATAAATAATTTAATTCAACTGTGTTTAATTAATTAACTAATAAATAACTACTATATATATTGATAGTTAAATAGATAATAATAATATTAATAATAATTTGTGAATGTAATAAGTAAAGTGAAAAGTTTTAAATATTGCTTATTTGCCTAAATTTGTGTATGGTGTGCTTGCAATTATGTAGAATATATACATAACAATTTTCGTTTGTATGTATTTTGATACCGTTGTTTGATTGCATCATACCAAAACCAATAACAATTAAAAGCCCTGAACAAAGTCTGAAACGCAGATACCAATATACAACAAACCATAGAAGATTGTGTTGGTTGCACTAACAATCCCATGCTATTTTTTTCTTTCGCACCACTACTTATTAAACTAGTGCGCGCTTTATATTGTTGTTGGTTTTGATCATACCAAAACCAACAACAATATAAAGCCATGCTAATGCAACAAATACAGAAAAAACTGCACTATAGATAGTTGTATTAGAACATATGTGTACATTGTGTGTGCGCACTAGTTTAATAAGTAGTGGTGCGAAAGAAAAAAATTAACATGGGATTGTTAGTGTAACCAACATAATCTTCTGTAGTTTGTTGTATATTGGTATCTGCGTTTCTGACGTTGTTCAGGGCTTTTAATTGTTGTTGGTTTTGATCATACGCATTTTAGGTAAATTTTCAATATGTATGTAGGACTGTTTAGATTGTAAAGAAGGATGCATAAGATAAGTGTTTTTTCATTGTTTTTACATATTTTATTATACATAATTGTTTCATAATTTTTTTTAAGTACATATATAAACACATATTTATAATCCATGAAGGTGTAGAGTAGAAGTATTTTCATGTTATGGGTTATTCGAATATATGTAGTTTGCGCGAGAAAGGGTTTCTTCAATTTTTGTTCTTTTTGTACACTCGCTAACAATTTTTGTTGTTGTTTTTGGAGGAGAGTGTGCATGTTTGGTGATCGATGAGTGTTTTTTCTGCTTTTGGTAATTTTGAATCCTACCTTTCGTTTTGTATACTTATTTACTCGTTTATGTATTGAATTTTACATGGAAGATTAGTATTGGAGCTGTATATGGTAGGATATAACCAGTGCACCTAGAATACTACAGGCCACACTGCTTTAAAAATTTTGCTATATGACGTCAATTTATGTCGACAGTTCTCTCTTTGGCTATTATAGGCAGCACTAAAATTAAAAAGATTGTTTTGATTTTTTTTTGTTTTTGCTGTCACATTGATAAGAAAAAAATTGTAAACAAACAACAAGAAAAATATTTTAATAATGTATTTTGAAATTTAACAGAAAGCTATTGGTAAAAGTATTAATTCATAACATTATTATAAAATTATGCACTTTAAATTGTGTTAAATATGTAAACACGTATAAAATGAGTACACATTTAATATAATTTACGAGAAGACATAACCTTACTTTTAATACACGTATAAAAATATTTTTTTTTTCTGTTTGTTTTGGTTTTTTCATTTTATGAACTTGACTGCCGTCTAGAGTTCAAAGAAAAAACTGTAGACACAAATTTCATGACATAGCAAGCAGTGTGGCCTGTAGTATTCTAGGTGCACTGATATAACATAACCATCGAAAACGTGGTTTTGCGATGTAAAACGAAATCATATTCTATGTAGAATGTGATTGTGTTTTGTTTTGATATAGCTTATACATAATATGATTTTGTGTGTGGGTATGTATGGATGCAGAACCTGATGAGTGTGTGCAGGAACAACGTACAAAGATAGTAATTATGTATTGCATATTTACTTTTTGTGCTTGTGTTGGCAGATGTTTTACGATACACGTGTGAAGTTCTATGAGCTCGGTTATTTGTTGTTTTAATGGAAAATTAACGCACGCTTTTCGACTGCAAGCGATGACGGTATTCTATCTTTGTGTACATATAATTATTTTACGTAGGAGGAATACGGACTGATGATTTTGAAAGTGTTTCTGTTTTTGATAGTTTTTACGTTTTATTTGAATTTGTTCAGTTCCATAGACTTGTTTTTGAGAATATTGGGTGATGATGGGATTGCGATGGGCATCTTTATTTATTTTATTTAATGTTGTTGATGTTTTTGTTGAAGTTTGCTGTCAATTTCGCGGGACCGGAATCATCTTTGAATTTTAGAATAATTGATCGTACGCTGTAATTTTTGAGCTGTAGGATTGCACGATACGTTTGTAATCTGACATGGATTCGTCACGGCTTTGGGTTTTGCTGATTGGTGATGTTGGCGGGGGATCGCTTGGGGGACAGTAGAGGTTTCACAGAGAGGATTTGATTTTTACTCTACTCTACTTTAAGTATTGTAGTTCAAACATATTGTTTGAGCAAGATGATCATGAGGTAATTGTTCGGGGTCACAGGAATGTTCGTGAATTTCTTTAATTCCAAAAACGAAAATAAAAAGAAGGATGTAACAAATCATAAATAATTATTTGGGTGATGTACCCTCATCATCTTTATGCTGAGTGGAAGGAAGATAGTCAATAGAAGTGTCCCAACTAACAAACTAACCTTAATATTGTAAAAAAATTTTACTAACAAGGGAATTTAGAAATGGTTATGGTGCACTTGTGAGAACAAAACACCGAACTGTATTGTGGAAAAACGACAGTTTGCTCAAGTAGGTTCTTTTATAAGTTGGAACATTTGACAAATCCTTTTCCAGTAGTATTAGAGACCCTCGCAGGTTCAGGATTCCTAGTCAGTTCGGTCACCGAATCATATCTTATGTAACAGATTTCGTCGAATAATTAGGTGATATTCGAATGAAGCAGCAGTAGTTGCATGTGCTCAAGTAATTCAGTTGCTGCGTTGTTCGAACAAATCTGTGTTCACCTTGACATGGGCATACTTAGCATGAAGTACGTTATAGGTAATCAGCCTAACAGCTGCCCTGCGTTGAATATATCTTATCTTATCTTATCTTATCTTTAAGCGATTTCCCAGAACATGAAAATAGTTCACTAATATTACTTCAAAATGAAAAATTTAATTTGATTGGCAGGAAATAGAATCAGGTTTTAGATTTACATTTCCATATACAGTGGTACAATAAAGAACTCGCACGGGCAGTAGTTTCCTTCTTAAAGACCGTGTAATATTGGAAATAATCGAAATAAAATTAAACAACAAACTAGATTAGGTTAATTATTTATTTCAGAAGAAATTTAGAAAACAAAAATGATGAAAACGAAACATTTACGTTTATTTTCATTAATATTTACACAAATAAACGTAAAAGTTATTCCAAGAAAGAACTCGCACAGCCTGTTTTATTCATATTTTGATTGGCGTATCATCGTTTGAACGCTTGAAATTAATATTTTGTTGGATAGCCCTTTGCTTGTATAACTTTTTGGAGTCGTTTTGGCATCGATTCCACAAGTTTTTTTTGTATATTCTGGTGTTATAGCTGCCCATTCTTCTTGCAAAGCGTGTTTCAGCTCTGTGCGATTCCTTACACGCCGGTTGCGCACCTGTTTTTCCAATTCCGCCCACAAGTTCTCTATAGGATTGCAATCTGGCGACTGTGGTGGAGTTTTAACGTAGCTTGGTGTATTGTAGAGCAACCATAACCGGGTATTCAGAGCTGAATGTTTTGGGTCGTTGTCGTGCTGGAAAATATAATCTGCCGGAAGTCCCATTTTGAAGACGCTAGATTGCAGATTTTCCTTCAAGATTTTAATATATTTATACTGGTCCATTATTCCATCGATAATTTGTAAATTTCCCACACCGTTAGCTGACATACAGCCCAGACCATTATGTTGCCTCCACCATGCTTTACACTTCCAACCATATTTTTTTGGCTCCAGCTCTGTATTTGGCTTCCTCCATACTCAACAATTTCCATCTAAACCACTGATATTGAATTTACTCTCATCTGTAAATACCAGTTTTTGTTTTATTTTGAATACTTTTAGTAATCCCATACCGATCAATAATTCCCTTGATTGTACATTTAGGTTTATTTACAATAGTTGATATTTCTGATAAACTTTTTGTTTGGTTGTGGAGGGTAATAATGATTTTTCTTTCCTCCGGGGTGGAATATTTGCCAGATCGCATGTTTAAACACTTTTATGTAATATAAACCAGAACAGTAAACCTTCGTTTTTCAGTAAACTATTTATTAACCCAAGTTTTGCCGAATTAAATTTGTTACTTCGAATTTAGTTAAGTGTAGTAGTAAGCAAAACACAAACACTTCAATACTAAAAAAACGTTGCAACGAATGAATGAAACAGGCCTAACGGGATTTTCGAAAACAAATTTTTCACAAGTTGTCTCGAATTTTCTACTGAGTTTTGTGTGGCGTTATAAAGGACAATGGCAATATCTGGGTTAATGAATACTGAGATAAAGAGTATTGCAACGAAAGGCAAAAAAGGACACGCAATATTGTGCAATAGTTTAGTCACAAACAAAAGAGTCAATCAGACCCGTAAACCAATAGTAACTTTATGTGTAAATCAAATTCTCGATGTCGTTACAAATGGAAAAATATTTCGAGCGGCTGTTAGTAGAAATGCTTAGCTAAAACTCAAAACCTATGTGCTCAATATACATATTTCTCGCTCAATATGTTTATTCACGCGCGCGACAAAATAAATTTTTTTAATTTGTGTGTACAGTATATAAGAAACAAACGGAAAAATACCAATTCAACCTTTTTTTATTTTCGTTTGTAAGTATCCTTTCTCTTATGATTTATATTTAATAACAGAAAATGAAATGAAAGCTAATACCATAGACACATATCTGGTTTCGTAGCAAAGGTTATGAAACTATGGTTCGCGGGATGAGAATAGATGACACACTACAGTTCTCATCACATTTGACAGTTCGTCATATTTCTTAAAATTATTTAATTCGATGGTTACTTTTGTGAAAAATAGAAATAAAAATGCCAAATAAAAAATCAGTGTGTATCAATTATATGCTACAATTATCAGCATATAACATTTTAATAAATTTAATGGATGGAGAATCTGCGAGGTTGAGGAAGGAAGCAGCTGTTGCGAAAAAATTGGCTATTTACAATTTAAATAAATTTAATCAATATGCCTCATTGTTATTTAATAAAGATCGGGTAATAAAACGAAAACGAAGGCGTTTCTGGTCAATTGTAAGTTAATAATTTAACCTTAAACAAAAACATAGTTTAACTTGTTCGTATAATTATTTCCAGGTGGAGAAATCACGGTATTGGGAGGAAGACGTACCAAAATTTGATGAAACTAGATTTAAAAACACATTTCGTGTATCGCGCGAAACTTTTAATTTCATTAAAATCGGATAAAACACATCGCTCGACAGGAAACAACATTTATACCACCCATTGAAATAGATAAACGATTGGCTATTGCGTTGTATGCATTAGGCTCATCAGCAGAGTACCGAACAATAGCCTCATTGTTAGGAGTAGGTCGAACTACAGTAAGAAAAATTGTCCTTAATATTTCAGAAGAAATTTTTAAACAATTTAAAGAGGAATGCTTCAACGCTTATCCACCTACTCCCGAAAAATTGACGAAGTAGTTCGGGGGTTTGAATTGCTCGGATTTCCTCAATGTTATGGTGCTATTGGTTAATATTAGAATGAAATTAAAATTATTAGGTAAAATTAGTAAAGTAATTCACACATCATTTGTTTAGATGGCTGCCATATTGAAGTGCATCCACCCAAGGATCAGGCCACCGATTATTACAACTTCAAGGGGTGGTATTCTGTGATTCTTTTGGCTGTTGTGGACTAGCGGTAATAATAATTGGATGTAAATAATAATCAAATTAACTTATTTTTTAAATTTATTATTTTAAAGATATAGATTCACTTATTGTAACGTTGGATCACAGGGAAGGATGAACGATTCTGGAATTTTCGAAATGTCTAAGGTAAAAGCTGAACACCAGTTTAACCCATTGTTCCAGCGAAAAAGTAAAATTATCGAAGGAGTCGAAATTCCAGTGCTATTGGTGATTCGGCGTTTCGAATTTCAAACATCTTGATGAAGCCATATCCTTATTCAACAACTCAGTCTTCCGAAGAGAAATTATATAATTACCTCCTTTAATTATATAATTACCTCCGCAGAAGAGTTGTTGAAGATGCATTTGGGCAATTAAAAGCCAGATTTCGCAGAATAGGAAAAGGGCTAGAAGTACACGTTGATAACGCCAACATCCTTATAAATGCTTGTTGTCTTTTACACAACATTTGTAATGACCACCATGACATATGTAATCAGTCCTGGCTTAATGAATTATCAAGTCAATCTACTAGAATTCAACCGCAAACCAGAACAAGTATCGGAGACGGGGTCGAATCAGATGGCTACAGAATTCGCAATGCGATTTGTTCGTTTTTAGGTATGTTGTAATTTAAATAAACGTTCGGACTTAAATTTCAATTCAAAAGTTTTAGTTTATTAAATATTATAATTAATAATAGTTAATATAATAGTTTATAAAATAAAAAATACTTATATCATCAATAATATTAATTAATAATAATAATTAAGGGTAATTCATATTATATAAATCTAATCACCCTTTTTACTTAACAATTCCAATAATGTTTTTTGAAATTCAATATTCGTATTCACAAAACTATCAACCAACTTTAATTTATCACTTTCAATTTTATTGGCCTCTGCCAAAAGATCATTTGATCGTTTTAACTCCTCAGCAACTGTTTGAGATGATTTCTTCATTAACTTTTTTATTTAATCATAATCATCTGTATGCTTTCTTTTTCTAGCTCGTGGAGATGGTGCTGGTGGCCATGATGCAGACGATGTTGTTGCTGTCCCAAACGCTGAAGTAGATGAAGTTGAACATGCGACTGATGTATCACTTACATCTGAAAACTAAAATCGTGAACTATTAAATTCTGTTTACAAATTATATAATAATATGTGTTTGTTTGTATAAATATAGGGTTACATATGTATGTATGTGCTTATATATTGTGTAAATAATATTATAATTACCACACTATCATTTGACTTGCTAATGTTTGAACCTGAAAATAAATTGAATAATTAGTATAAATTATCGATATACGATGTACATGTACATACCACTAAAAGTTTCTTCCGATAAATCGTATCGGTTCGATTTAAATGCTCCGATTATTTCGTGGACTTTTAGATACAAGGGCCACTCAGAAGGAGAACCACCAGATACACCACATTGTTTCTTTTCTTGTCTGTAATTAAAAGTAAATTATATTGTAAAACTATATATATATATATAACTATAGCACAAATAAATTTTTGTTTCCATACCGATATCTTTTCGTCAAATTGTTTATTTTGTTTAAAACTTCGGTCGCATTGACATTTATATTATGCTGTGCTAGTTTTTGAGTCATTTCAGCCATTACGGGAATCAATTTGTAGTGTTCTCGGTGCAGACGTTGTGTTTTATTAAACGTGTAATTATTGGTATAATCGGTTTAGAAGTGGCGATTTCGGTCTAATTGAATCGCACATGTGTAGACCGAATACAACCTAGGTCAACGTATGAACACATGCCTTTTACTCCTAGCCCGGCAACAAAAAAATAATTTCTTGTGGAAAATTGTGACAGCTGATGAAAAGTATATTTTTTACTAGAATTCCAAATGTAAAAAGTTGTGAATAGATCCCGGGTAACCCAGTACATCGACACCAAAACAGAACATCCACTTAAAGGAGGTTCTCCTGTGTATCTGGTGGGGCATGAAGGGTGTGCTTTATTGCGAACTTCTGGAAACTGGTCGGACTGTGACTGCAGAACGGTACAGCCGGCAACTGAACAAACTGAGCAAAGAAATTGATCAGAAATTGCCATTTACTGGGCAAGCAAGCAGGCAAGTTATACTGATGCATGTAAACGCTCGATCTCACGTTGCTTGCGTGGCTCAGAAGATCAACTTCAACTTGGGATGGGAAGTTCTCCCGCACGCGGCATATTTTATTGGTGTGAAAATCGTACTCGTATTTTGGATGAATGTACATATCATCCAAGCATACATTTCCAATAACGATTTTATCTGTTTCTTTTTTTGATCGGACCAGCAGAGTACGAAAAGATTCTGAAGTAAAACCTGGATGCCCATTTACTACTTTATACCAGTGTACGAGCAAGTATACGAGAGTGAGGCAAGCAGTTTTTAAATTGGTTTCGAACATATTCAAAGGTCTTCGGAGAATAAAAGTTTAAATTTAAAGAAAACTTCCGTATTTCTTCTGGATATTTCCTGCCTAAATTTGGGTTTCTAATTTTATCTCTATAAGGATATCTATTTCAAAAAATTGAATTTGGGTCACGGTTTAAAAATGTATCCTTCTGGTAAGAGCTAATTAAATTTTTTTCTTCAACTTCGTCTATCAGGTTCCTATTTTTTACAAGTTTGTAGTATTTAGTACTTAAAAATCGTAGTTTTTGGTTTTGTAATTCGTTTCTTGAACTCATAGAAAGATCAGCACCGGATAAGGCCATTACTCGCTTTAACATTATTTTATTAAATTGTTTGTATGTATAAGAAGGTTTTAGACTTTTATTACCAAAACTTTAAGAACTAGTACCACTACGATTGCTAGTATTACAACCACTATTTGCGATTTTTGTAATGGTTTGCAATTTCGAATACCTTTTGTTTAAATCGGATATATTATCGTCATTTAAATTTTCCATCTCTTCACGATTATAAAAATCTATATTAGTTCATCCGGATACCATCAGTTCAGGTACTCCGTCAATTGGTAGTAAATAATCCTGGTTTTCTACATCAGAAAAACGTTTATACCAATAATTACACGTTGCATAAGACAAAAGGTCGGCACCAAGAACGCTACAAATTGATTCCCGTACCTTAGAAGTATTTTTTCCTTGTTGGACTTCGTATAGAATGCAGTGCCGAATGTGCTGTTTATCAGTTGTAATCGTAAACTCTGCTATTCTGAGAAGTTATGGTAACTCACGTAGACTTGTCGTTCGTTGTTCTGAAACCTTGCGTCCGATCCTATAAAAACCACAAAATACCAAGAAAAAAAAATCTGTAGAAATTAAGTTAAACACCTAATAAATAAAGTGGGTGGCTAAATAAATTTGTTTCTATGATTTAAAGTTACAAGTTACAACTTAAAAATCGAATTGCACTTCTGATGAGGATTATAAAGCGATACCCAATATCCGATATTGAAATGTCTATTTTTGAAATTGTCAAAAAAGTGGTCATTTATTCTAGTGAAATTTGGGGTAGTTTTCATGATAAGCGGTGGTTGGTATCTGAAAAATTGCAGTGTACTTATAATGTAAGCTTGTAACTCGGTTGAAAACAACAAAAAACGAAATTTATTTATTTTCATTTTTAAACCTTAGGATGGTTTTTAATTGGGGCGAGAAGTTTAAAAATGAAATTCCAAGGATATTGTGTATACTCATAATTCTATATATCACAACCGACATCGAAATATGTATTAATGTTTTTGCAAATGTTTAAAATCAATAACTAGCTTTTTTTGGATACAAATCCAAATACATAGTACATCCTCCCAAAGGCATCTTTCCGCTCTAAGCTGATTTTATTATTTTTCTCAAAAATAAAATAATTTACAAAATTGTTAGGAATTTTAATATTATTGAACTTAGGCCGTGTCCCAAACACCGACTTATTTCAAACTTATTGACTTATTTGACGTCATCTTGAATAAGTCGATCAAGTCGTCCCAAACGATTTTACTGACTTATTTTGACAGATATTGCAAACAAAAAATGTTTTAGGAATTTTTTATTTAATAATTAAATAAAAAAATTAAAATACACAAAAAATAACTTGTTTTAATGAATTATTTAATAAATAAAAACATAAAAATGTGTCTTGAGTTATTAAAACACGATGAAAATTTATTATTGTAGCTCGAGATGCGCGAAATGCGCACGCTACAATTTTTGTTACGCAAGCTACACCTCTATTAATCCTCTTTTTATATCGCTAAAAAAATTGTATATCTCTAAAATCTATTAATTATATTAATTTATTAAGACAATATTGTACTAATAGTTATTAATTAAGTGAAATATCACTAATGTTTGAAAATTATTAATAATTTTAAAGATTTTCGGCTTTTTATAGACAAATATTATTTTCTATGACATTCACATTGTTTGAGACCTTTCGGGCCACCAAAAAATGAGGTCATTTACTTACAATACTCTACTAAAAAGAAGTAGAAAATTCACTCTTGGTGGCCCGAAAGGTCTCAAACAATGTGAATGTCATAGAAAATAATATTTGTCTATAAAAAGCCGAAAATCTTTAAAGTAATTAATACAGACGAATTTAAAATTTCTTAATTATTAATAATATTTGATAATTTGTTGAATTTTTCATGTTTACATGATCAAAAGTATATTTCATGTTTACCTGATCAAATAAGTTTTTTGCTTTCAAAATAAGTCACCTCGATGCAGACTTATTTGGATAAGTCGGTATAAGCAAATAAGTCGGTGTTTGGGACACGGCCTTAGACATATATCAATCATCCTTATAGTACACTTAGGAAAAATTAAGTAATGAATGTATGTATTTAATTTCTACCAATCAGTATAGATAGGCATATAAAATATACATAATGTAACTAACACAAATATGTAATATGTATGTATATCTAAATGTTTACTGCGATCACTAAAAACAATTTAATTATAATATTTTTCCCATTCGTTCATAAATTTCTGATGTTTCGTATCATTTCCTCTAAATATTTGTTTCTTTTTTATAAAGTATATTTCATGCAGCACACCAAACCATGATCAATGTATATACGTATATATATACGTACATACAACGTATATACGTACATATATACATACATACATACATCGAAAATAGATCCTCTTTCTTTTCATGATCACATGTTTTTTAAATTTTATATACCTAAACGACAAGAAATTATCGGTCGTGCACACATTTTATTTTAAATAGTACATATGTATGTAAGTATATGTATAGTATATACATAATACGTGCGTTTTAGTTTTCAAAACATTCTGTTTTATTAAATATAAAACATACAATAAGAGAAAGGATATTTTCAAGCGAAAATAAAAGAAAACGTTGAATTTGTATTTTCCGTTTGTTTCTTTTATACTTTACACACAAATATAAAATTTTTCATTTGTTCGCGCGCGTATTAAATAAATATATTGAGCAAGAAATATGAATATATTGAGCAAGATAGGCGAAATAGGGTTTGAGTTTTAGCTAATCATTTCTCTAACAGCCGCTAGAAATATGCCCGGTTTACATGAGAAAATTGTTTTCTTCTACAAATTTTTGCAGGTAAATAAGAAAGAATCCGCAATACAAAAACATTCAATATGCCAGAAAGAAATAAACATATATAGTAATGGCGTAATTTTTTTTATAGGATCATTATTAATTTATTTTTAATGAATTAAAATGCGAAATTTATATTTTTATCTATGGCGTCTGTTTTTATTATGAATCCACAACATTTATAAATACAAAATAAATATTTTTCTTGTTCTTTTTAAAAATGTTGCCATAAAAATACTCGAATCGAATATATTTTATGACAACATTTTCATTTTTATGGTGGTTTTTGCTCAAAAATTCTTCTGCAAAATTTTGTTGGGATATATTGCTTTTCTTGTCTCTCATGTGCAAAAAGTCAATGTTATATCTTATTCATTTTGCAGAAGAAAAATGTTGGTCGTATGTAAACCGGGCAATATTTTTCCATTTGTAACGACATCGAGAATTTGATTTGAACATAACTTTTCCTTTGGTTTACATAACTGATTGTAACTTGACTGTGGTTTAGTAATAGAATGTATGTATTATTTGATTGATTGATTGATTAGAATGTACGGCCAAGACTAAGCAGGGATCCCGGATACGCTGGGCCTACCGTACACCCCTTTTACATATAACAAGATGGAGGGATAGGAAAGGTTGTTAGATATGATAGACTTGACCCGGTTACAGACACCTAAGTAGTCAATAGTTAGTAAATTGATAAGCACAAGACAGCACAATTATTTTTGGTTTTATGGTATAAAAGTTCGGCAATCAGCATCTTGAAAAATTTTTTAATAATTAATTAAGTACCCATATATAGTAGTACCCATACATTTCCTGCAATAAAACTTTATTATTATGAGTTGCATTTTCAATAAACTAAATAGTTCAATTTTCCATAAACTAAATTAAACTGGTTCTCCAAAAACATATTAAATCATGTAAACTTAATCCAATCCAGAAATCCCCTAATATTATTAAAGAATAAAAGAGCAAATTAGCTTTCAGTCTTCCACAGGTTTTGAAATCTGCTGAATGTATTTATTTCTAATAAAATAATTTGAATAATGGTTTTAATTAAAATAATGTAAAAGACAAACAGTCACTGCCACCTCTGCCATAATTATGCATATTTTTTAAATAAAAATATTGTGAAACAACATCCAGTTTCAAAAGCAGCTAATCTAGAATCGATGAGGTAATGCATCAAACATAATTTTTGACACAGTTCTAGAATCCCATTGCCGAAACGAATTAACAGAATTATACTATTAAGGTAATCAAGAATCTGTAAGATGAGAGAAACAATAACAAGTACAGCTGTATAGAAAACCCAATAACCAAAATGATAATTAGTAACATGGTAACAATACTATTCTACTACATATTCGACAATTAAATTACAAAGAAATATTGTTCGTACACATCTGCACATTCTCTGAAATTTAATAATGAATTAATATTTTCCTGCTACATGTCCTACCTAAATGGAAAAATGTCAATAATAGCAAAAAATCATATATATTAGCTGTTCAGGCAAAAACTTATACAAATGTTTATTTAAAAACAACAAATAAAGTGACCAAATGAAATCGCGTTCCAAAAACAGCCGTATTACAAATCTGTAAGGTACTATATCAATAATGGATGTTTGGCACGGTTTTAGAGCCCCAATACCTAAAAATTAAACTTTAGAATAAAATTTAAAGCAATCAGGAATCTGTAAGATAACAAAATTAATAATAAGTAGCTAGCACAACTGTTGGATCCTTGATAACCAAATAACCCAATCAATTATTAAACGTTTGAATTATAAAATAAATGATTCAGCAAATATTGAAATAAGACATTCTAAAACATTGTATGGTCGTCAACTGTATTACCTAAATCATGAAAAGAACAACCAGCGGTAATTATTTATTCAACCTAGAACAAAATAAAACCTTCACCAATTTACAGTCTCCCACAACAAACTAGAAAATAATTTAATTAAAGAAATGCCATGATCTTTCTACTATCTAAGTATGTACATCAATATTTTACTGCATTTCAAATTTACACTGTAGCTTCAAAGCAATCTGTAATTTCAAAGTCAAATATTGACAGAAATATCAAATTATTTATCGACCCGATGTCCATTATGATTCCTATCTTGTCTGCTTTTTAAATTAAATTTTTACTTTAAATTAGAAAGTATTACGGCTACAAAGATCTTCTGTAATCAAAAATGATCATTAGGACTAATATATAAGCTTAATCAGGAACTGCAATGAATAATAGTGTTGTTAATAAACATTTTGATAAACCTTGATAACTCTAAATTGCAATCCAAATTAAAACAAATAAATATAATAAACACTGAATAAAATTGAATAAAGGATTAGTAAAATTATTTAATCTCAAAATCAAATTGTGGAAAGAATCATTTTTATAAATAATCAGAGTAAAATGTACCAAGAAAATATGTAATGTTTATAAAGGAGCGCTCGATACCCACTTTTCCAAAATAAAAACCATGCGATCTCCTGCTAACATCACTAATCAACAACATTTATGCTTTACAAAGCCGTGATGATTCCACGACAGATTATAAACGTATCGTGGTAATCCTATAGCTCAAAATTTCATCGTATGACTGATCATCTTAAAATTTCAAAACTGATGCCACTTCCGCGAAATTGACTGCAAACCTCAACATACACATCTATAATATTCAGTAGAGACTAATTTGGACATACAAATCTAAGCCTCAGATAAGGGTTTTATGTAAACCTGCAAATTTGCGTCCCTAAAGTAAAAATTGATGACTACATCAACTCCTAAACAAACAAAACAATTTAAAATATCCAAAAATAGCTTATAAATATACGTAACGATAGAGCATATTATATGAATACAACCGTCAGTTGAGAAGCATAATGTTCATTGTGAACGAAACCAATTCAAACTACTCTACCATAAATATCAAAGAAAGCCTATTGCAATACAGGTCCATCATATCCTCGCGGCCCCTGTGTAAATTGATCACACATAATGAAATCAATGATAAAGCCAAAAATGAGCATTTGAATAGCGCATTCAAATATCCCTGTTTTAATCATTTTTCATATATCCCTTTTGTGATCCACCAACACAATTGTGCGAGTACGGCAAAAGCACCATGTCAAAAATTTACTTTTGTATGTGCTTTGAACGAACCTACACATTTGCGCATTCCCCTCAAACCCACTTCGTCCGAAAAAAAAAACACTATAACTGTACATACAATTGAGTTGGTTGTACTTCAAATCAAGCAAAATTTCCCATCAAAAACGCCATTACAAACCATGACCCTAATTTAGGCATCTCCTTATTTTTTTTTTTTTTTTTTTTTGTTGAAAAAGGGATATAAAAACATTTACACACAGAAGCACAAAAAGTAAATATATAACACATAATTGTTATATAAATAAAGCAAAATGAAAACAAAAACTCAACAGAACTTGTATTTTATTCATTCGTAATCAATACATATGTATATACCCAATCATAGTAGCACAGCCAAGAGCACATAACAAGCTATGTATACACATCGTAAAACCACATTTTCGGTGATTATTGAAATGTATATAACGCTATACACCTCCAATACTGATCTCACAATAAATGCACAAGTCACAATAAATGCACAAGTAAATATGTATATAAAAAAAACGTAGGTTACAAAATTACCTCAGAAAAAACGAAAAATAATCGTCGGTCATCAAACCGATTTACTCGCAAAACAACAACACAAATTTTTAACTAGTTAGCAAAACAGAATTGAAAAAACCCTTTCTCGCCTCAACAATACTCGCTCTACATGAAAATAGTATTATCTTACACCTTTATGTGTTATAAAACACAGTTATAAGTTTATATACTTAAATTTTTACAATAAAAATTATGTTTTACTATGAAATAACAAAATTTAATACATATTTAACAGTGAAAAAATGAAAAAAACACTTATCTTGAGCATCCTTTGAAATTAAAAAAGTTCTATACATATTGGAAAATTGCATACAATGCGTGTGACACATTATAACAACGGCATCAAAATACATATAAACGAAATTGTTATATACATATTCTGTGCCATTGCAAGCGCATCACACACAATTACAACTATTCAATATACATATATGCATATAACTTATCACTTTACTTAAAACACACAAATTATTATTATTATTTATTTATATATTCACATTTATTAGTAATTGATTAGTTAATTGAACACATTTTAAATTATTTTTTATTTATATAGAGGAGAGACAAAAACACGTCTTTCCTCTACGACGTTCAATCGCCGACCAGTAGTAGAATGTATGTATTATGTAAATAAACTCACTGTGCGAGTTCTTTTTTGGAATAACTTTTATGTTTGTTTCTGTATAAGGTAATGAAAATAGGCTTAAACATTTTGTTTTCATCATTTTTGTTTTATAAGTTTCTTCTAAAATAAATAATTAACCTAATCTAGTTTGTTGTTTAATTTTATTTCGATTATTTCCAATATTACACGCTCTTTAAGAAACAAACTACTACCTGTGCGAGTTCTTTATTGTACCACTGTATATAGACTTTTTGTTTTAAAATAATAAGTTGGAACTGGTTGCATAACCAAATTTAATAAATGATTACGTTTGGATTATTTAACGATTGTTATTTTTATGAATTAATTTTATGAATTTTTAAAATTGGTGCAATAAGGGGTATATCCTCCATCCAGTCGCAAGTTAATTTTTTGCGATCAGAAATATGGTTACTAGATTTATTTTGCCATGCCAATTGATACATTTTTTTCAAATTTAAATTTGTTTTGCGATTGTTAAGTAGAAATATATAAAAAGACTGCGACCTCGGAAAAGGCGTAGCAGTCTTTTCGTGGATTTATACTTTACAATCGCAAAACAAATTTAAATTAAAAAAAAATGTGTCAATTAACATGGCAAAATAAATCTAGTAACCATATTTCTGATCGCAAATAATTATAGTAGTATTCAAATCTCGCTGGAATTCTGACAGTTCTCGCGCAGAAGTAATATGGCGGATACACAGTGATGTATTAAGTATAATATTCATGTTTATTGTTTATATTTTTACATTTATTTGTATTTAAATGGAATAGGAATTTTATGATACAATTAAAACACAAAGTTTAGATTTTATAAATTAAAATGATATTTAATTCGATAAGTTAAGAATTAATTCAAAATACCATTAAATTGAAAACTGAATTTGCTTTTCTATGTTGTTGTGGTTTTGTGCGATACGATACGAATAATATTTGGATATTTATTTTCCCTAGTCCGTACCAAAATTAAATGTTGTCATTGTTTCCAAAAGACGTGCAATATTTTTTTAGACCTATTAATTTTCACTTGATATATGATTGAAATAACATAAATACATAATAATTTTGAATGTTTTGTGTATTAAAACTGAAATATAATTATTTTTCATTGTTATTTTATTTAGGTTTACTATCTAAAATAAATGCGACCCATCAAAATTTTTATAAAAAAATTTTCTACACCACTGAAAGCTGCGCAGAACAGTTAAAAAATGTTTTTTTTAAGATCTGAATATTACTATAACTTGCGACCAGATAGAGGATATACCCCTAAAAGAAGCTTGGGATGAAAATTAAAATTTATTATTTTATTTCCAGTAAATTTTGTTTTTTTGTTTTTGTCCATGCCATCTGTTTTGGGGCCGAACCAGTCCCTGCTCTTTAACGGTTTATATTTTTCCGTCTTACTTTACGCATCACCTGCCAAATCGAAGACGTACGGCTATAGGGCCGATTTAAAACCATCTGCACATTGCAAGCGCCATGCCAGCCTATACTGACATGGAAGATGGGTCGGCCCATGAGTTTTGCACTCCGACAGGGGGTCATAGATGTGTTGCATCTCATCCCGATCGTAATCGGTTATGAAATTTCACATTTGCATCCTGGCACTATCGTGATTCGAACCCGGTACTTTCCGATCCAAATGCCAAAGCTTTAACCACTGTGCCATTTGGTCGGTGATAAGTAAAATTTTATAATACGAGTTATAAGTAATCATGTTCCTAACATTTACGAATATATTGTATAAAGGAAACTTGTTGACATTTTTTGTAAACATTACGCAAGAACGCCGCCGGCAAATATTATTGGCACAAAGTGCATTGATGCAGAAAAATTTGTAAACAATTAGAGTGGTGAATATGTTGTGGCCAACACCAGACTTTTTTTTACCACGAATGTATACATAGATCTAGAAAACACCCCACTTGATTTCTAAAGCGAAAAATTAAAGCTACTTTTCTTTTGGTAAAACTGTTTTGCACAATCAAAAATCATAACTCCTGCGTAAATTTCAGAAAATCAACAACAGAAAATCAACAAAATCAACCTTTGTTGAAAACTACTATCTATAATTTTTTAACATCAGTGAAGAAATTGAAAAAGCCCCCGTGGAAGCTGCCACTTCTGGTACACAGATTTCCACTAAACTTCGCAAGAATCTCGCAATTAATACAAAAATGTTAAGTATGAAGATTTATTCAGAATAGTCAATCCGACTGGGCTATATATGTCGAACTTTGGTGAAATAAGGTTTTAAACGTTATATCATTTCATTTAAAATAAATTTATTTTGTAGGCGGAATATATTCCGAAATCTGGAAAAAATTCATTTCAAAGATATAAGTTTCAAGATATATAGCGTTGCTAGCTTTCGTCGTCACTACAATTTTGATTGCGGGTTTTTCCTTTTGTAATGATCTTGTCCAAGATCAGCCAAACGGACCACCGACGCCAATCCACACGAGATAAACTATGACAAAATGTGTCAAGAAAAGTCACTGTTTGGTACTTATTTTAGTCGAAGCGAGACTTGCATTTTCGTAATCGTAAACGGCGAGCGCTACAGATCTATGACAAGCAACTTCTTGTAGCCTTAACTATGGATACCAACGACATTTGGTTCCAACAGGATGACACTACATGCCACACAGCACATGCCCGCACAGCAGCGACGACGTAAACTCGCCAAGTGGCCACCGAGATCATGCGATTTAACGCCTTAAGACTTCCTCCTTTGGGGCAATCTTAAATTGCAGATCTATGCGAGTAAACCGCAAACAATTGATGCCCACAAAGTAAACATAACGAACGCCATCCAGCAAATTCAGCGAGATTTATTCGATTCATTGAATATTGGACCTCCCCAATACGTTCCACGAAGCAAAGCTCCGGCGGACATTTAAACGACGTTATATTTCAAGCTTAAATACCATAAAATATTCTTCCAAACCAAAAAAAAAATTGAGTGGCCATCTCACACAACATGTTTTATTTACATTTAAAAATCGAGCATCCTCGTTTAGCTTTGATAACGATGTCGAATTGACATCGAAAGCTTAGCAATTAATTATTTTAATTTTAAAATCTGAGCCATATACCAATAAAAACCTTATATATTATTGGCTCATAAAATATTTTTTTTTAGTTTGGTTAATTTTTAATTTATACAGGAAATGATGACTTTTTCTGAAATAAAACTTTATTTCACCAAAGTTCGACATCTATATAGCCCAGCCGGATTGACTATTCTGAATAAATCTTCATACAATAATAATAAGTCTTATTTACAATTACTTCTTTTTAATGGAGTCTCTCGTATCATAAAATATTTTCACACATAAGGTACATAGGGAATACACGACACAAAACATAATTTTGTTTTAAAAGGACACAAAACAAAAAAAATAATATTTTACGAAAAGTAAAAACCATTGATAAAATTCAAAGTTGATCTTGCTTCTTGTTTACGTTTTTATTTTACATACAGACTTTATGTAAATACTTCAACATTGGATGCATGCGAAAATAAAGATCGATAAAAAAATGTAAAGTTCGTAAAATTTTGTTCATGAAACGTATAGATGTCCCGCAAAATTGCTGTATTAACTAAACTTTTTGAAGTAAAATTTAATGAAAAAAGTGTCCGCATGGTGTGGTTACTGTGCATTGGTTCCATCTTAAAAAAAAATTTGTCGAAAAAATTTATATGAGATCGGCAATATTATATTTGCAAATGCCTAATAAGAATATGCGCAGAATGCGAAAAGTGCTATAATTAAGACAAAACTCAAAACAAAGTCAAACGTCTTACGTAAGACATACAAATTTGGTGGCCTTAAGGAGTATTTACATGTAGAAAATTATTTTCTTCTACAAATGTTTGAAGGTAAATAAGAAGGAACATATATAGTAATGCCATAACACCTTACAATAAAGATGGAGGGCATCGTGAATAGGGAGTGAATCCGTTGGGCGCTGAATGGTTTTAAGCCTTATAAATAGGCGGGCCCGGATCAGACCACAGAGATCCAAAAGAACGCGGCAGTCACCCTCCCCTGGCTGGAGGGTATCTTCAGAGGATGTCTGAAACTGGTCTATATTCCTAGAAAATGGACCGAGGTCAGAGTGGTCTTTATCCCGAAATCGGGAAAAAGCTCACATGCCTATCCAAAGGATCTGAGGCCTTTAACTCTATCATCCTTTCTGTTGAAAACGTTGCAAAGGTTGGATGTAATGAAACGGGATAAACTTTGGCTACCGCTAAAGCAAACCCTGTTTCACAGAATTTTGCAGCTACCCTTTGGTGCGCCATGCGGCGTTGGTTCCCGCAGCTCAGTCTAGTAGAGGGGAACGGTGTGGGTTTCGAGGGGCACCCGGATAGTGGCCTTGTTTACTGCATGAAATAAAGAAAAATGAATGGACTGGGGGAGGAGGAAGTTGTTCGGACCAGTGGTTGTATTGTTATGGGCCTACTCTAGCATTCTAAGCTCTATCTAACATCCGTTAATAAATCTACCATAAATGAGGTTAGTATGGAGTGATAGTGGTATGCCACCGAGGTCAATAGAATAGGAAAAAGAGCGCTAATGCGTCACCGGTTTCCTACTACTGGCGGTCAGTAGCAACCCACTATCGTTATATAATTGGTTAGTAGAATTACTTACTCTAATTTAATACTCACCAAAAATATCAGTTAAAGAAATCCACGCAAAAAAAAAAAATCACGGCACCACAAAAAAAACACACAAGGAACACTTGGTATTAATTTATGCTAATCACTTTTTTATTAAGTCTCTACAGAAAATAACAAAAAATTAAAAAAAAACCCAAATTTTTACAAACAAAAGTCACTACTAAAAAAACTTAACAAAAAAAAACTTAACCCCACAAATTCCTACGAAAACTGTGCAACAACGTGACATCAATTATGCTGAATCAATACACGCGAAAATATTTTTTCTTTAGTACTTCCGCTGAGGAAGTTCGAACAACAACAACCACAATGCTTTTCAATATTTGCATCGGTCATTGTCATCTACCTAGTAAAATAAATAAAATGGAACAAATACATTTATTATGTACATAGGCAGAGTAATCAAATTACGTTCATGTACATATTTGCGTTCATTTAACCGAGGGCACATAAAATATTCTAATAAGAATGAACTATGTTACCTTTAATTAAATGAACCCTAAGAAAATGTAAAACTCGAAACATGACGGTCACATTACTTTAGAAATAGTTGAAGATATTCAGCTCAATTCCCTTAGACGTATCATTTCATGCGACGTAACTATGGATCTTCTTGGTTACTAGATTTTAAAATCAAAATTTACTAAATAATTTTGTGCAAAGCTCTCAATGAAATTTTTTACAATTTTAGTTGGCTTAATGAAGCTGTGACTGTGCTTGACTTCCATATCAAGACGATGGAAGTTTGGTTTCGAACTAATGAAAACATTGAATTTTTTGTATTAAAAAATTTGGTCGTCTCATCAGACTGCAGTGACGACCAAACTACAAAAATGTTGAAAATACTTTGAACTAATCAAAGTATAATCACAATGCCTTAGCGAATTTTAATGATACGCTACGCAATTGCCAACCCCTTGGTAACCTCGAATTTTATTGTATTTAACGCATACATGCGTTCATTTTTTAATACAAAAAATTCAATGTTTTCATTAGTTCGAAACCAAACTTCCATCGTCTTGATAACCTCACCTTGATTTATCATTTTCATTTATTGTTATTTTTCGTTGTTTTTAATTTTTATGTTTTAAGCCATTACCATAATACCATTATATTACAAAATAACCACAAAATTGGAACGTACAAAAGACGATTTTATGTTTTTCTTACATCGTAAAAGAATAAATGAATATTTTCGAGTTAATGGTAAACTATCAATTTCTTAGCGTTGATTTATGTTTTTTAACCCTAATGTGAGTGACGTGGGTACCCGGGCACCCTTTGTTTTTAGACGTCTGATTATGTATGTTTTACTTCCAATAAAACTTTAAATTTTATGAGAACTTCTAGTTCAAATTGGTAGATTACGATCATATTTAAAATTGAGAAATGTTACAACTTGGACGAACGTGGAAAAAATAAATTTGCATACAAAATGCATGTAGGTCAAATCACTCAAATTAAGATATTTTTTCTTCATGCACATGAGGGTTAAGGACCAATCAGTCAAAAATAAAAAGTTAAAATATATAGAAATTTTCACAATTGCTTTTGTTTTTTATTTCATTTCAGTATAATATACAAGGAAAATTGCTTATATTTTAAGGAAGACGAAATTTAAATAGCCAAGGTCAAATATAATATTGCCGATCTCATATAAATTTTTTCGCCAAATTTTTTTTAAAAGAGGGATCCAATGCACAGTAACCTCACTATGCGGACACTTTTTTCATTAAAAAAGTTTAGCTAAGATTTAAATTTTGCGAGACATCTATACGTTTCATGAACAAAATTTTACGAAGTTTAAATTTTTTTTATCGAAAGTTTTATTTTAGAAAAAGTCATCATTTCCTGTATAAATTAAAAATTAACCAAACTAAAAAAAAATATTTTATGAGCCAATAATATATAAGGTTTTTATTGGTATATGGCTCAGATTTTAAAATTAAAATAAATTGCTAAGCTTTCGATGTCAATTCGACATCGTTCTCAAAGCTAAACTTCAAACTGATGTGTTTGAAATTAAATTTACGAGGATGCTCGATTTTTAAATGTAAATAAAACATGTTGTGTGAGATGTCCACTCAATTTTTTTTTTGGTTTGGAAGAATATTTTATAGTATTTAAGCTTGAAATATAACGTCGTTCAAATGTCCGCCGGGGCTTTGCTTCATGGGACGTTTTGGGGAGGTCCAATATTCAATGAATCGAATAAATCTCGCTGAATTTGCTGGATGGTGTTCGTTATGTTTACTTTGTGGGCATCAATTGTTTGCGATTTACTCGCATAGAACTGCAATTTAAGATTGCCCCAAAGGAGGAAGTCTTAAGGCGTTAAATCGCATGATCTCGGTGGATATATCAATTGATGCGTTTATTCTTAAAAAACGGTCCGTTTAGCTGATCTTGGACAAGACCATTAAAAAAGGAAAAACCCGCAATCAAAATTGTAGTGACGACGAAAGCTAGCAACGCTATATAACTTGAAACTTATATCTTTGAAATGCATTTTTCCAGATTTCGGAATATATTCCGCCTACAAAATAAATTTATTTTAAATGAAATGATATAACATTTAAAACCTTACTTCACCAAAGTTCGACATCTATATAGCCCAGTCGGATTGACTATTCTGAATAAATCTTCATACTTAACATTTTTGTATTAATTGCGAGATTCTTGCGAAGTTTAGTGGAAATCTATGTACCAGAAGTGGCAGGTTCCACGGGGACTTTTTCAATTTCTTCACTGATGTTAAAAAATTAGAGATTTAAAGATTAAGTTTTCAATAAGGGTTGATTTTGTTGATTTTCTGAAATTTACGCAGGAGTTATGATTTTTGATTGTGCAAAACAGTTTTACCAAAAGAAAAGTAACTTTAATTTTTCGCTTTAGAAATCAAGTGGGGTGTATTCGAGATCTATGTATACATTCGTGGTAAAAAAAAGACTGGTGTTGGCCACAACATATTCACCACTCTAATTGTTTACAAGTTTTTCTGCATCAATGCACTTTGTGCCAATAATATTTGCCACGGAGACGGCGGCGTTCTTGCGTAATGTTTACAAAAAATGTCACCAAAAGTTTCCTTTATATAATATACTCGTAAATGTTAGGAACATGATTACTTATAACTCGTATTATGAAATTTTACTGGAAATAAAATAATAAATTTTAATTTTCATCCCAAGCTTCTTTCTTTTATTGCACCAATTTTAAAAATTCATAAAATTAATTCATAAAAATAACAATCGTTAAATAATCCAAACGTAACCATTTATTAAATTTGGTTATGCAACCAGTTCCAACTTATTATTTTAAAACAAAAGATCTATATACATATATGGAAATGTAAATCTAAAACGATTCTATTTCCTGCCAATCAAATTAGATTTTTCATTTTGAATTAATATTAGTGAACTATTTCCATGTTCCGGGAAATCGCTTAAATAAGTGAAATAATCCCACCAACCAACTAAATTAAAATTATTCATTCGATGAATTTTTCGTAATCAGCAATAACTTTAAGGATCAAATATCCAGATATCATTACATAAGTCAATCATCTGTTCAACCGCTAAGAAATATTAAAGAATTTAAGATTTATTTAATTTGCCCATATTTCATACTTAGGCCGTGTCCCAAACACCGACTTATTTCAAACTTATTAACTTATTTGACGCCATCTTGAATAAGTCGGTCAAGTCGTCCCAAACGATTTTGCCGACTTATTTTGACAGATATAGCAAACAACAAATGTTTTAGGAATTTGTTATTTTATAGTAAAATAAAAAAATTAAAATGCACAAAAATAATTTATTTTAATGAATTATTTAATAAATAAAAACATAAAAATGTGTCTTGAGTTATTAAAACACGATGAAAATTTATTATTGTATATTTCTAAATATTTTTATATCTCTAGAATCTATTAATTATATTAATTTATTAAGACAATGTTGTATTAATAGTTATTAATTAAGTGGAATATCATTAATGTTTGAAAATTATTGATAATATTTGATAATTAGTTGAATTTTTCATGTTTACATGATCAAATGTATATTGCTTGTTTACATGATCAAATAAGTTTTTTGCTTTCAAAATAAGTCACCTCGATAGGAGACTTATTTGAATAAGTCGGTATAAGCAAATAAGTCGGTGTTTGGGACACGGCCTTAAATCGTTAAAAAAATTGGCTACCTGCTTTTTAATATTATTAATGTATATTACGAGTACATCTTATAATTTGTATGTTATATTAATTATCGTTTATATATTAGCATTAGAATAAATTGCAGTCGAGAGTACACGATCAACGTAAAAAATAAGAAGAAACAAAATAAGAATTTAAAATTTCGTTTTTCTGTTTAAAGGGAAAATAATTTAATTCCTCGGAAAAATAATTTTGTAGAAACAATACATTTATAATATTGGACGTTTTTAAATAAAAGTTTATTGCACATACATCATAAGAAAAAATAAAAAATTATTTTCATAACATTCATTCATTTAAAAAGCAAAACCAATCGATGCAAGAATAAATAAATAAAAAAGTGCAACGCTGAACTAGTTTACGTCATCGACGGTATTCCACACTAACGTGAAGTTCTTTCGGAAAAAAATATTTGATGTAAATCAAAAATATTTGATTGAAATCAATTTTTTACGTTCTTTGGAACACAAAAATGACAGATAGATTTGATTTAAATCAAATTGTAATTTTTTGAAGGATTTGATATTTTTTCGATTTGATCGACACTACCACCACCAAACATATTAGTGCGCAATTTTTATAATTTACTATTTAAGTATTTTTTTTGTTGTGTCCAAATGTGTTTTGTGTAAATTAATATATTATACAAATTAAATAATAATATTTAGTATTAATTGTTACATATAAACTTGTTTATGCCATAATTTTTTTTTTCAAGAAACACGTTGCCTGTGTTGCACAAGTGCGTTTAAACAAAATATGCATAAGAAAACTGTTGTGTTCTTATATATATATATTTATATATATTTATTATAATTAAATAATACACGCGGTTCTGGATTTCAATACAACTTTTTAACTTGAATGTATTCTTTATTTCTAGGTTATCTTTTATATGACATTTCGCAGGTGGTCGAACCCAATAAACATATTGGATATTTAGTATATAGTTTATGCATTAAATGATTAACCCTAAATGACGTTTTATGTATATTACAGTCTCCCACACTTATTGGATCACTTCTCGGTTATTCCAAATGATAGTCATGTAAGTATGTTGGAGGATGTCGCTCTCTACATGATCGTCTTGGAAGATCGTTGCTTGTATTCGGGTGAACTTCCTGCTCTGGAATATTTATTGAAGTATTATTTCCGTTGAATTCTTCTATACCTGATGATTCCTCTCTTCTGCTGTGAATGTCTGACCGATATCGACTCGGTGTAATGTTTGTTTGACACTGACTCGGTGTGATGTCCGTTTGATACCGACGGACTGGATTTCGAACTGGTAGATTAAATGTTACTCGTGGTTGTTGTCTACTTGGAGTAATTACACTCTCAGTGCTTTTTAATTGATTGATGTGTCTTTTCAATTGGTACCCCGTATCCAATTTTACTAAGTAGTGAAGTCGTCCCAATTTGTGTAACACAATACCTGGAAGCCATTTTACGTGACCTATATAATTACGAGAAATTACTCTGTCTCCCACACTTAGTTTGCGCTTGACTTCTATGTTCTCGTTGGCTTTATTGGAAGTATGACCTGATGGTAGAAGTGCATCAAGTTTGATTCTGAGTTTTCTCTGGAACAGATTTTCTGCTGGACTTTTACCGTTATTTAAAGGTGTAGCCCGATATCTTAATAGAATTTCGCGAACCTTATCGGCACTAGAACCACCTTCATCTTCCATTGCTTTTAACTTATCCTTGAAAGTCTGCACATAACGTTCCGCCTGCCCGTTTGTCGCTGGATTGTATGGTGCAATGAATTTTTGAAAAATTCCTCGTTCTGAACAAAAATTAATAAACTTTTCACTTTTAAAAATGGTCGCATTGTCCGATACCATTACCTTTGGAAATCCATGGTAGGCAAAAATTGATTTTAACTTTTCAATTGTCATTTCGGTTGTAGGGCTACAGTTTGTAATTGCGATTTCTGGCCACTTTGATTTAGCATCAACTACAATTAGAAAATATTGTCCCTTGTACGGTCCTGCATAATCAAGATGAATTCGCTCGAAGTTTCCTTCCGGTTCTTCCCAGTGGTGTGTTTCTTCCTTTCTGGGCGATTTTTGATTTTCGGCACACGCATTGCAACTTTTCGCAAATGACGTAATATCGATGTCGATGTTTTTCCAATAGACATATCGGCGAGCCAGGCTTTTCATTTTGCATATGCCTAGATGTGTATGGTGTAATTCTTTCAAAACTTCCTTTTGAAGGCTTACTGGAACTACAACTCTGGTACCTCTGAAGATTGTGCCGCAATGAAGATGGTATTCATCATCATTTCTTTCCCCATTAAGAAGGTTTTCTTTTAGTTTTGATAGAACTGGATCATTGTTTGTTTCTCGCACGATATCTTCATTTGTGAGTGTTAATGAACTAATTGTATTTATTGTCTGGGCGTTCATAATATCTGTATCATCCTCATCTAATGTAATTTCGTCAATCGGTGCTCGCGAAAAATAATCAACATTTTGTTGTTTTTCAGCTTCCCGATGTTCTATGGTATACTGGAATTCTGAGAGAAATGAAGCGTAACGCAGTAAGCGGCTGGATGTCATCGAAGGTAAATTTCTATTCAGTTTGAAAATATGTGTTAACGGTTTGTTGTCCGTTACTAGCTTGAACTTCTGACCATATAGGTACATGTACAACCTTTTAATAGTCCAATAAATTGCTAGTGCTTCACGGTCTAATTGGCTATAATTTTGTTCCGCAATAGACAGTGAACGAGATATGAACGTAACCGGCTTTTCTTCCCCTTGAATGACTTGAGATAATATTCCCGCTATTCCGACTGGGCTTGCATCGCATGATACGGTTATGGGTAATGCTGGATCGAATGGCAGTAATATTTTATCACTTGCTATTTCCGCTTTTAATCTCATAAATGCTGCTTCACACTTTGCTGTCCATCGAAATTTTACTTTACTATGTAGAAGCAAGCGAAGTGGATGTGTGAGTGTAGCTGCATCTTTAATGAATTTCGAATAATACGTGATTAGTCCAAGAAATTGTTGAACTTCGCGAGTGTTCTTCGGACGTGGTGCTTCCAATACCGCTTTTATTTTCTCTGGAGCCTTTGATATTTTATTTTGTTCGATCTGATATCCCAGATAATTGATTTTCGTCTGAAAGAATTTGCATTTTTTCGCATTGATATGAAGGTTGTATTTTTTTAACCGGTCGAAACACTCGATAAGGCGTTGGTAACACTCGTTGTAATTTGATCCTTGAATTACGATGTCATCGAAGTAGGTTGACGTACCTTCCAGACCTTGAAGCACCTGGTCTAGTATTCTATGAAATTCGCTCGGAGCCGTTTTAATGCCAAACGCTAGTCTGTTGAATTTGTACGTACCCTTATGTGTGGTTATCGTTTGAATTTTTGCACTATCCTCATCCATTTGGACATGATGATACGCTTTGAATAAATCTAGCGTACAAAAGTACTTAGAATTTTTTAAACTGTTAAGAATTTCCTCAATGCGCGGAATCGGGTAATGTGCGTCTTCGAGTAGTTTGTTTACGCCTACTTTATAGTCCACGCACAATCGAACTTGATTTTCTGGTTTTGGGATACACACTAACGGTGATCCCCAATCGGATGTATTCACTTTCGTAATTATTCCTTCTTGTTCAAGAATGTTTAATTCCTTTTCGATTTGTTCCCTTCGTAAAAACGGTACCTCTCTCGCTTTGTGAAATATTGGCTTAGCATCCGGTCTAAGTTTTAGTGAACACTGGAAATCTGGAATTTTTCCCACTTTTTGCTCAAAAATTTCACTAAATTTTTCCTTGAGTTTGCGAATGTCCTCTTCGACATTTTCCGTTGAAAGAATTTCATTTACTAATTCACCTGCATTCTTCCCATCTAATTCTTGTAAATTGATGTTGAGTTTTCGAATCCATGTTCTTCCCAAAAGAGCTTGTCGTCCTGTATCGACTATATACATTTCTTCCGTAATTATTTTGTCTTTGTAAGTCGCCTTTACCGTTACTACTCCATGAGGTTTAAATATTTCTTTGAGATATGATCGGAATTCTATGTTTGTCTGTCTCACTGGATTTGAAATATTGAGATTCTCAAAAGTGTCCTTCGGAATCAGAGTGTATCCTGCTCCTGAATCAACTTCGAATTGCTGGTCGTTTCCTTCTATTCCGATATTTACGTAATATTTCCCTGCATTATTACTGGATCTTGAATAATTTGTATACACATCATGCACATTCTGGATATTATCTTCATTTATTTGAGAATTCACTGTGCTTATAGCTCTTTTGTTATTTAATAGAGTCGTAATACATACTCTCTCTACATGACCTACTTTCTTGCATTGTTTGCAGTGAAGTCTTTCTTTATTGCACTTGCAATCTCTGGTGTCGTGATTATCGCGCGCACATCGTAAGCAAAGACCCGTTAATCCTAGTTCTTTATAATTAACTCGACCATGTGGTCTTGATTGATTTCTGTGTCTGGAGTTGTGACCCTGGTTGTTTCGGTTACGGATATGGTTTCTTGATTGTCGATTATTTGTAATTTTGCTGACATCACTATCACCCTGTTGTTCTGGATTCCAATTTGCAATTTCCTTGCAGTCTATCTTTGATGCCTCTGATGCCAACGCTATTTCCACGTTTTCTTTAAATTCCAATTTCCCGGCTTGTAGCAACTTTGTTCTGATTGAATTGTCACTAATTCCTCTGATGAATTGCGACAGTAAAAATGTATCCGAAATTGACACGGAACATCCCTTGCAGTTGAGTTTGCATGTTGGTACGAATCCTCGAATGGCTGCTACGTAATCTGCGATTGATTCCTTTGGTTTTTGATTTCGTGTTAACAATCGATGTCTTTCCACTAATAAATTCGGTTCTGGACTTAAGTGGTTTTTCAATATTTTCACTAAATCGTCGTATTCTTCTTCCATTGGTGATTTTGGCGCAATTAAATTTGACATAATACTGTAACATTCCGGTCCAATACAGTTTAAAAATATTGCCTTGCATTTCCCTTTATCTTCTTTTATCTTTTTTAAGTCGAAATATATTTCAAGACGCTGGATATATTGTTGAAACGGTTCCTTTTTAGTGTCGAAATTGTCGAACGCATACTTATTATCACTATCTTCATGTGCCTTATTTCCCGTTAGAAGAGCTTCGATTAACTGTTTTTGTTGAGCTGCTTGTGTTGCAAGAAATATTTTAAATTGTTCTGGATCCATTTTCTTTATATCTGGTTTTTGAATTTTTTATTTTGACTTTTTGCTTTATTTCTCCACTCTCGTTGCTAATTGTTATCCCATCTTCGTCGCCAATTGTTGTGTTCTTATATATATATATTTATATATATTTATTATAATTAAATAATACACGCGGTTCTGGATTTCAATACAACTTTTTAACTTGAATGTATTCTTTATTTCTAGGTTATCTTTTATATGACATTTCGCAGGTGGTCGAACCCAATAAACATATTGGATATTTAGTATATAGTTTATGCATTAAATGATTAACCCTAAATGACGTTTTATGTATATTACAAAAACCAACAACAAAAGATGATCGTTTACGCGCTATTAACCTACACACCGCCAACAAGAACAACAACAAAAAATTTTACGTTCTTTGGCAACTGGAAAAATTTGATTTATTTTTTTTCCGAAAGAATTTCACATAAGAATAAGTTTATAAAACAAAAATGTCTAGTTCTTACGTGAAGTTCTTTCGGAAAAAAATATTTGATGTAAATCAAAAATATTTGATTGAAATCAATTTTTTACGTTCTTTGGAACACAAAAATGACAGATAGATTTGATTTAAATCAAATTGTAATTTTTTGAAGGATTTGATATTTTTTCGATTTGATCGACACTACCACCACCAAACATATTAGTGCGCAATTTTTATAATTTACTATTTAAGTATTTTTTTTGTTGTGTCCAAATGTGTTTTGTGTAAATTAATATATTATACAAATTAAATAATAATATTTAGTATTAATTGTTACATATAAACTTGTTTATGCCATAATTTTTTTTTTCAAGAAACACGTTGCCTGTGTTGCACAAGTGCGTTTAAACAAAATATGCATAAGAAAACCAACAACAAAAGATGATCGTTTACGCGCTATTAACCTACACACCGCCAACAAGAACAACAACAAAAAATTTTACGTTCTTTGGCAACTGGAAAAATTTGATTTATTTTTTTTCCGAAAGAATTTCACTAGTTCAGGGTCGATTTTTTTCATATGCGTTTTTAAAATACACACTCATATGGACAAGATAAAATTAGCACATGTATGCTTCCTTAGTTTTAAAAATAAAAAATTATCTACTTATTTATTATCCCTACCCTTCAAACATTGCGTAAAGAAAACGTTCAGTTTACGAAGATTTGTTTATATTTACTAAAGTCTACGCATTCGTTACGTTTGTGCGTAACAAAAATGTAAAGTAAATGGTACTTTTGTCACAAAAGAAATGAAACAAAAAAACGTATACATTTTCTTTTCGTTTCCTCGTAATGTTTTTGAACAGTTTTTACGTAATGTTTCTGTACAGTTTTTGCGTAAAATTTTCGTTATTAAGTAAAAGAAAACATGTATTAGTTTATAAATTTAATTTATTGTTTTTATTTAATATTTTAATAGCTACAATAAATTCAAAATAAGTTCGTTGTTAAATTAGAAATTAAATTATTAATAATATAATAATAATTTTTATTGTAGTCGTTACTCGTTATTGAAATAACCATCGTGCTGCGAAACTTGGCACTCTGAAATGGATTTATTTTGCTTTAATCGCTCCCGATCCTTGGCATATTGAAACCATTTTTTTACTGTAGTTTCAATGTCCACAGGCCTTGAGTTGAATTTTTTGATGGCTGCATCTGTAAATAAATATCATAATTTCATAATTCGAACAATTTGACTAAAATAATATAAATACCTTTCAAAAGTTGAACAATCGCATATGTTTTCAGGGCAATGTTTCCATGTTGCCCATGCCATGAAAAGTAGGAAGCAGCCTTGTCTGTGAGTACACTTTTTAAGCAACACCGGATATATTTTTCCATAGATGGATCACTAATGGTATGAAAATGCTTTTTCTGTAATGAAAAATAAGATAAGTGTATATCTATTTTTTAAAATAAAAATTCTGATTAAACACATTTCTGTCCGGTTATCAGTTTTTATATCATTTTCAAGTTTAATAAAAGCTTCAATGGAATTGGCCGGTATTGGAAGTGATATTTCTTCATTGATTGTCAGTTGGGCTTGGCATGTACATTTATCTTTAAAATCGCGAAACTCTCTTCGTAAAAGTTTAATTTCCCTTAGAGTTTCTTTCATTATTAAGAAAACTCTTTCCTCAAATTGATACCCTGGTGTTAATGAAATCTGGGAAGTTGTGCTTGTGGTTGAATTATTTGGTCCAGACAGATGTACTGGTGCATTGTTTTCTTTTGAACTGGCTTTATTGGCGATGTTTTCCTTTGTATTGTTTAAATTTAATGGCTTATTTGTATTGTATGGGTGATAAACAAATTTGGATGTTGGTGTGATTGCTGCTGATGAAGATGGTCTATTGGGATTGTTCTGATGATTAATTTGGGTTGAATTACTTGGTTTCAATCCAACTTCGTTCCCCTGTGCACTCTTATTACATTTTAATGTAGAAGGATCTGATGATGGCTCTTGATTTTCGTTTCCGTTTATTTGCGTTAGATTATTTTTTTGTAGTAAATTTGATGTTTTTTTCTCATTGTATGTATGATAGTTTATTTTGTTTGGTTTTGTGCTCGATGCTGAAGTGGTTGGTCTATTTGAATTGTATGTATGATGGTTGATCTGCGTTGAAGTTTCAGGCCTCATATTGTTATCAATTTTTAAAAATTCTTTATAATTAATCTCTGAATTAATTCCAAATTCGTCACTATCACTGTCTTCTAATAATCCACTGAACGTATTCATTTCTGCAATTCAAATACAAAAAATTATATTTATAATTAAAATCCATGTAGCATTGGGATATAAACTGAAAACTGTTTTGTTTTCAATTTCAGGATTTTGCTTGTTATTTCACGAATGTCAAATGAAATAGTTTAATGTTTAAATTGTTCTATTTTTGTGCAAAAAAATCCTAAATATTGTGACGACAGAGGATCATCGAAAAATGTATTCAGGTTCAAGAGAAATTGGCCTTTTACATTATTTTCATTATGTGACATAATTTTAAAAATTCGGTCATTTATAAGACAATAATTATTTGGAAAAGTGGAGCTAACGGTAAACACTGGCCTTAAAGAACAGTGTTGATAACTTTTATTTAAATTGTCTTGTTCTTTCAGCATATTACTGATTTGCTGCAAAGGATGTGAACCTTTTTTTATTAGTTTCTTTAATTGCTGCATGTAGTTTTCAAATGCAAATGCACTATAATTATCTAGATGGCCGTACTTTTTTACATCATCTAACAGATGGAGCAAATTATGAATATTGTACGACATGTTTTCTTTTCCAAACAATAGACAAAAAGTCTGACAAAATGTTTCAAGCAGGCTTGCCGCACATTCATTGTTATAAAAACAATCTTGTGGATGACCCAATATCCTAACTGCACAGACCAAATGCAGGAAAAGCTTGTAATAATTTTCTTGGAGGACATCTTTAAATGCAACCATGCCAGTGTAGAACAAAAACAAACGAAATTCTGAAGCTTTCCAATGTTCGATTTCATTTAGGGTCCTTTGCTTCCTTTGAAACTCCGATGGAATACATTTGCGAAGCTCTTGTTTTTATAAAACGATTTAATATTTGCCTCGTCACGCCTAGCAACACACAATGCATATAATCGATTGGGAACTGGGAAACGCATCCTATAGGTATTGTGTCTAATTTGATGTTTAATTTATTGTGATGGTTTTTATCTGTCTTATAGCGAAATTCGTCATCTGTTCTAAGATCAGGAACACTGTCTGGAAAACAAACTTTGTGTTTTAAGTATATCCCCGTTATTTTACATTTTGTGCAACTGGAATATCCAGTGTGTGATTTTATTCCTGGAAAACAATATAAATTAGATATGTATTGGTAAATCCTGGGCCCCTATTTGGGAACTCGATATCGAACAATCGAACGACGTTATCGAACAATCGGTATTTGTGAATTCGATATTCGATCAATCGGTATTTGGCAATTCGAGAACGTATAAAATGAAATCGAACAACAACAACAATAAAACAAAAACGTATAGACAAGAAACGATGGAAAATTTCCCTTATTTGACAATTCGTTTACGAGCATCATTTGTACGTTCATGATCGAATTTGCGTTCGTTGTTAGTTTTGTTAACGAAGCCGTATAAAAAGGACACAAAATTTTAAAATGATAGTAATTAAAAATTGAAGCCGATGCATTATTATTTTTTAGTTTTATATATAGATGCATACATAACTACATATCATATGTATATATATAAATATAGTACATACATCAATACACTACTATCGTCAATAGTATTTTTTGTAAGAAATAAAATTACATATTTTATTTTTTTTTTGCAAAGTATGTAAACATTTATTACAAAAATATTAAAACAAAGCTTATAAGAATTTAAAATATTAGTTCTTATAACAAATTATTGTCTTGCAATTGAATTTTCTTCATGCAGTACATCATTTTCTTGTTGCGTTTCTTCTAATCTAACTTATCTTTAATTGTTCTATATCGCAAATACGACGAACAATTGTTGTCATTTTCACAGTCACTTGAAAAATATATTGCTGTTGCATTTGAACCCATTATTTTTAAATAAACTTTTTTAACATGCTAAATTTACTTAACAACAAAACTGTCAAAATTCAACAAGATGTTTAATTTTAATATAGGTATAACCATTAACAAAAAATTTCCCTTCTCATAATTTAACAGTGTACATTTCTATTTTCGATCGAATTCCCAAATACCAATTCATGTTCGAATCGAATTGATCATTCGAATCGAATAGCAAGTCGAATCGAATTCCCAAATAGGGGCCCTGTTACGCTAAGCTTACCCAATAAAAACGACCTAGCCGGTGCATCGCAAATAAACGCTCGAATTTTTAATGACATATTTTTATTGTTATAATAAAAACCATTTTCCAATAATTGTTTTAATTCTTTTATGAATTCCTCAAAAAATTCATCAGCAGAAATACTTCTTGGTGTGATACTATTCGGCCAAGAATTGGCCATAATTGATTTGTGGAGCTCTTGGTTAATGGTACGCCGTCTACACCAATGTCTATAGTAAACGAATCGTCGTCTAATTTGGTGTTGTTAAGTATATTTTTCAATTGTTTTTCTAAACCGAAATGTAAATATTCTCCTTCGCCCATTGGTATGACCGTTTTAAGATTATTAGGAGTCTTTTTCAATGTCTTTGGAAGTTGTGGGTGGTACTTTCTAAGTACATATTTGCAGCAACGCATTAACAGATTCATTTGAACTGTGGTATTTTATACTCCATTCTGATATTTCTGTTTCAATGTTACCACCCACACTAAATTCAACGTCTTCATCAAATTCCAATTCAGATTCTGAAGTCGCCGTACTTGAATCATTATTATTTTTAAACTCAAATTGGAAATTATCCAGGGGCGCTTTTTCATTTTCACTAACAAGATAATTGTCCTGAGTAATATACTTTTGTTCATTGTCGCTACATACATTATAAGGCACATGAGCTAGATTTTTATTGAAAATAGCGTTTATTTCTTGTCGTACTGTACGATACAATTTTTGTTTTGACATTTTTAGAATACAAAATAACGCACTTACTTAAAATTTAAAGATTTTAAATTGAACACAATATTTTCACTATATAATAAAAGATTCTAGTAATTTATAGTTTATTTGTCTTAATTTATTAAAACCACACAATTTTTTTTAATTTATTTTCTAAATTATTAAACTACTTAATTTTTAAACTACGCTTTATCACACACACGACCGCAACTACTAATTTTCTGTTTATAATAAAAGCAAAATGGAAGATTAGGTTTTTCTTTAATGGTCTTTTATCCTGTTGAGGGACGGCGCTGCAATTCTTTTAAAAAGTGTACGAGAGCGTACCATTTTCGTTACGTATTTCACGTACTCATTGTTTTTGTTGGAAGGGTACTATCAATTATCCACGGATTAACAAATTATCGCTTAATAATACGAATAACAATGTTGCATATAACTCGAAAAAAATTATTTTGATGAAATTTAAAACAATAATAATAAGTCTTATTTACAATAACTTCTTTTTAATGGAGTCTCTCGTATCATAAAATATCACATAAGGTACATAGGGAATATACGACACAAAACATAATTTTGTTTTAAAAGGACACAAAACAAAAAAATAATATTTTACGAAAAGTAAAAACCATTGATAAAATTCAAAGTTGATCTTGCTTCTTGTTTACGTTTTTATTCAAGTCTGTATGTAAATACTTCAACATGTGCATCCAGCATGTGCAAATCGTCGAAAATAAAGATCGATAAAAAAATTTAAATTTCGTAAAATTTTGTTCATGAAACGTATAAATGTCTCGCAAAATTGAAGTCTTAGCTAAACTTTTTTAATGAAAAAAGTGTCCGCATAGTGAGGTTACTGTGCATTGGATCCCTCTTTAAAAAAAAAATTTGGCGAAAAAATTTATATGAGATCGGCAATATTATATTTGCTAATACATAAACACATTTTTTTCTATTAAACACTTGTTTTTCGCAAAAATTTCGCAAAATTAGATTTTTTGAATATTTTAATTAAAAAATTTTGTTCGAAAAGTTTATAAAATCACTCGATCGGTTTCGACTTGTTAGGCCATCATCAGGGATAGTATGTTGTACCACCACTTCGAATCGAAATTCGAAAAAAGTCAAATGGCGGTAAGTTGTATCATTTTCGAAAAGCAAAAATCTACTAATTTGTAAAAAAAAAGAAGGAGGGACAAAACATAAGCAATAAAACGCAATAAAAATTAATCTATTGATCGCGCAGGTGGGCGATTAGTCATCGGCTGAGTAACAAAATTGAAGGTACATTCGCTGTAGTTCTATCTTGGTGTAAGTGCCAATAGGTCACAATTTCTGTTTTAAACGTACTTATATGTAATTTTTTCAGATCTTTTCAAATCTATCGGCAAAATTGTTCTAAGTGCCATAGTTTTTCATTTATAGAGTGTTCAATTTCGTTTAAGTTCAAAAAGTTTATTTTTCCAACGTTCAATAATGTTCTATCTCCAAAATATTATATCTTTTGTATGCAATAGAACATTTTTATATGTATCATCCACATATGATCGAGTTCTTCTATTTTGTTTTATGTCCGGTAGTTATTTTCTCGTATGGTGTAACTACTCTTCTAAATTTGTTTTCACAATTAGTTTATGCTCACGAGTGATGTTTTAGTATAAAAAGTGGCAGTAATATTTGTGAGAAGTTATTCTTATGTTAACCACCGTGAAGAAACGTTAACGAAAAAATATATAAATTAATTTTTTACAAAAATGGGAAGCACCGAAATATCGTCACCCGTACGATATAATATTGAACCAGAAGTACTACAGTAAGTTTGTTAATATACATAATATATTGTGTTTATATAGCTAATCAGTGTTATATTTACTTTACGTAACATATTGTTGTTTTACCAATTAATACGCTTTAGCGCTTCGTCTTCTGGTATGAGTGTTTATGATGATTCGGATTTGAATCCTGATTGAATCTTCAAGCGATGAAGGATCTACCAAATGAATCTTCAAGCGATACAGATCAATTAGGAGTACGTGAGACCGTTACCACCGATTTTTGTTTAGAAACAGATGTGGCGATTACCACTAATATTTTAGTTGATAATGTTGTAAACGATGAGACCGGTCGTAATGATGACCAACCTGATGCAATACTTGAAACTCAATTATACCGTAAAAAGGGTCGTGATCCGTTAAAATGGAAAAAAAATATAAGCAAATGTTTGCGAAACGAAGGAAAACAATATGAAGATGCAAAAGGCCGTTTAAGACGACCTCGTTGTTTAGCTGATGGATGTACCAATGATTGTAGTTTTAAATGCAACGAAAATTTTAACGAAAACGATCGACAAAAAATACATAAATTATTTTGGAGTTTGACGGCCAGTGATAAATTAGGATTTTTTTCTAAATTTACTCAGAAGGTACCAAAGGGACGTCAACGTACTAAAAATGTTAATTCAAGAAGACAAGGTACGTTCTTGTATTATTTTCAAAAGCAGTTAGTGTCGTTGAGAGTATGCAAAGTGTTTTTTCTCAAAACACTTGATATAAGCCAAAACCGTATATATCATTTCTACAAAACGAAATCCACCGAATTTGGTACGCATACTCCATCACAACATGGAAATCACATTAAATTTAAGATTCCGGAAGAAAAAATTAACCAAGTAAAGGACCACATCAAAAGTTTTCCTATTATGGATTCACACTATTGCAGAGCGAACTCTACCAGGCAATATTTAGAAACCGGACTGACAATAAATAGAATGTACTCATTGTACATGAATGATACAAACGACCCAGTAAAACTGAACATTTATAAAAAAGTTTTTAATGAACAATTTAATTTGTCATTTGTTAAGCCAAAAAAAGACCAATGCGACCGGTGTGTTGCATTTAATCTCATCACAAATCCTTCTCCATCCGAAAAACAAAATTTTGAGGTACACCAGTAAAACAACCAGATGGCAAAAGCAAATAGGAACGCCGATCGCAATTTAACAGACCCCTTAACAGCAGTAATCTGCTATGATCTACAAAACGTGTTTAATTTACCTCGGGCTGAAGTGTCTAATTTTTTAAATAAAGTCTAATGTCTAATTTTTTAAAATACAGTTTAAATAAAGTTACGTATTGCGCGATATGGCATGAAGCCATGAGTGGAAGAACAGGCAACGACTTGGCATCATCATTAATTAAAATATTGGAACAATTTATTACTGATAATCCTACGGTTCACAAAATAATACTTTGGTCCGATTCTTGTATTCCACAGAATCGCAACCGGATAACGACATTGGCTATTTTAAAGTTTATGGAGAAGCACTCCCACATTGTTGAAATTCAACAAAAATTCTCCGCACCTGGACACTAGCAAGTGCAGGAAATTGATGCCGTTCACAGAACAATCGAAAAATACATGCGACATTCCGAAATATATAGCCCAGTAGGCTTGATAAGAAAGTTGTTAAATATGAATTATACAAAAGTAAAACTCAAAGTTTTACAAATGGGACGTCATGATTTTAAAAATTATAATGCTGCGTCGATTGGGTTGATTTTTCCGCCTTTTGCGTCAACTGCAAATCTTATTTATGAACAATCAAAAAATGTATCCAAGCGTACAGTTTTCAAACTACCCAACGTTGGTGCACGTATTTATAATTATAAAATATCGCTTGAAAAAAAGAAAGATATCCCTCTAAACAAAAAAGCGAATTCGCAAAATATGGTGCGCTAATGAACTACAAACGAATTTTTTTTTTTACTATTTTCACCACCACCTACACATTCTTAAATTTTCTGCGCATAAAAATACGCGCCATTTTTACTGTTGATTTTGAGAAAGAATATTGTGTTTCGTAAAAAAATATTGTGTTTAAAAAAAATAATTAAAAATTTAAAATTTTATTAATAAACATTAATTAATATAAAAGTAATACCCCTTGGAACAAGTTTATATATAAACTTGTTTATATATAAACAATATATTGTTTGTAATGCGGTTATAGTGTACTTATAGTAAGTTTATATTTTGTATATAATAAAAAAATATTTGATATGGAGAAAAGACGGTATTACGAAGTGAAACGAGAAATTAATAATATCTGTGCTGAACATCGAAATTGTGTACAGACTTCTAACTGGACACACAGTGAAAACTTATCTACAACGCAAATTATGGAAGAAGATGTTTGCCTCGACAATCAACCCTCGGATGATAGCTCTTTAAATTCCGATGAAATTGAGTTTCCTGATATCAGTGATTTATCAGGAGAGTTAGCACAATGGCTGGTTGAATATAATATTTCCGTGAAATGTGGCAATGCGCTATTAAAAATTCTCCAAAATTATAATTTAAGCCTTCCTCTGGACGTTCGGACATTAAAGAGGAGCGCTAGAAAGTCTTGTGATATAATTAATAGCGAAAACGGAGAATATACCCACATTGGTTTAAAAAATGATGTAGAAATGTTTTTGAAAAATATTGAATATAATAAATTAGAAATAAATATGGATATTGGAAAAGATGGGGTACCCTTGGCTTAAAGTTCTAACAGCCAGCTTTGGCCAATCCTTGGAAATATTCCTCCTTTTAAGAAGGTTTTCGTGATTGGGGTATACCACGGTAATAAAAAACCACCATGTCCTAATGCATTTTTAACACCATTTGTAAATGAGATTAAATGCTTATATAACACCGGAATTCAATATAAGGATACAAATTTAAAGTTTTCTTTAAGATCGTTTATTTGTGATGCCCCTGCTCGAGCATATATACTGGGTATTTATTATCAATGAGTTTATGTTTTCATATTAAGTTAATAATTATCAATTTAATTTTTAGGTGTAAAAACGCATTCCGGATACTACAGTTGCACAAAATGTACTATTAAAGGAGTTTATTTGTGCCACAAAGTATGTTTCCCAGGAACTGAAAACATACTTAGAACTGATAGAGATTTTAAGCAAAAACTACAAAAAGAACATCATATTAAAGACAGTATACTGGAGAAATTAAATATTGGATGTGTCACAAATTTCCCGGTGGATTATATGCATTGCACATTACTGGGTGTAACAAGGCAAATGCTTAATTTATTCATTAAAGCTAAACGGAAACAATTTTCTCTAACGGAAAATGACATACAAGCCATTAATGATTATTTGAGATTGATAAGACGTTGCATTCCATCTGATTTTGCCAGAAAACAAAGAACGTTCGATGAACTTCAACACTGGAAAGCAACCGAGTTCCGAATGTTTCTATTGTACACCGGTATTGTAGCACTGAAAGGAATAGTACCAGATAAATATTATTCACATTTTAAGCTGCTAGTTTGCGCAGTCCGCATATTATGCCATCCCGATAATTGTATATACAACAACGAATGTGCAGCCGAAATGTTGTTAGAGTTTGTGAACAAATTTCCTAGTTTATTTGGGACTGAACACACGTCATTCAACGTGCACAGTCTACTCCATTTGTCGGATGATGTCAAATTATATGGCGGCTTAGACGGTTATAGTGCTTTTAAATTTGAGAATCATCTCCAAAAACTCAAAAAAATGGTTAAAAAAGGATCTTATCCATTGCAACAAATTGTTAATAAAATTAATGAAATGGATAAATTTCACACTGGGTCAGAAGAAAAACTGTATATTTCGTTTAGCTTGTCATCTTCCTTCCCAAATAGTTATTGCATGGTTAAAACCCAAATAATAAAGATTAATTCAATTGAAATGGATAAAATCTATGGATGTGTTCTAAAAAATATTCGAAATTTTTTCGATTATCCAATAGAATCTAGTAACGTGGGAATTTATAGCACACATTCTCTAAATGAGGAAACAAATACAGAGCGCACATGTTTTAAAGTTGCAGATATCGACAGTAAAATTATCAAGATTATTACAAAAATAAATTTAGTTTATATCTCTTTACAGCATCTTGATTAAAATGTCGCAAACTCCAAACTATTTTGACACCGAATTATTCGAGTCGGATGAAGAAGCGAACTATGGCAATTTTTTAAGTGTCGGAAAAAATATAAATCCATCGACAAGCACTCAATTGCCAAGCTCTCAGAAAAAGTTTCATTACAAGCCATATAATACGGAAAAAAATAAACCTAGTGAAGCGACATCTGCAAACACTGTCCCATCAATACAGACTCCGACAATAACCGACGTTTTAAAAACTTTGAACGATCAAGGTAATATGATACGGGTTTTGCTTCGTGAAGTAAAACTATTGCGGCGAGAACAGCGATTCACGAGTAATAATAAAGATAAATCTGAGAGCGAAACTTTAATTTTTAATATTCCGGCAGCTACATCAACACAATTTATGGAACTGGAAAAAGAAGTCAAAGAGAATAAAGCTAGAGAAAAATTGTTGGTATGAATTTATAGTTTACAAACCATTTCAGTAACTTTTAATCCGTAATTCTCTTATTGTTGATATTTACAGATCAAACATTTCGACCGTGTCATCGATCACAATTTGGATAAATTTATTCGTGTTTGTTTAAGACAAATAATTACAGATCAAGCTGCTTCATCTTTTTCGTGGTGCGGACGTCATGGAAATATTGCGGTGGAGAAATTTCATCTAATGACTTTAATTCAAGGTTTAATAGCATTATTAGCTAATTAAAACACTCTTTATACTAATGAATCAATATTCTTTTCAGAATGTGCTATGCGTAAATTTCCAGCATGCAAAACTGTAGAAGTCATCAATGTAATCAAGCGATGGTTTCAGTACGCTAAGGACCGCGTAAAAAAATGTTTGTAAAATGACCGAGCAACAATTTTTACTGAATATTATTATATTTTTATTTTATGACATGAATTTCCAAAGGCTGCTATGCTAGATTTATATTGAATTTTTTAAAGTTTTGTTTTGTACTAATGTACCTAAACCAAGTACCTATTTACAATAGACCTATAGCTGTAAGTTCTATTAATTCTTGAGACTTTAATTTTTGAATTATTATTTTTTATACTTATCATTATACACAATCGTAAATTAATTATGTAGCTTATATTATGATTATCATAGATCACATATTTATTTTGGAATATTTAAAGTTTTGATACAATTTCTAAATGCTGCTATGTAGTAATCAGAACATTAAGTAGCGATTAAAATATTACTTAAATATAATTTAATTCTAAATTTTTTATATTTTATAAGTACATATACTATACATAAACGTATATTAATTAAGAAGTTTATGTTATACAAAATTGCAACGAGTTAAAAATGAATTTTTAAATGTTTAAAATATGTTGTGAAATTTTTTATTTTTATTACATTATATTACATAATAAATACCCTATTATATAAACAAACAAAATGCACATGTTTTTAATTTACATTTTTATGAATGATTTAACGGCTTCATTAAATACGTTGCGTTAATACTCTACAAAATACGTGGCGTAAATTCTTCACTTAATCCGTAACATTAACGTTTCAATATTTATGCTACGTTACTAACACATCAAAAACATTGCGTTAATGCAACGTTAGTACCGAATTGTTTACGAACTACTAACACATTCACGACTCCTCGCAGAAAGTCTAATTATCATAGGATAGGAACGACATAAATGTTTCGTATTTGCAACACTAAAGTGTTACGTTAACGAAGAAAGCTATGAACAAGTTCTTTCACTTATAGTACGTAAACGTAACACCTTGTTTGCAGGGATTCGTTCGATGCTGTGTTACATGCCGGAAACCGACAGACAGTTTTATTCTATTTATTTGAAATAAGGAAAAACATAAAAATAATTAATGGTGGTATACCTATTTAACTTAAAATTGAATTCGTATTATATAAGACTAATTGAAATGAAATGTGATATAATTGTGTTTTTTTTATGAATTAAATATTGATTTATGATTTTAAACCCAAAATATTTGGGAAAACTTAATGAAGATAATAGGTTTATTTTAGATAAGTTTAATAAATTACATATTTGGTTTTATTTTAAAAACTTTACTTAGGTCAATGCACTGAGGTATACTTATAAGTTATCTTTAAAGATCTTATGCGAAACTGGTCTACTAACTGCCAAAACTGGCTTTTACAAATCTGAACCCTCCGTTTTAATTTTCCTATAAAATAAAAGTGTATCTCCAAATTTGTCTTCGTATATTTCGATTAAATTTGTATTTTCAATATTGGTGTAACTCCATAATTTTGTTCTGTATCCCCCCGAAAAAAATAAGTGTGTGACTTACACTAAAATAACTCTAAACTTCAAATAATTTTCCGTTTTTCCAGGAAAACTGTGCGACTTATTGGGAAAATTTTAAGTTGTACAAGTTTAAAATGATATTATTAATCTAGTTTATAAAACATTTTTGGAATTCAGTAGAAAAAATCAACTGATATAACCATTTAAACTTTAATATTGATTTTCTCAAAACTATAATATTGGCGCTTACGCCAAGATAGAACTACAGCGACGATATATTGAAGTATATTTAATTACCCGACGTATTAGTCCAATTATAGAAAAGGGCGGGGTCTGTAATTGGTGAGAAACGTATTTCTCTCTGTTCGTTAATGATATTTTGGTAAGAAATGTTGATTTTCGAATTTCGTAAAACTCTAAGGTATCTAACTAACCCAAGTATAACAAAATTCGACTTTTTTGTCATTTTTCGAAGTAAAAACTTATATTTAGTTTCGACTTTGACTTAGTTTTGCTTTCGATTTAGAATAAGATCCTGTATGAAAAGTGTCGCGATTATTCGAAACTGGACGAAACTCAATAAAGGAGAATTGTATACATGTATGTGTGAACAGGAAAGACAAAAAACAAAATGGTGGGAGCGAGGTTGTACATGAATGTAAAAAGCTATATTTGAAAATGTGAGAAGAAGATGGCGGCATCCAAATGTTACAGAGCAAAATACAAATTTAGGTTTAAAATGAATACTTTTATTTTATTAAATTTGCGGTATAAAAATATAAATCCATATATACGAATCTAAATTATATTTTAGTTAATTTTTTAATTATTTTTTATTATTACACAAAGTAAAGTAAACTTTAAAAGTTTAAATAATTTTCCAAATGGCTACTATGATTATTGCACATCGTTTATTATTTTCACATTTGTTTTCTACCTAAAAATGTAAAACTGAACTAGAAATTAATTAATTTATGAAAACAGTTGTTGAATAGATATAAAATATATTTTGATGTAATTTTATTTAAATTAACTCACATCTATAAATTTTTTTAACAAAATCTCTTTTATAAAATTACCAAACTCATGTCGTGAACATGAAAAATAAAAACAAACCATGTACATACATGCTATACACATTACTACGAAAGAAAAATTGCGGTAACACAGTATCAATACCACTATATACAGGCCGATTTTTATGAATCAAAAAAAATTCTGTGTTAGTATGAGTAGTATTGAGAAATTAACTTGGCGGCATACACACGAAAATAGTTATTATGAAAAAACTTTAAAAATCCTTGTTTACGTCCCCGAAATCATTTATATCTTTTAAATGAGCTAGAAATGTAAACTATTGCCCCTTTCTCTCTAATCTTAACTCTTTTAGCAACATTTATAAACAAAACAAAAATCTTGTTAAGAAACTTTTCGTTCGTTAACAGAGCTCTCACAATAGAAAAACTTTTCCTTTTGCCTTACAAGTTTGTTTGAAAATAAAACTTGAGAAAAAAAAAATTTTTCGTTTTTACCTTAAGGAAAAAGTTAGCAAACTCTAAACTTTTGCCTTAAGAAAATACTAATGAAGTTAGCTAAATTTCAAAATCAGGGTTTTTGTTCTCATTTTCCAGACAAAACATGTTAATAAGCAAATAAGAACTAATTTATCGGTTTAATATATCTTAAAATTATAATTAATAATGCAAAATACAATTTCAAAAATATCATTAGTAGGAAGATAAATAAAACGAAGTTGGTTTCAATTTATTTTTTTTTGCCCATTGTGAGAGATACTCTTAAGGTAAAAGTTTAAGGCAAAAGGTTAAGGCAAAATTTTTTTCTATTGTGAGAGCTCTGTAGAGAGATAATATGTAATTAGAGATTTTCATACGACACCAATACATGGAAAATTAGTATAGTATAAGCGAGCATATTTATTATGGGTAAGGTAGCCATTTTGTTTATTATCAGTAAATTGACGCATTTAGAGTGGAATAGTTGTGAAAAATTTGATTATTGATAAAATAAAACTGTTACTAAAAACATGAAATCTGAAATTTTTGTAAGGTAGAAATTAAAAACCTGCAGAAGCTTTTATAATTTATTGTGATACTTTAAAATAAAAAATAATAAAACGTGATAATATATATATATATATATATATATATATATATATATATATATATATATATATATATATATATATATATATATATATATATATATATATATATATATATATATATATATATATACTGAATATACATAATATAAATAAATATATGAAATATAAAAATTTTTATGAGGTAGAAATTTAATTCCTTAATAAATATTTGTAATTTATTGTGATATTTTGAATAAAATAAAATATATGAAACGATTTCTAAATATAATGTAACTTTAAATATCAAATTTTCAATGAAATTATATGTTTGTATAATTATGTTTAAAATTTTATTATTTTTAATGAAAAATGCAAATAATTGAAAACATACTTATAAATTTGACTGAATAACATATATTAAATTAAAAGAAAATTTTAAGTATGTATTACAAATGTAAAATGAATTTCTAGAAGGAAAATACAAAATGATTTATAAAACGTTAGAAATAAATCTTTATTGAAACCAACGTTTTGAATTTTATTTTTCAGACATTATTTATGAAAGGATTGATTGAGAAATAAAAAGCTGCTCGCTAATGATTCACTTTAACGTCGCCTGCATTTCATTTTTGGTTTCGCCTGTAACTCGCTTTTAATTCACCCGCACGTCGTAAATGACTCTAATGCGAAGAGAATACGAACTACGATTACATTTACATGAGTTCGCTTTCATTTTAATTTCCATACGCCAGGTGAAATACTAACGACTCGCTTTTGAGCCGTTTGCGAGGTCTTTCATATAAGAATGACCTCGCTTGTGACTCGCTTGTGATTCACCAAGTTTAGAGGGTGGGCACACTTTAATTCTTTCGTCGTGATTCAATGATTTCAAAAAATCAATCGCCGTCCATATTTGATTTCTTTGCGCGTTTCTTTTTTTATGTATGTGAGTAAAATTATGTTTTTTGATTTATTCATATTGTAAAAAATGTTTATAATTTGCTGCAAAAACTGCTTCCTTGGTTGAAAAAATATATTTTTTACACTCGAAGTGCAAATTAAACTAAAATTAACCCAAAAACGACAAATAAACATGGTGTCCTTGAAATTTTTTTTTTGTTGTGCGAGAATCAGTTGAATCAAAAAATTTTTTGCTGAAACAGCCATGCTACACTATAATTTGGTTTTCTGGATTCAAACTATTGCACAATAGATTTTAATTTTTAATTTTAAACCCTTATTTTAAATTAAATCATTAAATTTTTTTGTCTTGTTTTATTCTGTTCTCTCGAAAATAAAATTTAAACAAAAATCTACATCTCAAAAATGTCCGTAAATTTTTTTATTTTCATTTCAATTTTTTTCATTTCGGATTCACGGTCAAAATTTTTACGTCGCAGCTACGTAATAAAATTTTTGTCCGTGAATCCGAAATGAAAAAAATTGAAATGAAAATAAAAAAATTTAAGGACATTTTAAGATGTAGATTTTTGTTTAAAATTTATTTTCGAGAGAAAAGAATAAAACAAGACAAAAAAATTTAATCATTTAATTTAAAATAAGGGTTTAAAACTAAAAATTAAAATGTATTGCGCGATAGTTTGAATCCAGAAATCAAAATTGTGTGTAGCATACTGAAAAAGAATCAAGAATCACGACGAAAGAATTAAAGTGTGACGAGGCTTATACGACTTTTTTCGAATTTCGATTTCGAACATACCGCCCAAGTTACTTTCAACTTTGCATGGAAATAAGATGCATGTAAACTGGGTTTTAGCGATGCAATCGCTCATAACTTCATAGCAATCATAATCATTTATTTTGTGACAACTATTCTGAAAATTGTTCTTTTAATTAAATCTTCAATTAGAAAAATAATTGTGTTTTATAATTTTATTAAAACGCTTAAAATTGTAAACATACTAAACGTTTACATTAAGCTATGTACGTATCTACAAGCGGTAATAAAACACAAACTTATATAGTTATATATATATGTATATATATATGTATATATATATATATATATATATATATATATATATATATATATATATATATATATATATATATATATATATATATATATAACTATATATATATATATAATTACACACATTTTTTACTTAGCTACCATATTTTTTGTTTAATTTTTAGTATTAGATTGAGTACAGTACATTTAGATTGCTGTCTATCAATTGCTGCAGTTATTCTCGTGGACATGAAAAATGGTGACAACTAGAATATCTTAAATCAAGAAAAGTTTATTTTTGGGTGTGAGTAAATGAGCTGTACTATAATTTACAGATATATAGTGAAAATCCATTTTGTGTACCTACTTTAGAGTTATAAATTTACTGTTATTGTTCTATAAATAATTTAGCAAAAGAATACGCCTAATATAAAAGGAAAGAAACACGAATATAAGGAGGTTTGTAAAATGGTGATAGTTTTCGTTATTCTGCTCCACAATTAATTTTTATGTTAACTTATTTAGTTCCGCATCAGCAATGGAAGAAACTAAGGCGATTTATCATATAGACGATGAAATTACGCCGTACCTAGTTAAAATTCCATTACCCTCATCTCAAGTAACTCTGAAAGACTTCAAAATGGTGTTAAACAAACAGAACTGTAATTACAAATATTTCTTTAAATCAGTCGACTCTGATTTTGGGTAAGTGATATTCATAAAGTTTAAAATGATTTACACATATCCGAAGCTCTTCAATTTCCAATTTTTCATTCTAGTGTTGTAAAAGAAGAAATAGCTGATGATTCAACAATTTTGCCCATATTTAATGAGCGTATTGTTTCGTGGCTTGTTTTACTCGGTGCTGTAATTATATAAATAGATTAATACAAAATTCTCACGTATCTAATAATTTCGATGACACACAATAAAATATTTTGATGCTACATCCACCAAATAAAATAATGCTCAATCAAACTTACCGTAATTTTCCATACTAATTTATTATTATGTAGTTTAATATAAAATTATTTGTATTTTATAACAAGTATTTAGATTTCTTTTGTATATTTGAACACTTAAAAAAACGTTAAAAACACTAATATTCACTAATGTAAACAAAACTCGAATTTTAGGTATCGAAATAAAAAAACAAACTGACATTTGACTATAAAAATTTCGAACGATTTATTTTGTGTGAGTGTGAAAAAAATTTCTTATCTTTACATACATTTTTTGTAGATGTGTTGACAATGCTGCCATAAAAAGTGCTAAAGCTTACATTTTTTTATAGCACGTTATGGCAGCACACTACCACAATGATAATTATTTTCTCAGTAAAATTTTACTGACAAAAATTTTTGTTTCGTACACAACCAGTAAATCTATTTTTTTCTCGCTTTTATTTTTGCAGTCAGTAAAATTTTTCCATGGAATAGGCACTTAAGAATGGAGACGTCATCATAATTATTAGTGATGTGAAAGGCGAACTGCAGGTGCTGGTTTAACATTTTAATTTAAAATGTAAGTACATATTACAAAATTAAATACTTATTAAGTAATTAATTGTCTGGATATTAATGGTTTAAATTATGTTCATCAAAATTTCAGCACAGGATTTAATTAAATTTGTCGGCCTATAAATTAAACTTACATATTATGGAAATAATGAAATTGTTATGATGAATGAAAGTGAATTGGGTATAATACAGCACATAAAGTGTATATGCCGTGTTATAATATATCAAAACAAAAAAATATGGAAAAAACAAATAGATAATATTTTTCATCAATCAACAGATTTATGTTAGTCGTATTGTCAATTTTCATGTTTTTTTAAATAAAATTCTGAAATCAAAATAGTAGTTTTTTTACTTCCGCCAGCATCTCATCTCCTAATAGTTTCGGTTGTGACGTTTCACACACATACTTGCACCAAATTGTTCCCCCAGTTTTTATTTACACACATACATAAGCACAATTTTATTGTATCGAGTTTCGTCCAGTTTCGAATAATCGCGACAGTTTTCGTACAGGATCTTATTCTCAGTCGAAAGCAAAACTAAGTCAAAGTCGAAACTAAATATAAGTTTTTACTTCGAAAAATGTCAAAAAAGTCGAATTTTGTTATACTTGGGTTAGGTTGTATATGTAATATGTCCAAATTGTTCAAGCTAGCTGTATGACTTTCTTTCCTTCGCGTATTGCAATGCTCCGCGTATTGCGGTATGTTGTATCATTTTCGAAAAGCAAAATGATACAGCTTTCACTTTTTCGACTCGACTTTTTTCGAATTCGATTCGATGTGATGGTACAACATACCCCTGATGATTACCTAACAAGTCAAAATCGATCGAGTGATTTTTTAAACTTTTTGTCCAAAATTTTTTAATTAAAATATTCTAAAAATCTAATTTTGCGAAATAAAAAACAAGTGTTTAATAAAATGTGTTTATTAAGTATACGCTTTAATTACCATGAAATAAATTTAACACGAGAACATGGCTTGACGAGTTTTGATATTTGTCTCGCACAAAGTTTTGCAAACCACTTTCGAACTTATTCTCATAAAACAATCGTTTACGTTAGCATGTAAGTGGTTTAAGTAATAAAATTAGTTATGAAATAATAGACAAAAATTGATTATTATTACAATATTTGGATACAATAGACAATCAGGTTTAAAGACATGATTGAGTTTTTTTAAATAATTCGGAAAATAAATCAGTTAAATGTTAAATTTGTTGATCGTAGTTTTTTTAATTGCCGAACATCATCTTCCCAAATTCCAGACACCCGTAGACTCAAATTTAATATTTCTAAATCTTGCAAACGAGACAATTTATATTCATATTCACGGTTCCTATCAAAATATGATAAATCCATCGTTCCTTTTTCATTAACCGCCATCCAATCGAAACTAAAACATATATCCAAAACACGTAATTTTGTCAAATTCTTAAAAATTATTTCTAAATTTGGCGTAATTAGGCGGGTTAATTTTAATTCAATCAAATTTGGATGATTTTCGCAAAATTGTTTGAGATTTTTTTCTGATACGAGGTCCTCAAAATCGAATACTCGCAAATTCTCAAATTTACAGTGAAAAAAAATATCTATTTGGATAATAAGGGCCCTGAGACCGTCGTCATAAAAGTTCCTTACAGCTTTGTACCGCAATTTCTGAAATTTAAATATAAGTTAAGTGAACAATGAACTACTACGCTATTTTGTAAAAAAATCAACTCACCTCTAATTGTTTTAGATTTGCCAATTTGGTAATCAGTAGCGATACTTCGTTTACAAACCAACATTCGAAGCACTTTAAATGTATTAAATGTTGGCATATGAGTTTTATTTGATCGCCGTTGAAGTCTACAGCAATAAGCTCCTCCAAACTTTGTAATTTCATAATAAATTGGCGAAAAAGTGAACTTTTATAAATATCATTATCCCAGTTCCACGGGATAAAAAGGTTTAACGATTTTAAATTAAGATTTTCTATTTTAATAAAATTTTGGATGAATTCATTCACAGAATCGACGTTGAAATCTAAATGTAAATATTTTAAACTACTGACATTATAATTATGGAATAAGGTAAAAAAATCATCAAAAAATTTATCAGACCAACCCACACGTATCTCGCAACTTTCTAAATTTGGAGTATACTGTAAAAAACCTGCAATAACAGGAATACTTGGAATCCCAATTAAACGCATACGTTTGATGGCCAATAAATTTTTTGAGATTCGATTTTTGGTTTCATTATCGTAATCTGAGGGAATTTAACGGAGCCATGTAAATTGAGAGCAGTTATGTAAAGAGATATCTTGTAGAGAAGTCGTATGCTCGAATAACTGGATCGGTTGACGCATAGTACCACGATTTGGAGACCATGCTAGCATTTTTTAAATCGGCTATTTTTAGAAATCCTAAGATACGAGTCATAACCTGCAAAAGGATACAAATTTTATAAATTAGTAAAGTTATAATCAAATCATACTGTAGCAAAAGCATTTTAAAGTATCGCTTTAGCTAAAGATAATGCAGATTTGCTTTTGTTGAGTAACAACTAGCTGTCAAAATATGTTTTCTTCATATATTATGAATAATATATAAATTTATATAATTATAAAGTGTTTAAAATATAATTATTTTTACAATATACAATATAATTGTTAATATGAATACCCAAATATTATTTTACTTTTAGGTTTTCGATAGTAATGGTGTTTGTGATTGTTCCGCATATTGGTCTATTTTCATTCAGTAATCTCGAATTATATACACAACCGTAGGAAATTCATTTAGCGTCAATTTGTATTACATACAACGAACGACTATGATGATCAACTTCTCCAACCACCCCATACTTTTGTTTCCATTAAACGCTGGACCGCGATAAATTTGCATTTTAGGGGGTACCGAATTAAAAAAGTCTGAATTAAAAAAGTTCTTTAAAAATGAATTAAAAAAGTTGATTTTTGTATGAACATCTGCTACTTATTTTAATTCATATTTTTAACTTAAAATTATGAATTAAAAAAAGCGATTTAGAAAAATGAGAAAACTCAAAAATGAATTAACAAAGGCTTACACTATTTCATTTTTAAAACACCTACCTTAATTCATTTTCAAAATGAATTAAAAAAGGCACATTTTATTTCATTTTATAAATTAAAAAATCTTAATTCGACTTTTAACAAATATTCAAAAATGTGCATTATTTTAGGCTAAAGTTTACTTTACGTATACATCGGGAAAATCAGGTAAGGAGTAAAAATTTTTAAATGCAGGATTGTTTATCAACAGTTTTTAGGAGGGGGAAGCTACATTTTTCCGGAAAATTGGAAAATTTTCACTTAAAAAAAAAATTGCGTATTATTCTATTCAAAATACGTAGAAATGTGTAATGTTTCTAAAAATTTGGATCTTATAATTGTATCTTAACAGTTTTTCAACAGTACAAATAATTTTTCCGAGAAAATTTTTCAATTTTTCCAGGAGAATTTTGAAATGTTTTCAATTTTTTTTTTATTTAGTTTGACACTTAAAGAATTGTGCAAATAAATTGTGGAAAAGCGGGGGTTTGGGGGCCGGCCCCCATCCTCTAAGGTATAAACGAATTAAAATTACATTACAAAAAAATTTGTATATACGAAAGTTGATTGTTTTAACATTTGTGGCACTATCAGAAGAAGCGATAAGAGCGAGAGAAACTCTTTGATCTGTGTCTGCAAGGTTGACGAAGCAATTATTATTAATAAAAATATAAAATAATATTGAAAAAATAAAAAAAATAAAAATTTTTCCGGAAACTCAAAAAATTAGTAAACAATCCTGCATTTAAAAATTTCCAAAATTTATATTCCTTACCTGATTTTTCCGATGTATACGTAAAGAAAAATTACGCCTTATTTTGCATTGCCAAATTTTTACGTGCCAAATTCAAATTCCAAAAAATTTTCATTAATGAAAATAACATTTTTTTCATTTTATAAAGAGGCTTATATTATTTCATTTTATAAACACTTATTATATTAATTCATTTTAAAACTGAACTAAGAAATGCCTTTTTAAATTCATTTTATCGAACTTTTTTATTTCTTTTTCAACTCTGATTCATTTTTAAAATGAATTAAAAACACTTATTTTAATTCAGAAAAAAAAACTTTGTTAATTCAAACTTTTTTAATTCATGTAGCCGCATTTTAGATTTATAGATGGAAAGAAAATGTGTAAGAATCACAACAATCAGTTTCGAACGGATGAGATTACTGATTTGATTGGGATATATTAATTTACACAAAACTCATTTGAACACAGCAAAAAGAAACATAACTAACAAATTATAAAAATGGCACACTTTCGTGTCAAGTTGTCAAGTTAAGGTCGGTATCCAGCTCGCGCTAAGATAAATTTTACATACAAATTTGACGTAAAATTTAGCTAGCGAAATAACAAAAAAATATTTAGCTCGCGATTTCGCAGATGCGGTACGCAGCTCACGCTAAAAGTTTGTAGTTATTTCATTCACATATAGACTGCGCTAGTGAAAACTCTACAAACGTTTTCGCAGCAATTTATCTGCCTGGAACGATAAAATTGAGATAAATTTTGACAGCACAACGTGAAAACTATATTTTTTAATGGATGATCTAAATAATTCTATAGATTATGAAAGTTTTCTATAGATTACGAATGTTTCGAATATCAAGAAGAATACTTGATCGACTACGAAAAAGTGGATACAGAAAATTTAGAAAGTGTAAAAAGGAAGCCAAAACTAAAATTTTCACTTTTAATTTTAAATGTTTATAAAAATACTTATTAAATAGTCGATTGAACTATATTTTTGTTTGTTGTAGGAAAAATAAAACAAACGTCAAAATTTATCTCTACATAAACTTTTTAGCTAACAATTTATCTGTAATTTAGTGGAGACTTGTGGAGACCGCGTTAAAATTTATCTTAGCGCGAGCTGGATACCTAGCTTTACTTGCCAATAATTGACAATAATGTTTGGTCATATATTATAAAGTATTCTATATTCTGTGGTTTGGTGGTGGGTGCGTGGGTGGTAACTTGTACGAATCAACTCCACGTAACTTACGTCCGTTTCTAATACAATGATAAATTTCGGCTTTACATGCACTATACCATGCATCGGCGCAATTATTGAATTCCGCATGTATTGTTTCAGCACATCCGCAATAGAACAACTTGACTTTTTCCTTACAGAAAAGTATGAAAAAAAATTTGAGAAAAAAAAATGTTTTTCCTCAAAATACTTTTCATAGTTTTCTGTAAGGAAAAATTAATGTTTTTCTATGGGGATGCGCGTTATTGGGATATGCAAAAAACTAGTGATTCCCCAAAAAATTAAAACGGTCTTAACCCAAACACCAACACGTTATAAATAAGTTTATTTATAGCTTTAATAAAAATTGTATTTACTTACATGGGCCGGTAATAATGAAAAATCTGGTGCCTTCAATTCCATTTTAATTTAAGTAATATTATTATTAATTAATATTTTTGTTGAACTATCTCTACAACTCTAGCGAGTACCGATTAACCATAGAACTATACTATAGAATGAATATAAAGTTTTTCCATAGAATTATATACTATATAGAATGAGCCTTTCCACCCTTTGACTCTTTTGTCGTGATTCCATGACTTCAAAAAATCAATAGTCGCCCACATTCAGGGATGTGTGTAAAATTAAGTTTTTTGATTTATTCGTATTATTTGCTGCGAAACTGCTTCCTTGTTTGAAAAAAATCATATTTTCCCTCTCGAAACAAAAATAAACCTAAAATTAACCCAAAAACGACAAATAAACAAGGTGTCCTTGAAATATTTATCTTGGTAGTAGTACCACAGAATATTAACAAGCAGAAAGGACATAACTCGATTTTTGTATGGAAACATTTCGACCGTTTTTTTTGTCCTTGATTTATATGGAAAAGGGTAGAATATAGTGGTGTTAGTTTAAAATAAAAATTATAGTGGCATTAAAATTTGAAAAAAAAAATCAAAATCGATCAAAAATCATAACAGTGTACTAATTTTTTTTTTCTTAATTGTCAAACAATTTGACATTAGGAAATTTCCAAAACTATTCGCGATCAGACGGCTGTCAAGCGCAATTTGTTTCCGTTTGCAACGGGTTCGAGGGTTCATTACATCCACCATCGGTTTTATTAAAACTGTTTATCACTGGGCATGCCAAACTAATGTTCAAAATGTTGTGCAATGGGTTAAGGTAGATAATCTCTGTAAAAGGATTGTATACATGACTTCGAGCTGTATGCACCGTAGCACTCCATCAGCATATGACATTATTAGCTGGAACTTCCGGCGACCCGCAACTTCCACTCCAAAGGATTCATGTTAGTAAAACTAGAATTCAGAAACAAAATAGTTTTGTTTTTTAATGAAAATTATTTTAAATTAACCATAAATTAAATACACATAAAATATAACTTATTAACAAAACTTGATCATAAATTTGAATGTTGAATAAATTTAAAAATCAAATAGTAATTTTTTTTGCATAAACATTATAATATTATTTAATAGCCTAAACAAACTCGACGCGCGAGGTTCGCGTAACTGTCAAATACGCGCGAAACACATTATGAGGTTTTTTGTAATACAATCTCGAAGCTCGTTTTTGACTTTTCTTCATACAATATAACTATTCAGTTTAATTTGATCTCAAAATGGTTGTCCCGGAAAAGCAAAAAAGTATTTATAAATTTTAATAAAACTATCAATTAATCATTATTGCTCCTAAATAATATATAATTAATCATTATTAATATTCACACTACGGCAGAAATAAAATCGGCCACACTTTTAACAATAAAATGACACTTGGATGCATAACAACGAAAATTAGAGTCGAAACCTATATTTACGCGCGTCCAGTATATATTCGTTCATAAAATTTCATATATTTTATTTTAATTTGAAAGCCAGATGCGAAATACGCGCGTCCCGCGCGTCGAGTTTGTTTAGGCCATAAATGTACTTACTCGTGGATAATTATAACGCAAACCCACTGAAATAATTTAACAAAATTGTTTTGATGTTTGACAACTTGTTGTTATTTTCACATTCACACTGCTAACATTTTCAATTTCAAAACAAAACAAAAAATTCTGCACTGAACGAATAATTGTGCACTGAACTTTGGCAATTCAAAAAGGGTATTGTCAAATAAATTTTGGTCCACCTAGTAGCGTATATATATATATATACTATATAATATATGGTAGTACGAGAATCAGTTGAATCAAAAAAAAATGTTGCTGGAAAAAGAATCAAAAATTTCCCCGCCACAAAATTAGTTTGTAGGTGAAGGGAAAGGAAACGAGGAAATAATCACGACGAAAAAATTAAAGTATGGGACCGCAGAATGGGTGTAAAGATTTTACCCATTTAAAATTAGCTATTTCATGTGTCACAAGTCAGAGCAGGATGGTTATACAAAATCTCAAAATAAGAACCCTTAAGTGACGACTTAATTTTGTGCTTTTAAAATTACTAATTAAAATACATTAAAATAATAAAAACATTATAAAATAGTTAGTGGTTTATATAGTAGTGCATCATTTGATAATGAAAATTACAAACTTTTAAGTAAAATGAAGTGTATTATGAAAAGTTACAAAACTACGCCTAAAAAATACAGAAGAAAGACCTTACCATCAGTAAGTTTACCAAGAGTTTATATAAAATAAAATGTAAATTGTGTTAAGAAGAAAGTGATTTGTAGTAAATTTATCCTTAGTTTAAGTTATCAATCAGAGAAAATTAAAAACACAATTTTGGTTGTTGGCGTGGGGTTCTTATATTGTATTTATAAGTTTTATTACCAGAGCCGTTTTTTTTATTTTAGTTTAATAAAACGGCGGATATTTCATATGCTATATGCCTTGCTTTTCATAATTTATTTTTATTTTAAATACTGTGTAAGCACAGAATATATATCCTGTGCTATAAGTATAATTTTTACAAAGAATTTTATTTAAAAATTTAGCTTACTAAAATATGGAGAATTAAAAAAGGAATATTTGAATTCAATTGACTTGGGCGAGCAAGATGTAATAAGTAGAAATGCAATTGTTGTTGCAATTGTCAAACAAAAGAGAATCAAAGGAGATCGATATTAAAAAAATCGGCCATTCCCACCTTCGTCATTGACGTATCAACGTCTGGATTTACCGTTGATGAAAATAATCTTGAAACACATACTCTGGTTTTTCGATTGTAATGGTGTTATTGTGATTGTTCCGTATACTGGTCTGTTTTCGTAAATGCGAAAAGTTAAGTTGTGAGAATAGAATATACATGGAAAATGTGAAAGAATCGAATTTCGTGCGCTACCCAGTAATTCGCTAGTAGTAGAACTACATGGTATTGTTCTATATATTTATATATAGACAAAATTTCACTGTAAAATAATACAACATCAATCGTCGCGACCTGATGAGAACACTGGTTTTTTGAAATCAATAATCTCGTCTGTTCGAAACTGATTGTTGTGATTCTTACACATTTGCCATCTATAAGTCTAAAATTCAAATTGAAAATGCATGTCACAATATTAATCAAACCGCAATTCTTTATCATACTGAAGAAAAAATAGTTGGGTGGAACACTCTAATTCTAAATTTATTTCACAAAACGTTTATCCAACTTCTATAAAAGATCCTGACGATATTATTGGCGCTAATTTTGAAGTTTCTTCTCATGTTGAAGAAGATCCAATATATATGCGTTGAACTTATTAAGTGATGCGGCATTCAAGTCGTTGCATTTAGGTAAAAAGAATATATAAAGACCATGACTATACATCCTTGGGAAGGGAATGTGAAATAAATAAGCGTAGTTGTTTTATAATTACTATTTATTATCTACATTATATTATATTTAAATAAAAACGATTAATGTACTTATAATAGAGGAATAAAAATGTAATTCTATTTAAATAATTTTTTAATTTTAACTTCTTAACTTTATTGCATTTGGTCGAAAAAAAATGCTAAATACGGCGAAATATGCTTTTTCTTTTACCCCCCAAATTTGTGACACTTGACAGTTGCTTACACTCACTATATACACACAACTACAGTATGCCACCTGCCCATTGCAAGCTTCAACCTGTACATTGACGTGGACGGTGGGTTGGCACTGAATTCTGCACTCCATCAGAGAGTCTTAGTTGTGTTTATTAACATCACCGATTGTAATCGATGATGAAAATTCGATTTGCATATAGCCTCTGATCGGATTCGAACCCAGTACCTCCCGGTCCAAGTGAAGAAGCTTTAACCACTACACCACTTGTTCGGTTTGTTGTTGTAACAGTGCCGCATTTTTCTTATTAATACGTGCTTACTATGTACATACTCGTATTACCATATATTAAATAGCTTATATATAGGACATAAGCGTTCTTATTTTCTCGGAATGGGTTCAAAGGGCCGAATGTCGAAGGGCCGAATATCGAACGGCCGAATGCGTCGAAGGGCCGAATGGGTCGAAGGGCCGAATGTGTCGAAGGGCCGAATGTCAAAGGGCCGAATGGGTCGAAGGGCCGATTTTTTTTTTTTGCTTTTAGAAATATAATTTTTTAAATTTGTTGTTTTATTGAATATTTTGTAAATTTTTTTTATTAAACATAAATGAATTTTTTATGAATTTATGTATTTTACTATTTTTCATCACGTATCCAGTCAGCGGTACATTTTGGTGAAGGAAAATTTTGTCATGCGCCACCATTTGGTATATCCCTTTTCCTGCCCGTTAACACAATTGTATGAGTACTCTAAAAGTACCATGTCAAAAATTTATTTTTGCATGTGTTTTGACCCAACTTACGCATTTATGTATTCCTTTTAAAATTATTTTCGTCCAAAAAAACAATATAAATATATACACAATTGTGTTGGTTATACTTCCATACAAGCGAATTTGTTGGCGTAATTTTTTAAAAAAATTTCATCTAACCCAAATTTTTTATCAAAAACGCCATTACATACTATTATTTTTTACCCACACATTTGTGTGGTTTGGACTTAAATAGTACAATTTTTTTTTTGTTGACAAGTGATATGTAAAAAAAATAAAAAAATAAATAAGTTAAATAAAAAAATAAAAAAAAATATATTTCTAAAAATAAAAATAAAAATTCGGCCCTTCGACCCACCCATTCGGCCCTTCGACACATTCGGCCCTTCAACATTCGGCCCTTCGACATTCGGCCCTTCAACACATTCAGCCCTTCAACCCATTCTGCCCTTCGACATTCGGCCCTTCGACACATCCGGCCCTTTGAAATTCGGCCCTTTGACATTCGGCCCTTTGATATCATACCATTTTCTCTTATCTTATCCCAAGTATTTTTACTTTCAATTTTTCTGGCGATATTTGTACTTAAGTACTAAACTTAGTCTAGTATTTTTCTAAGTTTGAGTTGCAATTTATTAAAATAAAACGTATGAAGCGTGTCGCGAAAATCCGAAACTGGACGAAACTCATTATAAACATTTTATTGCATGTGTATACGTATTGAGAAATATTTGGCGGGAACAATTGTGCTTGTGTTTGTTTAAACGGCAATTTCAAATTTTGGTTGTAAAATTAAATGTTTTTAAAGAAATATTTTTGTTTTTGTAATATAAAATGATTTATTAAATTCATTATTTTAATTCATTATTGATTACTTTGGACATACATATGTATACATTTCGATTAAATTATTCAGTTTTTTAATTTCTAATATTTACACTAGATTTTTTTTTTTAAATAATTTTCCTTGTTGGTCTTTTATATAATAAAAGTAATTTGTGGATATTAAATCGTTTTCGATAGAGTTCGTAAATTTTTCCATAGTACAATCTAAACTGTTGAAAATAATATTATAATTATTAAATTTAACACGGAGTAACGTAAACCATACCTCACATTATCTCTATTGACCGTTAAACGTAAACTTGCAGCTAAGCTCTTTGGTGAACAGCTCTGTAAAGTTTGCCCTAATGCACTTTTTTAGTTCGCGGCCATCTTGCTTCATAAATAATGATTTCTAAATATAAAATAGGAAAACAAAATATAATAGATTGTACCAAAATATCTCGAATGAATCTTTACATTACCAATTGTTTTACAGCCTTCCTATCTTCAATTAAATTAATATCAAAGTTGACAATAATGTATCCGCATCGTTAAAAGTTACTATAAACTTAGCGTTCTCACAATAAACTAAATAACGCCATTTGTATACGCATATGTATATAATACGTATACGCTACAAACACTATCATTATAATGTGAAGTTTAATTTTCGTTAATTTTTGATGAAAACGAAGGAAAATACTGTGCTTAATTTTTTACTTTCGTTTTGTTATACTTGGGATTTCATTTCCGTAATTAGATTTTCTGGCAAAGGTGTCGCTTTGGTCGTTTCTTTCGAATTTTTTTCGAAAAGTTGCCGTTGTTCGTTTACTTTTTTGTTTTGACAACTAAGCTACACAGTTGAAACAGTTAAATATAGTTTTACTTTTTCACCAGCTGTGTTGATTTTCGAGTTTTTTTCGAACTTGTACTAAAACAGCTAGCTTCACTATTGTCTTATAGAAAAAAAAAAATTGGGACACGATTTTACAAGGCAGTGTCCTATATTGATACTACATATTTAATATTTGATATTACTATGTGCTTTTCTTTTCATAATTACTTTTTATTTTTGAATACCATAATTATTAATTTTTATAGAAATAATATGAACAACATATTTTGTTTTGTGAGGAATTAAAAATACAATAATTGAACCCAAATGGCTTCGATTATCAAGATGTAAAATGTAAAAATTAAAATATTTGCTCATTACATTTTGAAAATAATATTTTATGCCGTTGGCAAAATTGAATCAGTGAATATTTTTAAGAAACGAGTCATTCTCTTGTTTGTTAACGAGTCAACGACTAAATTTAACGACAATGAAAATAAAATTAAGTTAAATAGGACCAATAACTATTTGGATACACACAGGTTTAAATCTACAATATATTGTACTTAAGGAAAAAACAATTGTTTTTTGTATTGGAAGAATAAAACTATAATTCAATAGACCATTTTCCTCAAAAAAATTTGACAGCTGAAGCTGTATGGCAAACCAGAACAAACTAAAATTTATTTGTAATTTTTAAAGTTTATGACACAACTATTAAAGTTTAATGTTTAAAACATAACCACAAACAATTGTACTGTTAAATTTTAATAGCATTGTGAGAATTTATGAATAAAATAAAAAAATAGAATTTTACTTTAATGGTTTGCCATACACGTTCAACTGTCATAATGTTATTTTGACGTTTGGGGAAAATGGTCTATTTACATATTTTTTCTCTCGTTTTAGTTTGGCTGAAAATATTATTTATTAGATATATTAACATACAAATAATTAAATTTTTACTTTCCACATTAAACATGGCCGTCGCAAAAACATATTCCTACACACGTCATCGTATCGTCAAACGTATGCTCAAACTGAAGTCAAGATGTGAAAAAGATAAAAATATAAAAATTATCATTTAACTACTTAACCACTACTAGAGCCTATACAAAAAAAAACATAAAGATCTAATTTACGAAGTTTACGTGACTAGCGCTATACAAATCAAAACACCGCAGCAAACAATTAAAACAAAAAAAAAATGAAAACAATAAAAAATGTCGGTTAAAAAGGGTAAACCTTTAGAAAATAATGAAATTATGAAATAAAAGTTTTTAAATTTGGATTAAAAATAGTCTGTTACTGTACCTGGATAAATTATGATTATGTCATTGAAAAATTTTAATAAAAACTTAATTACTTTATTACTAATGTAATCGATTTTTTTTACTATGGAGAAGCATAATCGCACTTGCCTGTCACTAAACCAACTCAACGATATATTTTATGTTGTCAGGGTCATTTATATCCCTTTTTCAACCAAAAAAATGGCTTTATTAAGTCCAAACCACACTAATGTGTGAGTAAAAACTATTTTGAAGTACAACCATCACAATTGTGTATAGTTATAGTGTTTAGTGTTTTTTTTCGGACGAAATAATAAGTTTGAAAGAAAAACACAAATGTGTAAGTTGGTTTAAAACACATACAAACATAAATTTTTGTCATGGTACTTTTGCCGTACTCACACAATTATGTTATCGGGCAGGAAAAGGAATATTCTGGTTCGGGGGTGAAATGATGGGGCGGTATGTTGTACCATCACTTCGAATCGAATTCGAAAAAAGTCGAATCGAAAAAGTGAACGTTGTATCTTTTTTGCTTTTCGAAAATGATACAACATACCGCCATTCGACTTTTTTCGAATTTCGATTCGAAGTGATGGTACAACATACCACCACAGAATATAGAATACAAACAGAAGAGACATAACCGGATTTTTCAATGGAAAAATGTCGACCGTTTTTTTTATCCTTGATTTGTATGGAAAAGGGAAGAATATGGTGGTGAAAAAATTGTATACTGAACTTTTATACATTCAATGAGCCTGCTCTAAAGAAATTTGTGAGGCCTCGCCAAATTGAGTCAAAAACGAGTCGCAAGCGAATTAAGATTTTCATACGACACCAATACATGGAAAATTAGTATAGTATAAGCGAGCATATTTATTATGGGTAAGGTAGCCATTTTGTTTATTATCAGTAAATTGACGCATTTAGAGTGGAATAGTTGTGAAAAATTTGATTATTGATAAAATAAAACTGTTACTAAAAACATGAAATCTGAAATTTTTGTAAGGTAGAAATTAAAAACCTGCAGAAGCTTTTATAATTTATTGTGATACTTTAAAATAAAAAATAATAAAACGTGATAATGAAATATATATATATATATATATATATATATATATATATATATATATATATATATATATATATATATATATATATATATATATATATATATATATATATATATATATATATATATATATATATATATATATATATATATATATATATATATATATATATATATATATATATATATATATATATATATATATATACTGAATATACATAATATAAATAAATATATGAAATATAAAAATTTTTATGAGGTAGAAATTTAATTCCTTAATAAATATTTGTAATTTATTGTGATATTTTGAATAAAATAAAATATATGAAACGATTTCTAAATATAATGTAACTTTAAATATCAAATTTTCAATGAAATTATATGTTTGTATAATTATGTTTAAAATTTTATTATTTTTAATGAAAAATGCAAATAATTGAAAACATACTTATAAATTTGACTGAATAACATATATTAAATTAAAAGAAAATTTTAAGTATGTATTACAAATGTAAAATGAATTTCTAGAAGGAAAATACAAAATGATTTATAAAACGTTAGAAATAAATCTTTATTGAAACCAATGTTTTGAATTTTATTTTTCAGACATTATTTATGAAAGGATTGATTGAGAAATAAAAAGCTGCTCGCTAATGATTCACTTTAACGTCGCCTGCATTTCATTTTTGGTTTCGCCTGTAACTCGCTTTTAATTCACCCGCACGTCGTAAATGACTCTAATGCGAAGAGAATACGAACTACGATTACATTTACATGAGTTCGCTTTCATTTTAATTTCCATACGCCAGGTGAAATACTAACGACTCGCTTTTGAGCCGTTTGCGAGGTCTTTCATATAAGAATGACCTCGCTTGTGACTCGCTTGTGATTCACCAAGTTTAGAGAGTGGGCACACTTTAATTCTTTCGTCGTGATTCAATGATTTCAAAAAATCAATCGCCGTCCATATTTGATTTCTTTGCGCGTTTCTTTTTTTATGTATGTGAGTAAAATTATGTTTTTTGATTTATTCATATTGTAAAAAATGTTTATAATTTGCTGCAAAAACTGCTTCCTTGGTTGAAAAAATATATTTTTTACACTCGAAGTGCAAATTAAACTAAAATTAACCCAAAAACGACAAATAAACATGGTGTCCTTGAAATTTTTTTTTTGTTGTGCGAGAATCAGTTGAATCAAAAAATTTTTTGCTGAAACAGCCATGCTACACTATAATTTGGTTTTCTGGATTCAAACTATTGCACAATAGATTTTAATTTTTAATTTTAAACCCTTATTTTAAATTAAATCATTAAATTTTTTTGTCTTGTTTTATTCTGTTCTCTCGAAAATAAAATTTAAACAAAAATCTACATCTCAAAAATGTCCGTAAATTTTTTTATTTTCATTTCAATTTTTTTCATTTCGGATTCACGGTCAAAATTTTTACGTCGCAGCTACGTAATAAAATTTTTGTCCGTGAATCCGAAATGAAAAAAATTGAAATGAAAATAAAAAAATTTAAGGACATTTTAAGATGTAGATTTTTGTTTAAAATTTATTTTCGAGAGAAAAGAATAAAACAAGACAAAAAAATTTAATCATTTAATTTAAAATAAGGGTTTAAAACTAAAAATTAAAATCTATTGCGCGATAGTTTGAATCCAGAAATCAAAATTGTGTGTAGCATACTGAAAAAGAATCAAGAATCACGACGAAAGAATTAAAGTGTGACGAGGCTTATACGACTTTTTTCGAATTTCGATTTCGAACATACCGCCCAAGTTACTTTCAACTTTGCATGGAAATAAGATGCATGTAAACTGGGTTTTAGCGATGCAATCGCTCATAACTTCATAGCAATCATAATCATTTATTTTGTTTTGTGACAACTATTCTGAAAATTGTTCTTTTAATTAAATCTTCAATTAGAAAAATAATTGTGTTTTATAATTTTATTAAAACGCTTAAAATTGTAAACATACTAAACGTTTACATTAAGCTATGTACGTATCTACAAGCGGTAATAAAACACAAACTTATATAGTTATATATATATGTATATATATATGTATATATATATATATATATATATATATATATATATATATATATATATATATATATATATATATATATATATATATATATATAACTATATATATATATATATAATTACACACATTTTTTACTTAGCTACCATATTTTTTGTTTAATTTTTAGTATTAGATTGAGTACAGTACATTTAGAATAGAGTTATACACATTTAGATTGCTGTCTATCAATTGCTGCAGTTATTCTCGTGGACATGAAAAATGGTGACAACTAGAATATCTTAAATCAAGAAAAGTTTATTTTTGGGTGTGAGTAAATGAGCTGTACTATAATTTACAGATATATAGTGAAAATCCATTTTGTGTACCTACTTTAGAGTTATAAATTTACTGTTATTGTTCTATAAATAATTTAGCAAAAGAATACGCCTAATATAAAAGGAAAGAAACACGAATATAAGGAGGTTTGTAAAATGGTGATAGTTTTCGTTATTCTGCTCCACAATTAATTTTTATGTTAACTTATTTAGTTCCGCATCAGCAATGGAAGAAACTAAGGCGATTTATCATATAGACGATGAAATTACGCCGTACCTAGTTAAAATTCCATTACCCTCATCTCAAGTAACTCTGAAAGACTTCAAAATGGTGTTAAACAAACAGAACTGTAATTACAAATATTTCTTTAAATCAGTCGACTCTGATTTTGGGTAAGTGATATTCATAAAGTTTAAAATGATTTACACATATCCGAAGCTCTTCAATTTAATTTTTCATTCTAGTGTTGTAAAAGAAGAAATAGCTGATGATTCAACAATTTTGCCCATATTTAATGAGCGTATTGTTTCGTGGCTTGTGAGCGCCGATAATTCAAATCAATCCGATGCATGTTCCGAAATGTTAGAAAGTGATACAGATAATCGAATTACGGAAAATCATCATCGTCGCATACATCAAGATGTAAACCCAAACCTAATAAATATTCCAAATTTATTGTCATATCAGGCAACATCAGTTCTGTCTTCGGACATCGATTCAACCAGTTTGTGTGATACTGAAAGCGAAGTGACACTGGACAGAGATATGACGGAATGTAGCAGTGTACATCGTTTGCAAGTACGTAAAAAACCGCAAAGGCGTAAAAAGCGGGCGCCTAGCATGAGCCGAACATCGAGTTATAGTTCAATAACGGATTCAACAATGTCACTAAATATAATCACAGTACAAATAAATATGGATTCGGTAAATTTTTTGGGTATATCGATTGTAGGACAATCGAATAGGGGTGGAGATGGTGGCATATACGTTGGCAGTATTATGAAAGGTGGTGCGGTAGCAATTGATGGCCGCATTGAACCCGGCGATATGATATTACAAGTAAATGATATTAACTTCGAGAATATGACAAATGATGAAGCTGTTCATGTGCTTCGTGAAGTTGTCCAAAAACCAGGACCAATTAAATTAGTTGTGGCCAAATGTTGGGACCCAAATCCCAAAGGTTATTTTACCATACCAAGGACGGAACCAGTACGACCAATAGACCCGGGTGCATGGGTAGCACATACACAAGCATTACGGTCACATGAAACGGTCAGCACCGACATACCCGATTTAGATTTTAGAGAACGGTTACACATTAATATGGATATGAAAATAATTGTGAAAGCGATGACAAAGCCGGATAGCGGTCTTGAAATTCGTGATCGTATGTGGCTAAAAATAACTATCCCAAATGCATTTATTGGGGCGGACGTTGTGAATTGGGTGCTGGAAAATGTCGATGGCATATCAGATCGTCGCGAGGCTAGGAAATATGTATCGACAATGCTACGAAGGGGCTACATAAAACATACCGTAAATAAATTAACATTTTCGGAGCAATGCTATTACGTTATCGGCAATGGAGTCGAACAAGATTTAGCGACAATTAGTTTAAGTGATACAGAGAGTATAATTAGTGATATAACACCTCTACCAAATCCACCCGTTTACATGCCATACACAGGTACATATATTCCCAGTCACGGTTATCAACCGATACAGTATGGATGCACCGAACGTCCTGTGTCGTCTGGAAACGTTTTTTTTAATTAATTAATCCATAGATTTATCTTTAAACGACTATATTTAATAGTGCATGTCTAAACGATAACGGCATCCGTTAAGTTTCATTTTGCGATGTCATTATTCTTCTTAGACCATTTTATTATTTGTTTTATTTTTATAACAATTTTATTATTATTTTATGTGGCATCTTAAGTCATTTTAATTACATTATATATTGAAAATGATGTCACATGAAGATTTATATATATTTTTATATCTCAACGTGTTTCGTTTGTTATAATAATTGGGTTGGAATATTATTCAATCAGCAATTTATCACTATATATTATATTATTTATGTTATTCTTAAATTTGATTAATTATTATTATTTTATTCTATAAATATTCCACAATCTAAAGTACATAAATATCGTATATTTTTAAATTAAAACAATAAATTGTATAAAAATAAACAATTTTCTGGATTAAATTTATGTACAGGATGATGACTACAATTCGACGAAGGGCCAGTTAAAACAACCATATTTAATGCTTGATTTTGAATTTTATTGAAGTGAAACGAACACAAAAAAGGGGAAGATCTACTTCTAAAGTAACAGTGTGGAATCTCATCCCACCAATAATCCATTTCTATTAATCATTAACTTGTGGTCCGCTATTATATTATAATTAAAAAAAAAAAAATATTGGAAAATAAAGACAAACATGTGTTATAAAGTTTAAATAAGTCTAACCCAATGTTGAAGAAACAAAAAATGAAACCAATAAACTAGTAAATGTTTATTAATTATTAAAATAATTTGGTTTATATTTATGACTTTTATCGTGTTGAATACCATTTGAAGTGTCGAGGTTCCCCGTTGTGAAGAATATTGTTATAACTTGTTTACTATGTTTTACGTAGAATTGAAAAGACGCGTTGTTTTCATTCATGTGCTTTACAAGTGAAGTTTCAACTAGGTTGGCTTATAAAACAACATAACAAGTTACATTATCATCTGCAGTGTTGCCAGATTGTTTTATCATTAGATGGGACATAACAATCTCCCACGCTTAATTGAAGCTAATGAAATGTATTTTTTTTTAATTGAAAACATATATGACGTATATATGTGACATCGATTGAAATTTAATAATTATTTAATTGGAAATGTAATCTCCTAAATAGGTAGGTCTATTGCGTATGCGTTTAGATCTACGAACTACTTGCTGTTGACTTTGTGGCTCTTTACTACTCGACAATTCGGCTTCTTGTCTTGACTCTCCGACTCAGGTTGATTTTGAGTTGGTTCGAAATGGTGTTGACTATCACCCCAATTCCCATAGTCGTATCACGTCACTTCAAGTCACTACAGTCACGTCGTCCACATTTTCTTATTCTCATAGTCGCAACTTACGACTATAGTCACTTCATGTCACATAATTTTTACGTGACAAGAATATTTTTTGTCGAATTCATCAAAAGTAAGTAGCATTTTTATTATTGAATTACATCGAGTCAAAATATAGTTTTATTTTGTGTTTTTAAACCATTCAATCCGCGTCACTTGAATCGACTTCAAAAATATCTATGCTCATGTCACGTGACACGACTTGCCCATTCACATGAAGTGACATGACTATGGGAATTGGCCAGTCAACTTTGGTAGATTTTAATTGATCGATACGTCGTTTTAGTGTATAGCCATCATCAAATTGTACAAGATAATGAAGTTCTCCAAATTTTCGTGGAACAGTACCAATCTTCTATACTGTTTTATTGTTTCGAGTGTACACAACTTGAACTCTTTCTCCCACGCTTATTTGTCACACCCCTGAAACATGTTTTGTACGTTTAAAATTTATAGGTGATTTCAACGCATCAAGCCGAATTCGAATACGTCTGTTGAAATATAATTCTACTGGACTTTTTCCTGCCTTTCTGAACTCGCGGGCTTTGGGGTGCGAGACATTTTACGCTACATCAGTAGCTCTGGTTGGCTTCAGCGGGAGTAAGGGGAGATTGGATGCTGTGGTATCACAATGGATCATTATTGGCCTAAGTGTGCGATAGCAGCCACTCTAACCTAACCTAACCTTTTCCTGAATTGAGTGGTGTTGCGCGATAACGTTGCATAATTTCATTGATTTTCTTGCATAGAGAACCTGGTTCTGATGACATCGCTTTCAATTTACAGTTGAGTGTTTGTGCGTTGCGTTCTGCTAATCCATTTGTACTAGGATGACCTGGAGCAATAAGTTTTTGAAAAATACCGTTTTTGTTGCAGTACATTTTGAATTGATCACTAGTAAAGATGGTTGCATTATCGGAAACCATTATTACCGGAAAACCATGAGTAGCAAAAATGTCGGACAGAAGATTTATTGACGTTTGTGTCATAGGAGCATCTCGTATGATTCGCACTTCTGGAAGGGTTCTGTATAGTCGATGGGAAAGGATACATCCCAGTTTTCAGCTGGTTCCTCCCCCTGGTGAAGTGGGGCTTTTGCCGGTTTTGATTGAACTTGGACACATGCTTCACACTACCTTACCAGGTCACACCCCTGAAACATGTTTTGTACGTTTAAAATTTATAGGTGATTGCAACGCATCAAGCCGAATTCGAATACGTCTGTTGAAATATAATTCTACTGGACTTTTTCCTGCCTTTCTGAACTCGCGGGCTTTGGGGTGCGAGACATTTTACGCTACATCAGTAGCTCTGGTTGGCTTCAGCGGGAGTAAGGGGAGATTGGATGCTGTGGTATCACAATGGACCATTATTGGCCTAAGTGTGCGATAGCAGCCACTCTAACCTAACCTAACCTTTTCCTGAATTGAGTGGTGTTGCGCGATAACGTTGCATAATTTCATTGATTTTCTTGCATAGAGAACCTGGTTCTGATGACATCGCTTTCAATTTACAGTTGAGTGTTTGTGCGTTGCGTTCTGCTAATCCATTTGTACTAGGATGACCTGGAGCAATAAGTTTTTGAAAAATACCGTTTTTGTTGCAGTACATTTTGAATTGATCACTAGTAAAGATGGTTGCATTATCGGAAACCATTATTACCGGAAAACCATGAGTAGCAAAAATGTCGGACAGAAGATTTATTGACGTTTGTGTCATAGGAGCATCTCGTATGATTCGCACTTCTGGAAGGGTTCTGTATAGTCGATGGGAAAGGATACATCCCAGTTTTCAGCTGGTTCCTCCCCCTGGTGAAGTGGGGCTTTTGCCGGTTTTGATTGAACTTGGACACATGCTTCACACTACCTTACCATCTTCTCAATATCCCGATCTATTCCTTTCCAAAAACAATATCTTCTGGCGAGTTTTTTCATTCTTGTAATTCCAGGATGAGTATGATGAAGTTCTTGAAGAGTTTGAGGTTGAAGAATTTTCGAAATCAAAACTCGTTGACCATAGATGTCGTCACTTTCATCGGAGTTGAGTAAATTCGACAAAATTTTAGAAAGATCTGGATCTTTAGCAGTTTCTGATGCCAATGCTTCCACGTTCACGTATTCGTTTGAGATTTCGAAGATTTTTTCGGTTTTTCCATTAGCTGCGTTGCATGAGATAAACAATCGACGTTAGTGTGTTTCGATTCGTTTTTGTAAACTATTTCGTAGTTAAAACTCGACTGGAATTCGGCATAACGCAGTAATCTCGACGATGTTATTGCAGGCATCTTGTTGTGCTGATGAAAAATCCGCGTTAGTGGACGATTGTCGGTGACCAGTTGAAATATCCCACTGTAAAGGTACATAATTAATTTCAGCTGATGTTAACGATCTGGATGCGAATGCGACAGGATGTTCAATAGCATTAACCATATGCGAGAGCACCCTTTCTATGCCCGTAGGACTTGCGTCGCATGCTACAATTACTGCGGTAGTGCGGGATCAAAAGGCATTAAAACCTTATCGCTGGAGATGACGTTTTTAAGTTTTAGACACGCTGATTCACAATTTGACGACCAATCAAATTTTGTGTGTTTTTGAAGTAGCTGACGTAATGTAAAAGTGATTCTAGATAAAGCCGGTATGAATTTGGAGTAGTAGGTAACCAATGTTGACAATAGATAGCTTGAATGAGTTTGAAAAAATGAACATTTTCTTTTGTTGAGGAGTAGATCATGTTCTTTTAGTCGTTGGAGACATTGAATTAAATGATTTCTGCATTCTTCTTCTGTTGCACCATGTACGATGATATCGTCGATTATATCGTATTCTTCAACCCGGAAAGTATTTATTCGATGATAAGATTGAATTTTGATGGCACCGTTTCTATTCCAAATGAAAGTCGATTTACATTATATGTCCTTCTATGGGTTGAGATCGTTTGAATATCACACGATTCTTGACATACTCGAAGATGCAGATACGCTTTATATAAATCAAGACGGCACAAGAATCTTGATCCTTTGAGGTTGTTTAGAATTTCATCAATACGACGGATTGGGTAAATTGCAGCAACTTTGAAAATAATTCCAGACGCTTCCAAATCGATAACCTCTTTGTTGACACAATCACGAAGTGCGTATGGTACTTCACGTTCCTTGTAAAAAAACTGGCTTAGCATCTTTTCGAAGTTGAAGCTTAACTTGGAAATTTGGCACACAACCTACTTTTTGAATAAAAATTTGTTGAAAATTATTGATAATATCTGTGATTGAATTTAAATTATTAATTTGAGCATTTATTTTGTTAGCATCTAGATTGTCCACTTGCTGGAGGTTGACGTTTAAGTGTCGAAAGAGCGCCATATACTCATTGGGTACCACGTACATTTCCTCTACCGACCGACGATCTTTGTATTTTACCTCAACATTTACTTTACCATCAGGAATCACAATATTTTTTGTTTGTGTATGATCGAAATGCTATTGAAGATGGTTCTAGTGTCGTTGTAATGTTGAGCTGTTCGAATCGATTTCGTGAAACGAAAGCAAATCCTACATCGGAGTCTACTTCAATCTTTTGAGGTCGTCCATTTATTTGCACTGTTATGAAATATTTACCAACGTCAACTTTGTCAGTGTAACGCTGATTATTGTGAATATCGACAATCTGATTTATTCTATAGACCTGGTGGATCACGTCGTCATAACCACAATTTTTATTAATTTAATTGTTGTTTGATGACTTCATTAAAGTTTTTATGCAAACATGTTGCACATGGCCTTTCTTACCACATGAATTACATTTGAGGTTATGTCTGTTAGTGTGGCATTCTGTTGTCTTAAGATTGTCTCTTCCACATCGTATACATACATTCTCGATACCCAAAATTGGTTGTAATCCACTTTGGATTTTGAACGCATAGATGTTTTTTGATGTGTAAACATCTTTGCTCGCGCCTACCAAAAATTTTTGTATTAGAGTAAACTTGTAAATGAAACGAACGGAAATGACGTATGTACCTACTTCGTTTAAAAAAAAGCAACAAACTCAATAAAAACAATTTTTTACTATACATAGCATGCTATGCTTGTATGTATATGTATAGTAGTATAGGGAAAATAAAAAAACTAATTTAAAACATGAAATAGGAATCGATCAGAAAAATAAAAAACAAAAAAATTACGATACGAATTGCGATTATAAAATTACGTACTCCTACGATTAAAAACACAGTCAACACTTGTGGCTTTATCACGAGTAACGAGTCTCTAGAAGCTATTGATCACGTCGGCTGTCAATGATCATATCTTCTACTAAATGAGGTTATAATGACGTCTCGTTTTTAACATTGAACTGCCAGAGTCTCAGGTGACAGTCACGCAGATATGTTCAATTCATTTGCTTTCCGAGACCTGTCTGCGCAATGATGAGCATGTTAATATTCCTACGTTTGAATGCCGCGTTCTATTCAAGTGGGATGATCAGTGGGCTGCCGGAGTAGCAATTCCGTCAAAAGATCCATAAAATTAAAGATCCAAATAATTTGCCGTACGAACTTCCACTTGCCATAGGTCAGCCTTACTTTCTCAAAAGCAACATTGACGTAACAGATGGACTAGTGAATGGAACTATGGGTTGTCTGAGGTATATCGAATGCAGCCATCTTGGCCGGAAAACGAGAACGATGAAAACGTCAACAGTAAAAAATGTCAAACGACTCTGGATGGATTTTGGTACAAATTCACAAGGCAAGAAGGTCAGGCGGCTTAAAGCTGGATGGGCGCAGAAAATGAATATCGACCGATGTTTGGTGCCCATTTCTAGAAAAAGCACAACTGTTAATCGAAACAACAATCTGACAATTAATGTTAAGCGTAATCATTTTCCAGTCGTACCTGCATGTGCCACCACAATTCATGCATCACAGGGTGGTACCTATAACGAGATAGTCAGTATGTACTCTTACGATAAAAGACACAGTCCACAACTTGTGTATATTGCTTTATTATGAGTAACGAGTCTCGAAGGACTGTTCATCACGTCGGCTATCGATGATCATGTCTTCTGCCATGGACGTAAAAATAGGATCTCAATAGGTCTTCTTCAAAATGAGCAATCGCGCCTCACTACAAGTCCACTAAGTATAGCTCAAGTTGTAATGGCCAATTTTGTATGAGATAATAATGACGTCTGGTTTTTAACATTGAACTGCCAGAGTCCTACCAGGTCACATCACCTCGATCTATAACTAATACAGTCACGAAAGTATGCTCAGTTTTCTTGTTTCCCGAGATCTGGATACGCAATGACGAGCATGTTAATAATATTAATTTTGAATGATGCGTTCAGTTCAAGAGAAATGGTCAGTGGGCTGCAGGAGTTGCAATATATAAAAATACAAGTTGAACTTATACAGTCAACTGGCATAAGGAAATCATCGTTGGACTAACAAATGATATGACGGTAACAACACAACCCATTGATAATATATACACGGCTGAGTTTCAGCTTCTCAATGGGAATAAGATGCTTTCTGTAGTTCTATAAGATAAGGAATAAGATGCTTTCTGTAGTTCTCGCCGAAAAAATCTGTCGAAGACATAATGAAGTTCATACATTTCGTCCTTGCTCCAAAAATTCTCCAAGAAGACCATCTTTTGCCGATGATTATGAGCGGGGATTTCATTATTAATTTTACTGTTCCTTAAGCTGAAAAAATTATAAACTTCCTGCGAGACGAATTCGATTTGCACATGAACTCAGATCGAAATATATCTACTAGGAGATATGGAACGACCATTGTGCAGTTTTTCAATGAAAATTTGAAAAGTTTGAGTCGACAGTATATGTATCTTATTTTAGCTACCATAATCCAATTGCGTCGATTATACCGAAAGAGTAATAGACCAATTTAACGATAATAAACAAATGAAAAACTATGGTTAGTAAAATTGCATTCCTTCTTCCTTCAAAGTAAACTGTACGTGTACGGACGCACTACACACACGCCATGTTTACACATCTCCTTGAGAGTACTAATGGACTCACTCTTTTTTTTTTATGATGAACGATTTCTTGATCGATTCCTACGATGATTTGAACCTGTGGGTCTGGAGAGAATTCTGTAGACATTATTTATGCTGCTACGTTGTTTTGAATCGAGTTTGCGGCTATCAATTTTAGAAGCTTTTTGGAAGCTTCTAAAACTATAACGCTTTTTCCACAAATCTAACTTTATTGTGTCGGAGCACTGCAATACCCGAACGCATATTCATGAGTTTGTTTGTTGTTAAATTATGTAATGTTAGGGGGCCGCGTCTTATTAAAGTTGATGTTGTTGAAACTTTGCCGATAGATACAAATTTGTGTCTTTGTTTCAACCGCTGCCACCATTTTTTGTAAATTCCAATTTACCCGTTGCCCTTCCCTTCAAATAACGTAGAGTTCGTTGAACAGCTGTCCAATTCCAGGGTTATTGTTGAATCGACTAACTAAATTCACGGGGTCCCATTTGAAACGCGATATTTTAAAACGCAAATTATCAAAACGCGATATTTCAAAACGCGATATTACAAAACGCGATATTTCAAAACGCGATACAGTACAAAACGCGATACAGTACAAAACACGATGTGGTACAAAACGTTAAGCTAAAAACCAAAAAATTGAATGAAAGTGTCCAGGTGGCGCAGTGGTTAAAGCTTCGGCATTTGGACCGGGAGGTACTGGGTTCGAATTCCACCAGAGGCAGGATGTAAAGCGAATTTTCTTCATCGATTACGATCGGTAATGCTAATAAACACAACTTAGACCCTCTGTTGGAGTGCAGAATTCAGCGCCGACCCACCGTTCATGTCAATGTGCAGGTTGACATGGAGCTTGCAACGTGCAGTACTGTAACTCTGTGAATAGGGGGTGGCTGTGTGCGTGAATGAAAGGGGAGTATTAATTGACCTTAAAAGGACATTAAATCCACTGGATGATTAACCAACCCATGTTTTACACCAAAGAAACTTTTTATTTGATAAACATTTTTTACCAAAATTCGTATTTCACCTATTTATAATAATTATTTATTTTAGTTTTCTGGAGTTTTAGTGCAAATGAAACCGTATGAAAACAACAAAAAATTAAATCAATCAATTTTCAGAATTTATTTGTGAGTTTATTATTATTCAAAAAGTTCGATAAACAATTAACTTATCGAACTTAAAAGTTTATTAAAGAAACGCCAAATCGACAAAAAAGTTGCGCTTGTCGATAAAACTAAAATTACTTCTAGCAAGCTATTTCACTTTTAATATGAGTATATCGGGTAGCCCGCGCTTGTTAGTATTATCATTATATTAGAATGTCAAAATATTGAAATAGGATGGCGGAGAAATTATATTTGTTTAATTTTATTATTTTTTCAGATTTTTAGCAAGAAGATGGTATTATATAATTTAATCTAACAATTTACGCAATTGTTGTTTTAATCTAACAGTGTTAGTTGATTGCTTTATATATCTTTCTATTTGATAAAAAACTATATTCAAATTTAAATGGATCCTCTTAGTCCAGACAGTAATGTCATATATTAGATAGTAATATTCTGTGGTAATGTGGTATTATACAGTTTTCGTGTCTATTAAAAATTTAAAATCGAGTCAAACGAATATCTTTGAATTTTCCATTTCTACAGTCTAAATGAAACTATAAATTTCCATTTTTTTTAAATTTTTATTAAACATAACTGTATTTAATACGGTTTCTGATTTCGCTTCCAATTCAAAATTCGAAGAAGTTTCCAGTATTCACAATGCATAATAGATGTCGCAAGAATCGTAAAGAAATTTATCAAATATATTTGATGCATATTCGTTTGATGCAAAAGCCGCGTAATACTTTCTTCATTTTCTGATATAAAAAAAAAGGTACAGAAATGTCCAACATTGGAAGTCAATTGACGGCCGAAAATTTTAACTGCGTCGACATACTTCCGAATAGGTCCTACCTCCAAAAATTCTGAAAATCGGTATACTAAGGTATTTTACTGTGCTGATTACGAATATGGCCATGAAAATATCCACAAATGAAGTAGTTCTCATTGATCCCAAGTGACCTTAAATGGCCCCAAATGGTCTTAAATGGCAATTAACCCAAACGCGAAAAAACATTTTCTTTTTTCGAAGCACAAATTCTTTTAAGATTATTTTAAATCATTTTATAAAAAAACCTCGGCTTCTATAAAAATAAAAAAAATTATAGTTATTTTAATTATTTTATTTCAATTTTTATTTATAAACCACATACGGGAAATTTAAATTTAGTTTAAAGAAATAGGAGCGAGCGTTTAGGATCGGGTTATATCAGCAATGTATATTCTGGAAAAGGAGAAATTTAGGATCGGGCGTATAGGATCGGGTTATTTCAGGCGGGTCGCTGCCCTCCGGTTGCTTCGCAATGTACATTCTGGAAAAGGGGAGATTTAATTTCAGTTTATAGGAATTTAAAAATCGCGACAGCAGACGGTGGCCACCCCGGTGGCAAAGTGGTCAGCATGCTTGCTCCAGCAACCGGAGGTCCTGGGTTCGTTCCCGGTGGTGACAAGGAAAAAATTTCACGGCTGGTTTAGGATCTATTAATTAATCACTCATTACCCGAAATGAAAATATGATTATGAAACCTCATTTGAGGCGGCCAAATCCCTTGATGGTATATAGTGCCAGAGAGAGAGAGAGAGAGACAGCAGACGATATGTTGTTCTTGGTCAATCCAAATCAGACCATGCTTGCGATCGCGTGTTATTTGTAGACCTAATACATAACGCGTTTCACCCAAATCTTTCATCTTAAATGCCGACATCAATGTTCTTTGAGTCTCCTTTTCATCTCCTTGTCGTTCGTGAATATTATCATGTCATTCACATAAACAGCAACAAATATCATCTTATTTCCACTAACTTGGTAATAAATGCACAGACTTTGACTTGGCTGGAAAACAAAGCACGTAGTAGTGTGTACGTAGTAAGCACGTATAGTAATAAGAAAAATACGACACTGTAATATATTACAAAAAGAAAAAGTCCAACAACAACAACCAAAATTTTTTAATTATTTTTTTCTGATTTCTAAATTAAAATATTAATAATTTGATCACAAATCACTTTCCTTTTAACATAATTTATATTTTATTTTATATAAACGCTTACAGATGATAAGAAATTCCTTTCCGAAATTTTCGAGGCGCATTTCGGCAGCATTTCACAAGACACTTCATTTCAATATTTCAATGTTTAAAGTTTTCAATGTTTATTAACAAATGATGCACTAATACACGATCCACTAACTGTTTTATAATATTTTATGTATTTTAATTTGAATCAAGATTTTTTAAAAACTCAAAATTTAGCGCGTCACTTTTTACAAAAACAAAACGTTGGTTGGTTGCTGGTTGGTTTTTTCTTTGACGCATGAGATTGCCATATGCATTTTTTATATAACCATCCTCGTTTGACTTGTGACACTCGTTTGACTTGTGAGCAAATTTTATATGGGTGAAATTTTTACACCCTATTCTATAGTATGTATATATATAATTCTATGGTCCTCAAAATATGCGAACCCCACGAATCATAATTATCACACCCTTATAGTTTTTCTATTGGAGAAAATGGAATTTCTGACATTTTACATGTATTTTAACACTATGTAGTTGGGCATTTTCCCTGCAAATTGCGGCGTAGCGCGGGTGTTTTTTTAAATTTACGCGTCAAAATTACACTTTCCGTAAAATATTCATATCTTACGATCTATTTGGTATTTTTCAATAAAGTTTCATTTCACTGTTTTACTTTAAAAAGACGTCTCCATTTATTTACTTAGCAAAGTATGTGTAATTCTATTTTTTTTTTATAAAAACATTCTACTTTCTTAGGAATCATAGAAAAAACACTATTTCGCAATCGAAATAATTTTATTCATTCGAAATTACAAGATTATTTAAAAACTTTCAACACATATTATAAAAAAAACTATAACTTCTACCACAGAATATTAACTATACTATAAAATATGTGCTTCTACTATAAGTGCTTCAATTTGTGGTAGCGTTCAAAACACTTTCCTTTGTGCATTGGTACATTGCAAAACTTTCACATGTACCGCGTTTCATTGCATAGTTTGGGAGTGGAACACAGAAGACAACGACTATTTTTATATAAACTTTTCGACTTATGAAAAAATTTATTCAACTTTTCATTTATTATATTCTCACTGTACAAATACCAAATGGCGACAAAACATGATTTTGTTTGTAATACACATAAATTTATAATTAAATATTTTTATTTATTGAAATAAGGTGTGGAAAGTTACTAAAGTTATTGGGCTACCTAAAGTTAAGGAGCTTGCGCATCAGTATCAGACCTATTGCTCAACTCTCAAATCTTTCAAAAGTATTTGAAAGAATTATTTCTAATCAGATACTACTCTTCAGCCAAAACATCTGTATGACAAATTGGTTTTTGCTTAATCACTACGAACACAAAACTCAATATTGTCAAACACTCGTACTAATTATATGAAGGGGCCATTTATACGGAGAGGTGCTAGACTGTGGAATACTATTCCAGCAAATATTAAATGTTTAACACGTTTGGACAGGTTCAGGGTGGATTGTGTGAATTATCTTAATGATCAATAGTTGTAGGTAATCATTGCTCTCTCAAAAATAAAAAATAAACTAAAATCTTTTTTTTTTATTTTTTTTTTATTATTTTGTTTTTTATTGGTAAAGCTGGAATTCCATTACTGCGGCTTTTTTTTGTGCAGAAAACCTGAAAGAGATGCAATCAAAAATCGCTATGTGTGTGAGCGGCGCAACAGTAAAATTTTTTATACTTAATTTTTTTGTTGTTGTAGCGATTTGGTTGGCATAAATATAAATAAAAAATACAAATCGAAGTAATTTTTATGGCATCCAAAATGAAAAATACCCCCCACTCTCAGCAAATTTTTAGTATTTTACTAATTTTATGGTGAGCACTTGGCTCATACATTTTATATGTTTGGTGGAGTGTAATATAAATCGCGTTTTCATGATAAATGTTTATTAATGCCAGAATTAAAATATTTTACAATTTTTAATTTTTATTATTTACTCTGTATTGCATAATTTTAATACTGAGATATTATTTAGGTTATGTTCAAAATGCGGTCAAATATTCCCCTAACTTTTTTATAGGAAGGCGTTTTCTTAGTTTTTAATTATTGAAAGGAAATAATTAAAAAACGTAATAAAATGATGCCTACAAATAATATTTAGATGTTTTAGTACTTTAGAGGTATAAATAAAATTGATTTAACAATAATTTTCATTTTTTATGTAATTTTGGTTATAATTTCGTAGTTGTCAAATATTCCCCTTAAAATTTCGCTATAAAATAAAAATAGTCTGTCTTTGTCGAATTTATGATATTATCTCTTTCTGGTTTTCTGCTAAAAAACAAAAGCCGCAGTAGTGGAATTCCGCCTTAACTATGCGATCTGTTTTGGGGCTCAAGGCTCACTCTGCTCTTCCGCGGTTTTTGCTTTTTACGTCCTACTTTACGCCTTTCGGCCAACTCAAGGACGCACGGCTATAGGACCGATTTAAGACCATCTGCACATTGCAAGCTCCATGCACATTGCCATCCTGCACATTGCCAGCCTATACTGGCATGGAAGATGGGTCGGCCCATGAGTTTTGCACACCGACATGGGGTCATAGATGTGTTACATTTCACCACAGATCGAAATCTGTCGATGAAATTTCACTTTGCATCCTGCCCCTATCGGGATTCGAACCCGGTACCTCCCGATCCAAACGCCAAAGCGTTAACCACTGTGCCATTTGGTCGGTAAACTAAAATCTACATTTCAAAAATGGCCTTGAAATATTTTTTATTTCATTTATGATGGTGTTAGTGCGATTTCACAAAAAAAAAATTTGAGTCGCAATTAAAACCGGTATCATAGGTAAACGGGGAAAGAAACGAAAAAGAAATAATTTCTTTGATATCCAGTGTGGAATGGCACATTGGCTAGAGTTGGATCAAAAATTGCCCCATTCCGTGAAGGCGGCCACATGAAATGTGTCGAGCCGAACCAACAAAGTTAAAAATGTGTGATCTCAAAACGGCGGAACAACAACAATTGCATTACAACACCATCAGACTTCACGCTAAAACTAAGTCGTAATAGATTTTTATTGCTAAATTAAAATTTAATTTTATATTTAAACACAAAACTTTTTTGTATTGTTTTATTCTGCTTTAAAAATGGCCCTAAATTTTTTTTGTCATTTCTATTTTTGTTGAAGCTGCTTCACAGAAAAACATTTTGTTAAAAAACGAGTCGCAATTAAAATCGGTATAATACCGTGGGGTGACAACAATAGAGTTACACCTAACTACAGAGTAGAAACTTTTTTTTTCCCATATAAAATTTGCTATTGCATTTGAGGCACGTCAGAGCAGGATGGTTATATAAAAAAGCATATGGCTTACTCATATTTCAAAACGAAAACCCCCATAGCAGCTGTTTATTTATGAGCGCAGTGACAACCTATGGTGACGACTTAATTTTGTGATTTTAAAATTATTAATTAAAATAATAAAAATATTATAAAATATTTAGTTGGTTTATATAGTAGTGTGTAGTGTGCATCATTTTATAAAAAAATTACAAACTTGTAATTAAAATGAAGTGTATTGTCAAAAATTGTAAAATACGCCTAAAAGATTTCAAAAAGGCGTAGCTTACCATCAGTAAGTTTACTAAGTGTTTATATAAAATAAAATGTAAATTGTGTTAAGAAGAAAGTGATTTATGGTAAATTTATCCTTAATTTAAGTTATAAATCAGAGAAAATTAAGTAAACAATCTTGATTTCGGCGTGGGGTTTTTAATTTTGTGTTTGTGTTTGTAAACATATGTTATATTACCAGTTTCGCATTTCTCTTATTACTACGTACATATTCTACGTGCTTTACTTTTCATAATTACTTTTTATTTTGGAATACTATAAATATAATTTTTTACCGAAAATAAAAACAATTAATGCGTATTATATTCGAACAAAAATAATTGTGAATTTGTGTAGTTTTAAATTTCGATCGAGCAAATTCTAAATACGACCCGTTGATTTATATGCTTTCTCTTTTACCCTCCGAATTTGACTCATTTGACAGCTTCTTTCATGCACTCCAAGGTTTTTTTACTCTAAGGTGACAACTCGTGTGGAATGGCGCATTGGGATTTGTTGATGTGTATGCTTTGTGTTAGTTGGGTAAACATTTTTCCGCCTACTGCCTAGAGGGATTCGTTTTTATTGACATTTGAACTTTATTTTGATAAAATACAGAACGATATAAATTGTAATTCTAGTTATTTTCTCAAAATGAGTAAATTATTATGTCTAAATTATAACCTATTCTCTAAATTGAGCACAATCGTGTATGTAATTATGCAACAAACATCTTTATAGCAAATTTTGGTTTATTACTCGTAAATTATGTGATTATCACAATGATTTGCGAATTGTTGATGATTTCATGATAACAAAATTGAAATAAAATATTTTCATATCATTGAAAATTGATTCTGGCTCAGTCCAGTTGGGCACAATTTCATTATTCGTTAATATATTTCTTTTAATTATGAATTTTAAAGCTGCCCTTGCCATAATTGGCGTATTTGTTGGATGCTGTTCAAATGTTGTGATATTAGAATTACTGGTAAAGTATGTAGAGCATTTGCTAGTTAGTTGAGCTGCAGAAATTAAACTACCATTTTGTTTATATTTTAGGGCCGATCCAGGATCAGGCAATTTGATAACATTTTTACAATTTGTGTTCATTGCGCTTGAAGGATTTATATTTACGTCCAATTTTGGAACAAAACGGCCAAAAATAGGCCTTAAAAGTTACTCGATCTTAGTAGTTATGTTTTATGTTTCCAGTGTGTGTAATAATTATGCATTTGATTTTAATATACCCATGCCATTGCATATGATATTCCGTGCGGTAAGTTAAATTTCTCGTTAGTTAAAAACATTTAAAGTGTGATCCAACAGAAACTACATTTTTATTTATGGATAGGTATAAATACTATAGATAGGAACCCAATATATTTCATTTTGATAAAATGTTCCAATATATTTTGGCGGTATTCTCGGAAAACAAGATTTGTTTTTTGCTTTGCTCTCACAGAAAAAAAATATACAATAACTAATACACTGTTGAAACTTCATTATGGGTTCATAATTGCTTGCCATGGTCAAAAATATACGTAATTTGCCATATATTTAAGGCCGGAGGCGGAGTAAATAATTCAAGAACCACATTCTTGATGAATTCGGATAAACTTCTAGCATGCTGTTTTAAATTATATAATTTAGGTTTCCGCAGTATTCATTTTCTTCGATAAAACTTCCTAAAATAAGTTCTTGGGAATGATGATTGTAATAATAGGAATATTCAATTAATTTTAAATTTATCTTCTAAACGAAATATAAGTTTACCAATAAATTTGTGTTTTTTTGTCCCATAGCATTGTTGCAATGTTGCTTTATAATTAATTATTTAATATTCCATTTTTATTACAACATGACAACTAGGTCATTTAGATAAATGGTGAGCGAGTGTTCCGAGTTTGAACATAATTAGGACAATCATCGTGTTCCCAATGCTACAACAAATAACAGTTCTCCCCCCGGAGTGCGGGTTGGGACTTGCCACAGGTGAGCTAATTACTCGAGGATCCAGCATTAAAAAACAACGACTACAACATCCTTCCAATGCATGTGTGTCCCACCAGTGCATTTGGTCAGGTTGGCCAGAAAGCCAAACCGCCGCTCCACTCACACCAGAAAGATTTAAATATCCCTTTTCTAAAACGGGTTTAACCATTTGCTTCTGCTAAAGCTAACCCAGTTTCATAGATTTTTGTCATCATCTGCCTGGTACCCCGTACGGATTAGGTTCCCGCACCAGATGGGCAAATGTCCGAAAATGGTCTTCTGGAAAGACAATTCATTGATTATCATAAAAAAATGATTTTTGTGGTATTTAATAATATTTTATTTTTCAAAAACTATTAAGCAATTTTATTTTAACTTAAATTACTATATTTTACTGAAATTTAAGGGTTCATCCATCGGTGTACTCCTTAGTTTTGATATTTATTATTTGATCACGCTTTTAATGTGTGCTAGATAAAGATTTATTTTAACTGAATTTACACTAACTTTTTAAGGCTTTGTTCTTTTGAGCTTTCTAACTAAATCCATGGTGAAGTAGCCGTTTTTCATGAGTTCTAGCAAATCTCGGTTGATGGGTTCTATGCCCAGATCTTTGTGGTTGTCGCTATTTCTGAAAAACAATGGTATGTTGACGATGTTTCTTACAATTTTATTTTGGAATCGTTGGGTAATATCCCTGTTGCTCTGCTTGGTACATCCCCACAGCTGTATACAATAAGTCCAGACAGGCTTCAATACTTGCTTATAAAGCAGAAGCTTATTAGTGATTGATAAATGAGAGTTTCTTCCCAGTAACCAATACATTTTATTGTATTTTAATTCCTACTCGTCTCTTTACTTTTTTACATGGGCTTTCCAGTGTTAAATGTCATACCGAGATATCTGGTAGTACTTGCAGTGTTTGTTTTGTGTACTAATCACTTGTTCGTAAAGTCGACGACATGTACAGATTTGGTTTCATTTAATTTTATGTGCCATTTTTTGTAAAGTTGTGTACTTGCTCTGTGACGGTTTGTAATTTCTCTGTTGTATCTGAATTGTTATCACCTACTGCCATGATAGCTGTGTCATCGACGAAAGTGGCTATCGTGTTGTTTTGTGGGATTGGAACATCTCGGGTGTATATAAATACAGAAGTGGCCCAAGAACTCCTGCTCTTATTTCCATAAGCTCAGAATACTCATCTTGCTTAAGCCTGAAATATCTTTCCGTTATATACGATTATGCTGTACGGTTTAGCTAGGATTAATTGAAGTTTGTAGATTAAACCTTCGTGCTAAACCTTTTCAAAGGCCTGCGCTACATCAAGGAATACTGCGGAACAAACTTTTTCTCTTCTAAAGTCTTCTCAATGATATTGGTTATCCTATGCACTTGATCGATAGTTGAGTGCTCACTTCGAAAACCAAATTGGTTATTCGGAATTAAGTTACTTTTTCAATTATTAGTTTGAGTCTTTTTAATATTAACTTTTCAAAGAGTTTCGACAGTATTCAATGATATAGGGTTATTTGATGTTATTAAATGTGGTAGTTTTTCTGGTTTGGGCATCAACCTCAGACACTTTCCAAAGTGTTTGCACATATTTTAACCTGAATGCAGCTCGGCAGCTCCTTTATTATTTCTCCGGTAATAATCATCTTACTTAAGTAGAAATTAACTGACTCATTTTTTTGTTTCTGGATTTCTTTTGGTAATTGCTTGTGATTGTTTAGTCTTTTTTTGTCTTAGCTCTTGATCGTGCCACTTTTGTCTGGATTTGCGTGTATCCCTAAGGAGATTTATATTGCATAGTTATTTCCTTTTAGCCTTGATTTGATTTCTCATTCACGCTTGAGTGGTTTTTGGCAGCGATCTTAAACATTTTTTTTTCTTCCTTTTGCCATAGTATAGTTTTAATTATAAATTAGTTTGGTATCGGGTAATTTAAATCGGTTAAGTGTTGTGTGGTCTATAATATATTAGTTATAAAAGTCGTATAATAAACAAGAACAATTAGTGATTTTAGTGATTGATTTGTGTGGGGCAACAACAACAACTAACTAAAGTACAATTGTTTTTTTGTACTCAGACAACAACCGTAATTTCGTACGTCAACTCGTTTTTTGAGTGACAGGGTGTCCCTTCACCAGGACCTTACGTCAAGTCGTTTGTTGAGTGACAACCGGGTGTACCTGCACCATTGCACCAAAATTTAAAATCTACTCGACAACTGAATAAGGGCAGGATGTCGTTTAGAAGCAAAAACCGGTTCCAGCCTCATGAATATGAGGGGAAGCAGCAGTTCTCTTCAAATAGAAGAAAATAAAAACGAAAGAAAACGACTGTTTTTCGAAGAAAACAAAGCTAACCAAAAGTATGTAGTGGTGAAGAAGGCTGACAGTGGAAACAGTTTTCGAGGAATATCGTCTTTCTTGATTGAAAAAGGCTTATCAATGATCACGTCACACATCAAGGAGACGCAGCGACTAAGTAGCGAGGATCTTTTGGTGTTGCCAAATAGACGAAGGATTTCAAGCTTTAATGAAGGCCACTAAACTAGCAGACATGCCGGTTAAAGTAGAAGAACACAAATTTTTGAACTTCAATAAAGGTGTTATTTATAGTCATGATTTGATGTATGTTGAGACCGAAGAGATCTTAGAAAACTCAAACTGTGATCAAAGTGGAACGTATAAAACGAAAAGTTAATAATGAGCTACGAGATACGCCACTACATATCATTATTTACATTCAATACAATCGAGTTACCGAACCACATCAAAGAGGGTTTTTTGAGGTTGGATGTATGGTTGTACATCCCAAACCCAATGAAATGCCACAACTGCCAACGGTCCGGGCATACGAAAACTAAATGCTTTCGTCCAAGAATATGTCCTAAATGCTCGAAAAATGTGAACAAAGGACACAAGGAAGAAGTTTGCGAACACGTAAAATGCGCAAACTGTGCAAACAATCACACCTCATTTGAAAAAAATTGCCCGATATTCATAATGGAGGCAGAAATAATTAAAATTAAAACAATGTATCGAATCACTTATTTTAAAGCAAAAGAAACATACTATTGCGAAAACGCAAACACTACTTCAGCAAAGATGGACACACATAAAAAAGAAACATATAGTGAAATGCTAAAAAGAAATAAAGTAAATGTGGAAAATGACACCAACAGTAACAACAATACAAGCAAAAATTATAATAATAACGACAACAATAAATTCAACAACAATAATGAAAACAACAGTAATAATAACAACAATAGTATTACAAATAGTATCAACAAAACAACAACAACACCATCAATAATGATAACAACCACAATAATCATAACAACAATAATAATAATATCAACAATAATAATAATAACAACAACAACCATTATAATAACCAACAACAATAAATATAAAGATAAAACGTCAGTACTAGAAACAAAGAAATGAAACAAAAATTAAACAACATTACAACACAAGGCCAGGACTGATCAACACTAACATTGTCATCTAAGCAGTGGCAGAAAAGAACAGCGAAGATTTATTATCAAGGAGATATGTAGCTTTTAATCCTAAAGAGAGGCAGATTACACAAAACAATGATCAAAGTATGAGTGATGATGATTATTAGAGGGAAGAAAAAGCGTTACTTTTTGGTTTAAATTGGTTTTTCCCTTCTTCTTTTCTTTTAAATGGAAGTGCGGATGATAAGATCCAATGAATGCGTGGCAATTGGTTAGATAAATATCCGCAGCATGTATGCCAATGGCGATATGTTGCGGACTTATCTGGCCAAGAACGATGTGAATGTAATGCTTTTGTGTGAAATTAGGGAGTTAGAGGGTAAGACGTTTCGTGTAAGTGCAATTTTATCTGTCTAGACCGAGGGCCAATGGCTTCGGCGGAATGGCGATATTGACACGGACCAATTTCAGCATGGTACAGTGCGACACACCGTCATTCGAGCGCGTCGAAGTCATCGCAGCCAAAACTCGAAATCTGTGAGTGTATATGCACGGTCATTATGAATGGTAAGAAATGGGTCGAACGTATGAATGAGATTCTCATAATGAATAAAGCAAACGAGGTTAACCAACTTGAGGATGAAATAGAGAGTGAATGAAATGTGCACTATACATGTAAGAGGAAATGAATGTAAGGTGAATGTTTGGTGGAATAAAGAAATCCAGTATTGGTATGAAAGGAAACGGATAACATTGAGAGAGTTCAATAAATGTATATGTTATGAATGCAGTATAAATTACGCAAAAATGAATGCGAGATTGAAAAAGGCTATCCGTAGAGCGAAGAGGAAATGTTGGCGGGAATATGTGATCAAAATGACACATAGGACCACAACTAAGGATGTATGGGATAAGTTTAACAGAGTGAGAGGTTATAGAGAGCAAGGCAGAAATGCAGTGTTAGGTGACAGAGAGGATGGAGGTGTCTTTTTACAAATGATGACGGATGTACGTAGTAATTTTAGCGATAGATATGAATTTCTTTTACCTGATAATGAAAGTGAATTTATGAACGACATGTGTAAGGAATTTGAATGGGAAGAGCTTCGAGGGGTCCTAGAAACACCCAAAACTACGACCCCCGGAACTAATAGAGTGAGTTATAAAATGATTGGCAGATTGGAATTCGAAGGCAAGGTGGCCTTATTTCGAATTCTTAATCCAATATGGATGAGTATTCAAATACCGGAAAAATGGAAGGAACGCAGAATGGTACCTATTCCTAAAAGGGATCGGGACAGAAATCTGGCAACAAATTACCGGGGAATATGTATATGTTGAATGTATTTGTTAAAATTGTGAATGGTATGATGAAAGGTCGCATAGGCAAATTTGTGAATGAGGTTATAATTTGTTGCCGGAAACCACCTTTGGGTTCCGTCGCAACCACTCTGCTAATGAATGTGTACATAGAAAAGTTTGTGGGAAGTGCGAAAGGAAAAGAAGGATGTTGTGGTGGTATTTTTGTATATATAGAAAGGGCATAGCACTACGTGATTCCGGTAAAACTTTATCAGATCCTTATGGGCCTGGGGTTTCCTTGGAAAATTTGCAAATGTGTGTATGAGTTCATGAATGAAAGAAAATTACTTTTTTGTGGTACAGAGTACAGGATGGAGGGAGCGCTGAATATAGGCTTCCCTCAAGGCAGTAAAATTTCTCTGACTCTTCAACCTTTACACGAGCTCGATACATAGGTTTAACTACTCGGACAAGGTCATTCTGCAATTTGCTGATGACTTTGTCATGATGGGCAAGAGGAGGACCATCGAGGAGGCCTTAAGTCGGGCTCAAGAATGTGTGAATCCGGTAACAGAATGTTTGACTGAAACGAATTTGCATGTAAATTCGAGAAAATGTTGTATGACGTTTCGAACGAATCGTATGGTTGACGTGCAAGTGTATAATGAGCAAATTGGGTGTGTAAATTTGAATAGGTATTTGGGAATCTAGCCAATAATTGCAAGAGTAGATTGAATGTAATCAAAAGGGTGAGTAAACCGAAATAGGGAGCTCATCCTGATGTGATTGACATGTTACGAAAGGCGCTAGTGTCATCAAAAATTGCGTATGGACTGAGTGTATATGATGATGGATCCAAAGTCGGTTTTAAAAGGTTGATGAATGTGGAGAATGCCTGTGCCAGGGTGGTATTGGGGGCGATTAATTCAACACCGTGCGAGAGACGGTGCGAATGTTGACTAAGGACAATAAATTGGTGAAAGACAGATTGCAAAGAGGGATGGACTACCAAAGGACACAAAGGAAAGTAGTTTTGGAAAGTATTAATGTATTATCAAAATTCAACCTGTAAATCCGAAAGTCCCTCCAAGCAATCTAATTGTGCGTTTAAAATTTGGTGATAAAACAAAAGCGAGTATGAATGAGTTGTCGGTTAAGAGTGAATTTTTAAAAATGCGAATGAACTATTTTGCCCGTGTGGAAGTGTATACAGATGCTAGTGTGAATGATGATTGAGTAGGTGTAGGAATCTTTATTCCGTCAATAAGAAAAGAGAAAATACTACGGTTGAATGCAAGCATCTGTATAATGAATGCAGAGTTGATTGGAATTAAAGATGGGATCAAGTCAGCAATGACACAAGGGAGGAGGAGAGTAGTATTATTCTTCGACTCCCGGAGTGGATTGGAATTAATTAGTAGGGGTAAGAGATCTCATGGTAATATGTATGTGGACATGTTGTATGAGGACCTTCAATCGTGTGGGAGTGATTCATTCTTCAATGGATACCGTCACACCTACAGATTGAAGGTAATGAAAGAGCCGATATACTTGCAAAAAGGGGTTGTTTGGTTGAAGAGGTAAATGAATATGGATTCATGGATGCAAGAGATGTACTTTCGCATGTTTCAGGTGAATCTGTGGAGAAAATGGGAGAGTGTTGAAAAATGTCAGGTGAAAGGTAAGTACTTTGAGTTGGTTAGTTCTCCTTTGAGTCAATCTTTCTTTAAGGTACTCAAGGGGGATACTAGAATGACAACAACAATGGAACGAGTGAGACTGAATCATGGAAATTGGAAAGAATGCTTGAAGAAACGCAATTTGATTGAGTGTGAATTATGTGACAGCTGCTTGGTTGTGGAGGACATCGAACAGACAAATGTTCGATGTTCTCTTGAGTGCAAGGAATTTGTCAGAATTATTACGAATGGGAATGAACGTGTATAAGAATGTGTATAAATTTATTAGAATCAATCAGATAGAAGTATGAAAGGGGATCGATGAGCGAAAGGTGAATGATTGAAAAAAAAAAATTGTTAAAATTGTAATAACAAAACAAGTAATTTGTAACTGGGCCAAATGGCACCAAATTTGGAGCTAGAGCCAATTAAATAAAATGAAAATAAAAAAAGAGGCAGCTCGTAAAACAAGCTGAAGGTTATCATATCGAAAACAAAGATTTACATACGTTGGAGTCAACTTGTGAAGTATGTATGGAAGCGAAGTAAACAAGGCAGAAAGGCCAAGAGAGGGGAGACCATTACAAATAATTCATACGGATCTTTGTGGTTCCATAGAACCGAAAACGTGGGATAATTAATCATATTTTTTGACGTTTCTCGACGATTACACCCATTATTGTATGGTTTATCTTCTGAATAGTAAAAGTGAAGTCTTCGAGTATATGAGGGAATTCGTAAATGAAGTGGAAGCATTTATGAACATGAAGGTTTCAAAATTAAGATGCGATAATGGGGGAGAATACATTCAGATTGGGTTAAGAACATGGTACATAGAGCGAGGTACAATACTTGATTATACCATATGTCACACTAATGGACAAAGCGAGGGTATTTGACTCAAAACTGAATAAGAATTTATGGAGAGAATCTGTTTGCACTTCGGCGTACTTTTTTAATCGGTCCGACAAAGCATGCACTGCGCGCCAGTGGAAAAGTGAACAAAAAGAAAACCGAATTTGTCAAAGCTGCAAATTTTTGGAAATAACGCATTTACAAAAAACCTGGGATATCTGAAGAAACTGGGCAGTCGAAGGAGTAAATTCATATTTGTTGTGTATGGTTTGAATGGTTATCGATTGTGGGATCCCGTAAAACAACGTATAATTATGTCAAGAGATGTAGTCTGCACCGAAAGGATCGAAATGAAAAAGTTTGAGAAAGGAGTAATCATGAGTTATACTGAAGAAAGAAAGTGAGAATATTGTACACATACCAGAAAGTGAACCAACCTCCATTCTTGACGAATGCAAGCAACATGAAATGATAGAACCACAAAAGAGGACTAGACAATTACCAAGACATTTTGATGATTGTTTTGCTGACATATGAAGCAGCAATGACCGGAGCAGAAAGTGAAAAATGGAAGGCAGTAATAGAAGAGGAGAAAGCTTCACTAAACAAAAATGAAACATGGGAATATGTAGACAGGCCAATAGCAGGAAGTTATAAAACATTGTCAAATAGATTAAAGATAATGGGAGATATAAAGCGAGATTAGTAGTAAGGGGATGTGAACAGGAGTATGGTATAGACTACCAGAAAACTTTTAGCCCTGTTGCAAATGCTTGTTCGATTCGCATAATTTTAGTGATAGCTCTTCGAAGAAACTACATAATAAAAACTTTTGACATGAAGACAGCATTTCTCTAGATAGAGATAGATGATGAAGTGTACATGCAGGTTCCGAAAGGATTTGAAGAAGGAGGGAACAACATTTGTCGCCTGCGAAAGGCACTATATGGATTAAAGCAAGCGTTAAAGTGGAACAAACGTTTCACATCTGTCTTAAAATGTATGAGGTTATTACAAATTAAAACAGAATAATGTATCTTTAAAGATGAAACTGGCACTATATTATTGGCCATTTACGTTGATGATGGTATTGTTATCGGTGAAAAAGAAAAAGAAATAAAATCCCTACTTTTCCATCTGAATGAGGAATTTCAAATGGCAACAACTGAGCAAACTTTAACATATCTGGGAATAGAAATATCAAGATGTGAGGAAAATTCTGTATTGACTTAGGAAAATTATATAAATTCAATTTTAATAAAGTTCAACATGAACCAATCAAAACCGGCATCAACTCCAATAACGAACCAGAGTGACGATAACGATGTATCCAATGTGAGAATAATTTTCAGATATCTAAACTCGACGAGAAAAGAGGGTATTTGTTTTTCAGTAAACGATCAATCAGATATGCTATATGAGTTTTGTGATTCGGACTATGCTGGGGACATAACATCAAGAATAAGCACAACTGGATTTGTGGTAAAATACGCCAGCAGACCAGTAACTTGGTGTTCCAGGATACAACCAATAGTTGCTTTATCAAGTACTAAGGTGGAATATATTGCGGCAGCAGACTGCACCAAGGAACTCTTATTAAAGAAAGTGAAATAAAAACTGAACGTAGATAATCAAAGTGCCATAAAACTTATTAAAAATGGGCAACTTAATCGTAGGAGCAAACATAGACGTGAAATATCACTTTATAAGTGATATCGTTTCTGAGGGCATGATTGTACTTAATATTGTCCAACGGAAAATCAAACAGCTGACATATTTACAAAGCCGCCTAATGCAGTAAAATTTAAGTATCACAAAGATACACTAGTATGTAAAGTATAACTAATTTAATTTAATACCTATTTTGTAATTAGGAGAAAGTGTTGAATATTGAACGATAATCAACAAAATATGGTGCCCTTCAACAACGACTAGTCCGTGTCAGGTTACTTAAGAAGCTAGCAACTGACTCATTCTTAATCTCCTTTATAAGTAGTTTATGTTTGTTGCACAAGTTGTTTAGGATTGTTTTGTCTTCAGGAGCTCTTGTTCTCTGAAAAGTCTTACGAGCTCTTCTTTTTTTGCTAACCAGCTCTCTCACTCCAACAGATTTTTATAATATTCCTTGCTGATCATGGGTACTTTTCCAGACCAATTTATGTATACTTTCAATGAGGCTTCCCAGTTCTTCTTCCACCATATAAGCGTTCGAGATCTGCACCTGTATATTGACACTTTCTTCGACTAGCGGCTGAAAATTTCGTTTTACTTAATAATAACATTTTTATTTGATACATTCTTAAATTTTAATGACAGAAACATCATTGAGTCAGTCAAATCTTGAATTCATTTTTTACTCATCCAGCTGATGGTGCCATACTTTGAGATTGCTCATGGAACAGCCTTCAACTGTAAAATTTCTATTGGATCACACTGTAGTTTTTCATTATATAATACTAGTACTTCTTAGCTTCGCGAAAAAATCGCTCAATAAAGAATGAACTTAAAACCACGACAAAGCATACAAAACGTCCATTATTTCTGTGATCGTTAAATCATAAAAATAAAGTGATATGTATATAAAAATCCCTACCAACGATTGTGTTGGTTACATTAACAATGCAACGTCGGAATGCCATTATGCCTCATTCAGCAACCCTGGGACTTGGCTAGGATTCATAGCACCAGCAAAATAAATAAAATAAACAAGGACAAACTAATTGAAACCTTAAAAAGGAGAAAATTCTCAAACAAAATATTAAATTGGATATATCCATTTCTCAATAGAACGAGCATAATTTAAAATTAAACAGCCACATTCAAATACACAAGCTAGAAACAATATAAAGTTTGTAAATTTGCATTATGGCATAGCAATCCATCCGAAAGAAAATTAAGCAGAGATTAAAACAAACAGGACTTTAAGAAATTAAACACAAGAATTAACCAAACTAAATTTAAAACTACAAACGGCACACACAAAGGTAGCTTGAGGCTATTCAAAAACAAAAACCCATCATTTCAATCAAAAATACGTTAATGTAAAATTTCAGGAAATCAGGGGTACAAAATTATTGGGCATCAAATGTGTAATAACAAATTATTGCATGGCCGCACATTACAGAAAACTGGAACTAGAAATCCCAAATAAATTACCTAAATATATTAAAAATTGTAACACATACAAAAGGGGGAAGCGGATCCACTGGATTCACTACTACCCATAAAGCACTTATAAGCACAAAAACGCAGTATGCCGATATCATCACCGACACTGACAAAAAAAATATACAAAATCTCTCAACCAAAATAATTATATCCGGTCACAAAGGACTGCCAGTGGCACTATTCTGTTCATTCCCGGGGAATAGAAATTTTACATTTCGTAGCAGTTCTATTCCCTTTTCCGCACAGTGATTCTGACTTTTGGGAAAAATGATCGCGATGATCAGGCTCGTGCGTGAATTGGTTTGTCAGTTGAAAACAATCAATTGTGCTACATTCGAAATAAAACCATGGCAAAAGATGCATGTACGGCATTAAAAAAAATTCATGAGAAAGACTCAATGACAAATAAAATGAGCATAATTCGACGTATTTGTGGTTTAAAAAAGTGAAGGTGGAGACGTCGAAGAGCAATTGAATGAACTCACGAATTTGTTCCAGAAATTAAATGATTTCGGGGCGAAAAGCAATTGTCAAATACAGGGCATGTTGGTGTTATCGTAATCAGGTTATCGTGCAGTTACGATAATTTAATTGTTGCACTCGAGGCACGACCAGAGGCAGATGACACATTGTCGTTGGTTCAATCGAAATTAATTACTCAGTATCAGCACAATAAGGGCAAGTACATCGACCAGTGACAAGATAAATAAAGTTGAAGAAAATGACAGTTCAGATTTTCGATTCGGGTGCTACGAAACATATTTCGAGCAACAAAGGTTTTTTCCTTTCAAAGCTGTATGTCGCATCGAAATGATCAATGCAAATGATGTATTGACCGTGGCAACGGTAACAGATGTTTTGTATGTGCCGAATATTCAAGTAAATTTGTTGTTGGTGAAAATGTTGCTAGAAAAGGGCTATTTAGTGAATTTCATTCCGAATTCTGAGATATGAAATCAAATTCGGAGACAAATAAGTGGCAGTAGCCGAGAAGCAATCGAATTTGTTTAAATTGCGTCTGCCTAACAAAGCGTATGTGGTACGCGAACATAAAAAAATTGCATTCATAACTGGCATCGCATTTTTCGTCATCGCGATCCAGATGCAATCAAGCAAATGTAAGGATTAGTTGACGGCATGGAAATTGATTCTGTATAAGATAGCGGAAATTTGACAGCGGGAAATAAGGGATTACGCTATTCGCCGCAAGTAGCAGCACTATCACTAAAGAGAATTTATTTTATTATGTCAGAAATTTTTTATTCATAATGTATCACTTTTTTCACTAAATAAAACATCTCAGCGGAATAAAATATTAAAAGTGATCCTTAAATCCTTTAAGTGATCCTTAAATATGAAATCTTGAAATTTAACAATATTCCATATTTCCGCCATTTTTTAACAAATAACGATGAAATTTGGATAGTATTCCTGATCAGGGATTTTAAAGTAAGTTTTGGACAAAATTCGTGGATCTCTTCGTGCTGGACTAAACTGGCCGTTTCATAACCAGTCGTTATGAAAAACGGTGTCTGTACATTTAACACGACATAAATAAATTTTAAACTAGAGGGAACTCCGCTATTTCTTAATTAAATTTTTTAAAATTTACATCGCATACAGGGACAATTCGGAAAAAATTTATCGATTACAATTTTCACTATAATTTTTTGATTTTCTGCAGCCATAAGTTATTTTCAGTTTTTGGTCAAAATATCACTAGAATCAGCATGACCTAAACTATCAGAAAAACAACCGAAAGTATTAATTTCTAGTGGAAGCTTTTGAGATATTGGACAAAAACTGAAAATAACTTATATGGCCGCAGAAAATCAAAAATTTCTAGTGAAACTTCTAATCGATAAATTTTCCCCAAATTTTCCACATAGTTAGTCTCAGCATAACCTAAGCTATTAGAAAAACAACCGATACTATTTGTTACTACTGGAAGTTTTTGAGATATTGGCCAACAAATGAAAATAACTTATATGGCCACAGAAAATCAAAAAATTATAGTGAAAATTCTAGTCCATAAATTTTCCCCAAATTTTCCATATAGTCTCAGTATGACCCAGGCTATTAGAAAAATAACCGAAACTATTGCTTTACTAGTGGAAGTTTTTGAGATATTGAGCAAAAACTGAAAATAACTTATATGGCCACAGAAAATCAAAAAATTATAGTGAAAATTGTAATCCATACATTTTTTCCGAATTGTCCCTGTATGCGATTCAAATTTTAAGAGATAGTGGAGTTCCCTCCAGTTTAAAATTTATTTATGTCGTGTAAAATGTATAGATACCATTTTTATAATAAAGAATGTTTATGAAATGGCCATAGTTTAGTCCACCACGAACAGGTCCTAGAATTCTGTTCAAAACTTACTTCAAAATCCCTGATCAATAATACTATCCAAATTTCATCGTTATTCGTTAAGAAAAGGCGGAAAAACGGAATATTGTAAAATTTCAAGATTTCATTTACCGAGTTCCTTTACTCTTAGATCAATCAATTTGTGATTTTAAGGATCACTTTTAATATTTTATTCCGCTGAGATGTTTTATTTAGTGCAAAAAGTGATACATAATGAAAAAAAATTTCCGCTGGTAATTACATAACAAAATAAATTCTCTTTAGTGATAGTGTTGCCACTTTCGGCGAGTAGCGTTATCTCTTATGTTCCGCTGTCAAATTTCCGCTATATTATACAACATTGAAAAATGTCGATGCGGCATCAAGGTTAAATGCGAAGTGTGTCTCAAAGGACAACACAACACGTTTGCCGTTTCCAAAGCAGTAATTGACAACATCTACAGCTTCACTTGATCTGATCCATACTGACGTATGCGGGCGAATGCAAACAGTTTCGCCGAACCGTAAGCGGTACGTACTCGTATGCATACATACGGTGATTTATTTTCTAAAAAATAAATCAGAAGTCGACGAGAAAATAAAGAAGTATGTATGGCAAATTTTGTTCAAAACCGTTTGCCATGCAGATCGATCGAAAAGACACTATATGAGGCGCGGAATCAGCGGAAACCAGGTATTAAACATTTTTTTCAATTTTTGGTGCTAAATGTTTTGTTCATGTGCCGTCAGAGAAACGACACAAAATTGGTTGATACCAGCTCACCGATGATTTTTGTTGGTTATGACGAAAATTGATATATCATCATGTGATGCGTATGTAGAATCAAGTACAATCGGCATCGATTTGGATAAGTCAACTGAAATCAATCCGAATATGCGTGACAACGTAGGTGATACTGTGATAAGAGAAAATAATGCGGGTGTGCGCAACAACAGTGGTGATGCAGTGTCGAATTAGAATCTTTTACTGAAGGCTTACATCGTATTTTCAATTAAGAAAACAACACAGAGACATTCCCATTCATGAGACATAAGTGCAGCGTGAAAAAAGGGTGTGCTACCGCGACGATTGATCGACGAAATCAATATGGTTTATAACGTCGTCGAGCCGAAAAGTCTTATCAGAGGCATTGTCCAGTGAACATAAAGAAAAATGAAATAGATTTATTAAAGAAAAATGAAACATGGCAATTGAACGAATTACCAAAGGCTAGAAAAGCGATAGGCTGCAAATGGATTTATAAAGTAAATACCGATGCCGAAGGTAAACTTGGTCCTACACGAAGCGGATTGGAGCATCGAAAGAAAAACTCATTGAGCGACATATTAATGCAAAAACGGCGTTTTTAAATGGGAAATTAAATTAAATGATCTACATGAAAGAGCCGCCGGGATTCGAGAAGTTTAGTGAACTCGTTTGTTTGTTGAAAAGTCTATATGGTCTAAAACAAGCGGCGAAATCATAGAATGACGCTATTCATTTTCTTGTTTTATTGTGATCGCGTTTCGGCCGGCCGCGAACAATGAAATTATTTTCCCGTAAATTTATTTCCCATTTCACAGAATTAACCTTTGGGAAAATACCAACTACTCTGCTGAAGAACGAAAAGCTAGTCGACCATCCTTAAATAACGTCTTAACCTAAGCAAATGATAAAGCAAAACAATGTTAATTTAATTCTTTATTTTCTTATAATAAGTGAAACCTAAACTACTTCTTACTGTCAGTTTTGTAAAACTTCAAAATAAACCATTTTAACCGGGTTCCAAAATTTAGAACTACCGAAAACTCGAAAATGATATATGTATATATTTATTTAATTGTAGCCGTAAATTTACTAAAATAGTTTGACAGTTTTAGAAATTATGTGATTTTTTGTCTTATCAGTTTGGACAACTTTTGTTGAGCGATTTTAAAGAATTGCGGTACTTTATTATATTTCATTATTTTCTTAATTATTGTATTAATTATGTTATTATTCGTTATACTATAGGGTTCACTAATTGCAAATATGGTTATGGGAATTGTTATCCTTAAAAAGCAATATGATTTTTCAAAATATTTATCTGTATTTATGATTTCAACCGGTATTGTTGTGTGTACGATTATTTCGGGGACGGAAGTGGTAAGTTAATATTTTAATAAATATTTCACGTGTTGGTTATAATAAATTATTTATACGTATAATTTCAGAAAGACACGAGTAATCCTGATCTAGCAAGTATTAAACCACAGGATCCAGCATTAGTATTTTTTTGGTGGACTATGGGAATAGCCCTCTTGACCTTGGCGCTGTTTGTATCTGCTCGCATGGGAATCTATCAAGAAGTGCTTTATAAACAATTTGGAAAACATTCTAAAGAGGCGCTCTACTATACTCATTTAATGCCATTACCCGGTTTTATATTGCTATACAAAAATATTTCTCATCACATGGCAATTGCCACAAATTCTGCACCCACTGAAATACCAATTTTAAACGTATCTGTACCAATACTTTGGTTATATTTGTTGGCCAATGTTCTAACCCAATATATATGCATTTCATCAGTTTATACATTAACCGCAGAATGTGCATCCCTTACTGTTACACTAGTAGTTACACTACGAAAATTTGCTTCGCTAGTATTTTCAATTCTCTATTTTCAAAATCCGTTCACGGTTTACCATTGGGTTGGCACATTTCTAGTGTTCGCTGGCACAATTATATTCACAGAAATTCCACACAAACTAAAAGATTCTATGTTTAGTAAAGAGCAAACTAAGAAAAAAATTAATTAGCATATTAAATAAATGTTCTTCGTAATAAATCTATAAAAACTAAATTAAAAGCTTTTTTAATTAAATCAAAATATTCGTATTTCGACATTTCGCAGCACAACAATTCACTCGCAGAAGAGAATAAATATGCAAATGACAATTTATCTGCTCCGAAACAAGACAATACAAGAAACAAGATTTTGTTCAAAATCCGACCCATTTTAGTACACCAGCCGTTTACATCGGGAGAACGATTTTGGTTTTCAGACGATATAGACGTATTTTGTATTGCTCGTCAACTTAAAATTAAATAAAATTGGTTTTTAGTGAAACTGTAATCAAATAATAAGTCAGTGATAAATTAATTTTTGTAAATAAACAAATTATAACTACAGTTAATAGTGGAAATATCTAGTTACTCGCCTCGGAGAGTAACACAAACATTTCGGAAAAAAATGTGTTAACACAAAATAGTGTAATCGTAACAGTATCAATAAATGATATAAATATGGGATCATCCGAATTTGAAATAGAATTAGTATCCAGCGAAATGGATGAATCTAACGAAGAACCGCCAAAAGCGGTAACTAAAATGAAAAGTAAACAAACAACTACAAAACGAAAAAAGTGTGATAATGCCTTATTAATCGAAAATAGGGAATTAAAAGGCAAAATTCAACAGCTCAAAGTAATGTTGGAACATTTATATACACAAATAAATAATACAAATATGGCCAAATCCAGTAAGAGATTAGAAACCTTTGATATGCGGCGAAAATTACCTACACTAACACCAGCGAATTTAAGAAATAGTGATAATAATATTAAGCAAACTAATAATATTAATAACAATGAAAATAATAATACCAGTGATAAAAATAATATACAACAGGATTTATTTACAACAATAAAAAATAAAAATAAATCTAAGAAAAAATCAGTACATATATCTAATAATATAACATCTAACGAAGTATCTGTACCATCAACGATACAAACAGTCTCCAGCGATAACGGAAATAGCTTTAATGATAATACAAATAACGTATCGCAAAGCAACAAATCACATAAACCACCACCAATTAATATAATGTACCAAAATGTTAATGACACTGTGGAGATAATAAAAGCAACCAACTTGACGGATGTAGAAGTAAAAAAAATCGAGCCAACAAACACGTAATATACAATAAATCTATGGACAGTTATACAAGCATGATTGATGCATTAAATAAAATTGAAACTGAATATTACACATATACAATTAAAGACAATAAAAACAAAACAATGATAATGAAGGGATTATCGCCGAACGAAGACACCAAGCAAATATTAGAAGAATTCAACCAAGTGTATCAAACCGATAAACTAAAGTTTGTAAACGTCACGCAATTAGTCACACCTAGTTCGAAACGACTGAAAAAAAATATACCTATATATATATTGTTCATATAACACCCAATAGTCAATTAACAGAATTAACTAAAATTGCAAGTGTATTTTACCAACGAATATTCTGGTATCCAATCAAACGCCAAAAATTAATTCAATGCCACAATTGTCAACGATATGGCCACGTAGCAGCGAACTGTAGATCGGAGTACAGATGTGTTAAATGCAGTATTAAACACATGCCAGGGCAATGTACCATTTTAAATCACACAAATTATGTCAGTGACCAAGCAACGGAAATGAGTGCAGAAAATACGTTCTGTATTAATTAATGGAAGGAATAATAAACACCAACATAATGATAGAAACCTATTTAATTCAACAAGGAAAGAAGGGATAACATATGCAAATCGCGTAAAAGGAAGTAAAGACACCAACAATATCAATGGTAATATTTTAAATACTAACTATACTAATACTTTAAACGTAAATTCAAATAACAAGGAATTTAACAATACTAATACCAGCTTAGAATTTTTCCAAAAATATATAATAGAAAATAACAAAAGAATGGATATGATGATGAATATGATATCCAATCTAATGACAAATGAGCAGTAAAATAAATTTTTCCCTTATGACTTTAATTAGCAACCAAATTACAAAACTAAAAATAATCGCTATCAACGTGAATTCGATAATTTCAATAAATAGAAGGATTGACTTAATTATGTTTTTAGAATTACATAAACCTGATATATTAATGATATCAGAAACCAAACTCAATAAAGTACATAAAATGACAATCGATAATTATAGTATAATTCGCAAAGATCGACGGAGTGATAATAAGACGGGTGGTGGAACTGCTATTATTATCAAAAATAAATTTAAATATAGAACATTAAATATTATTAAACCATTAAAAGTTATGGAAGTAACAGCAATAGAAATACAACTAGACAATCATCAAAACAAACTAATAATAGCCTCCTGTTACGCTCCAAACAGCCCTAATAATAATTTCGCAGCGGATTGGGAAGTTTTATGCCATCAATTCCAACCTACAATTTACGAATAATTATTTCATACTGGCAGGCGATTTCAACGCAAAACACTCAGCATGGAGAAATTCAATAGAAAATCCTCGTGGGACTATGATGAAAAAATGGTTAGATCTGAATTCAAACATCTATAAAATGCAGCTAAAATACTCGGCAAAACCAACATACATTCCAAGTGGATCATATTTAGATATAGTTCTTCACGATAGTAGGCTAAAAATTTCAAATACATTAACCACACTTCGATACGAGAGTGATCATAGGGCCATACAATGGTATCTGGATTTAACAAATTTCACTAATGGCACAAATGACATAGCATTTATCGATATAATAAACGGAAGTAATAAGGGCATTGGAAATAATTCTATAAATAACACTAATTGGCCAGAGTACCAAAAACAAATAACATTAAGCTACTACAGCCATTTAAATCAGAATAATGAACCAAGAATAGTCCCAAACAATAAGAATTTATCAAACATAGAAATAGACATTCTCCTTAAGCAACTAAACCATTTAATTTTAGAAGCCATTGAATCATCAATACCAGAAAATAAAGGACAGAAAACCTTAAAACAAATATATAGTAACAAAATAATTTTGAATTTATACAAAACAAAAAGTGAGTACATTACTAAAATTAAAAATGTAAAACGGCAACATTTTTATGACTTAAGCAACCCAACAATAATACAAAAACTAAACCAACTAAAATCAGTAATAAAAATATAAAAATATTAATAACGCAAACTATTAAAATAGAAGTGAATAAATACTGGAAAAGTAAAATTGAAAAAATTAAGATAAATGACGGAAATAGAAATGTATTTAAAAAAAATTAACACGTTATTTAAAAAATGTATTTAAAAAAATTAACACCGACTAGAAGCCGGTTCAAAAAGAGGGCTTCCCCTGTTCATGCTAACGTTTGATAAATTTGAGCAAATAGAAAACATTTACAATATAACTGGCATACTCAACATGCGAGTAAACATCGAAGTTGTTAAAAGAGGCAGTACAAGAATAGTACAATGTAAAAAATGCCAAGGCTTTAACCATACGCAACGATATTGCGCGCGCGATCCAAGATGTGTGAAATGTGCTGGAAAGCACCCAACACAAACTTGCAAACTATCAAAAGAAGAACCAGCAAAATGTATAAATTGTAATGGGCATCCAAACAAGAATCGAGCAAGAAATGAATCATATATGCGTAGGGAGAATTGTACATTTACACAGGCCGCTTCAAAATCGAAAGAAAATGAGGCGAACGGTACCGAAAATATCAAAAACACTGTCCAAGCAATTCTAAATAGCCTTGAAGAACAGAATAAACTAAATAAGCTAATTCTGCATCGACTTAACCTGCTGGAAATACCCAGTTCCAAAATAGTTAAAAATAAATAATGTCTGTAATACATAGTTCAACTCATAATTGCGGAGCAGAATCCAGATATCAAAACTACTCATTAAGAATAGCCATATGGAATGCAAACGGATTAACACAACACCTAGAAGAATTAGAACTATTTCTAAATACCGAGAAAATTGATATATGCTTAATATCAGAAACACATTTTACCAGCAGCTCCTATGTATCAATCCGGAGATATACTTGTTACTTGTATACCACACATCCTGCAGAACGAGCAAGAGGAGGGTCATCACGAAGAATTAAAAATAGAAAAAGAATCCATGCAAGTAACCACCGTGACGGTTAAATTTGGTCATCACAACACCTGTAATATATCTGCAATATATTGTCCCCCACGGTATAACCTAAAAAAAGAAGACTACATTAACCTGTTCCAGAAATTAGGAAGTAACTTCATTATCGGAGGTGATTTTAATGCAAAAAATACCTTCTGGGGTTCAAGACTAACCTCTCCAAAAGGCAAAGAATTACTTGCAGCTGGCCAATACTCGAACTGTGAATTTTACTCAGGAGGGAAACCAACGTACTGGCCAACAGATCCTCACAAAATCCCAGACCTTATAGATTTCTACATCACTAAAGGCATATCGGAACGCTACATCTTCTTAGAAAATGATGAAAGTCTAATATCTGATCATTCTCCTGTTATTATGACGGTTAGTGAAAGTATAATAGAAAAAACAAATTCACCACAACTAACAAACAACAAAACAAACTGGGAATTGTTTAAGCAGTTAGTAGAGGAAAAAATAAAACTTCAAGTACCAATCAAAAGTGAAAATGAAATAAAAGAGGAACTAGACCGGCTCATTGATGTCATACAATGGTCGGCTTGGGAATGCACCCCCAAATTATCATCCAGGAAAGAAAACTCCGTTATTTACCCAATAGAAGTAAGAGAATTAGTGCAGGAAAAACGAAAAGCCCGAAAGAAATGGCAAAATACGCGTGCGCCGCAAGATAAAACCACTTTAAACAACTTGTGCATCAAACTTAAGGTACTCATAAAAGCAGTGAAAAATGAAACAATTGGAAAATACCTTTGTTCTCTAGCCCCAACTAAAGATACCGACTATTCCCTCTGGAAAGCAACAAAAGGGTTAAAACGACCAAAAACGCAGATCCCCCCAATCAAAACAAATGATGGGAATTGGGCTAGAAGTGCGAAAGATAAAGCTGACCTGTTTGCTGAACATTTTGAAGAAACATTTCAACCTCTAGGTCAGCAGACCAGTTACGAAAACACTGCTAATACGCTGCTATATCAGGCCTGTAACATTGAAAGAACTAAAAGCTGAAATTAAGAACATAAAAGTAAAGAAAGCTCCTGGTTACGATTGGATAACATTGCAAATAATAAAGCAGCTGCCTAAAAAAGCGACCTGTAAATTACTGTACGTAATCAATGCGATCCTAAGGAAAAAACATGTGCCAATGCAGTGGAAAGTAGCAGAAGTAATAATGATTCCGAAACCGGACAAGCCACCGAATGATAGAAAATCTTATCGGCCAATTTCACTTCTATCAACCCTAGCGAAATTGTTTGAGAGGCTGTTGCTCAAAAGATTAAAAAAAACCATAGAACAACGAAACCTTATCCCAGAATATCAGTTTGGTTTCAGAGAGAAACACTCAACTATTGAGCAGGCTCACAGGCTTACGGATGTCATTGAGAATACATTAGAGAGGAAAAAGGTTTGCTCTGGTATCTTCTTAGATGTGGCACAGGCCTTCGATAAGGTATGGCACAGAGGTTTACCCTTCAAACTACATAGAGATTTATCAGAACAATATTATATGATTTTAAAATCATACATAGAGAATCGCCACTTTCGGGTGAAATATGAGGATGAATATTCCGAACTAAAAAAGATTTCGGCAGGAGTTCAGCAGGGTAGTGTTTTGGGACCTATTCTTTACCTACTCTACACCAGAGATTTACCTCAATTAAATGATGTTACCGTTGCAACATTTGCTGATGATACTGCAGTTCTCTCAGTAGGAGACACTATCGAGGAATCGACAAGGAAACTTCAAGAAGCATGTGACAAAATCATAAAATGGGCAAAAAAGTGGCGTATCGGGCTCAATGAATCGAAATCCACGCATGTGAATTTTACTAATCTAAAAGTCAGTTACAAACCTGTAATCATTAACGGTCAGCAGATTCCGTATGCAAATAAGGCTAAATATCTAGGAATGACCTTCGATACCAGGCTCAGATGGAAAGAGCACGTTAAAAAGAAAAAAGAAGAACTTAATATCAAATATCGAAAAATGTATTGGCTGCTCGGGAAAAACTCGGAATTGTCAACCAAAAATAAATTGCTATTATATCAACTAAATAAAGCCTGTATGGACTTACGGAATACTACTTTGTACAGCCCCAGAGCTGTATTCCGTAAGTCCATACGGTGCTAAAGCCTGTATGGAGTTACGGAATACAGCTCTGGGGCTGTACAAAGAAAACCAACATCAAAATAATTCAAACTTTTCAAAACAAAGTGCTACGTGGTATAGTTAACGCTTCATGGTACATTAGGAATGATGACCTTCATAGGGATCTAAATATCCCGATGGTCCAAGAAGAAATAAAAAAACTTGCAGTAATACATGGACAACGTATTTATCAACACGTAAATGAAGAGCTTCGTGGTATGTTGGATCCTTCACATGCAGTAAGATGATTGCAGAGAACGAAACCAATTGATTTAATTTATTAAGGACACCAAAGCAAAGACTACTTCAGTAAATAACATATAAATGGAGCTGGCCAATGGGCGTCTTCTCATTCACAAGTGACTAAATTAAGAAAGAAAAATTACTAGATGAATTGTATTCAGTTGTAATAATTTAAATAAAAAAAAAAAAAAAAAAACGTTATTTAGAACAAAACAGCAAATTGAAATTGCCGAGCTGATGGTGGATAAATTTAGTGTGAAGTCAATGATAAATATAGAAATAGGAAATAGTAATTTAGATAATAGTGTGAATGTTAGCGCAAATATAGTACACATAGTTGACGAACACGACAAACTAAAATTAATTGGTGCATTCAATGAAAATGAATCAAAAAATACTAACTTCACCATTAGAAAAAGAAATCGAAGCTACTACTCAAAAATTTAGAGCGATGAAAAACCTACACACCCACAAAGTGATATTCAGCGACGATTATCTGGCAAATGCGGAAAATATGAATGATACTCATAATAATAACATGTATATAGAATATAAAGAACTAGAAGAGATATTTAAATGTCTTAATAATAAAACATCATCATGTTCCAAATAAAACATCATCAGGTTCATCAAATTCCAAACGTTGCTCTTAAATTAATTCCAATGGAAATTATTCAAGAATACTGTACTATATTTAACAACATAATAAACAACCTGTACATTCCCAGTGCTTGGAAAATAGCTAAAATAATACCAATTATGAAACAAAAAAAAATCCAAACAAATGTGAAAACTACAGGCCAATAAATCTATTAGTAAATATTAGTAAAATATTTGAAATAATTTTATACAATCGAATAAAAGCACACGTAACAGAAAATCAAATTCTTACAGGTAATCAATTTGGCTTTCGGCATGGGCACTCGACGATCCACGCAATAACAAATTAACATCTGATATTATAAAAGATTTGAACCATAATAAAGTTACAGGAGCCGCCTTAATAGATGTTAAAAGAGCGTTTGATCCAGTATGGTTGGATGAACTTATTTACACACTAGAAAAAATGAAATTTAGTAATAACTTAATACTCATAATAATCGAATTGTTATTTGAAAGAAAATTCTGTGTAACAAATGGAAAAATCGTAACCGATTGTTTATTTACGCTACATAATGGATTACAGCAAGGCACAATCTTAGCACCGATATTATTTAATATATATATATATATATATATATATATATATATATATATATATATATATATATATATATATATATATATATATATATATATATATATATATATATATATATATATATATATATATATATATATATATATATATATATATATATATATATATATATATATATATATATATATATATATATATATATATATATATATATATATATATATATATATATATATATATATATATATATATATATATATATATATATATATATATATATATATATATATATATATATATATATATATATATATATATATATATATATATATATATATATATATATATATATATATATATTGTTACGGTGACACCTGGATTAGAATAGAATAACTTAATTTCATTAATTGTTCAATGCATTTGTGATTTATACTCAACATTTAGGCGTCATTTCTATACTAACATATTTGCTCGATGCGCATTTAGGATTATTCTGGAAACAAATATTTTGGTATATAAGGGCGCGCGTTGACGTGGAATGCTGAGTCTTATTTTAAACGTGATACAGTGAAGGTTAAATAGAAAGATTATTAAAGTGATTATTAAAGCGATTATTAAAGTGATAATTAAAAAGTGTGTTATAATTATAATAATTAATTGTGAATTTTGTGTTGTATAATAAATTGTGTTGTGTAAATAAATTGTGTGAGTTCAAATTTGAAGCAGTTGTATTTATTCACAATCCAGTGATTCGAACCTTGAGTGACAAGGCAAAATTGTAACAATTGGTGACAGCGGTGGGATTGTGAATAATAAAGAAAATGATACTCTACGAATTAAAGCTTGCGCAATTAAAGGAGCAGCTGAAGCAGCGAGGTTTGGCCAGTGAAGGCACAAAAGCTAGTTTGGTGGAGCGACTACGTGAGGCCATGGAGAAGGACGGTTTAAATCCAGATGTATATGATTTCGAGGAGGAAAAAACGGATGAGACCGGTGTGGACAAGAAAGAAGGCGACGTACAAATGGGGGTCGGAACAACACAAAACCCATCCGGAAGTTTTGATTTATCGCAGTTGATGGCTGCTATGAATATGATGGGACAACAGCTGACGCAACAAGGGGCGGACATTAAACATCAAATGAAACAGCAGATGGAGCAACAAGGGGCGGACATTAAACATCAAATGAAACAGCAGATGGAGCAACAAGGGGCGGACATTAAACATCAAAGGAAACAACAGATGTTACAAGTGGAGCAACAAGGAGCAGACATTAAACAGAAGATGGTACAAATGGAACAACAAGGAGCGGACATTAAACAATCGAACGCGGACATTAAACACCAAATAGAAGATTGCCAAAATAAAATAGACGAGAGGTTTCTGGAGTTATCATCTACGCTACACGGTAAAGTGGAAAAACTGCAAACAGAAGTACACGCAGAAATTCAAATTGTAAAAGGGGAGTTTCAACGTCTCGAGAAAGAGCTCCAAGATGTCAAGGCGAATGGAACGACACAACAAGTGATCCAGACGGTTAATGCAGTTAAGATAAAACCACCAACATTTGATGGAACAACATCCTTCAGCATTTTTAAGTTCCAATTCGAAACGGCGATTAAGCAAAATCAGTGGACTGAAGAACAATGTGTTGCAGCGTTAATTGTGGCTCTTAAAGGCGAAGCGGCAGAAACACTACAAATCATTCCCGAGCAGGAAAGGAACGTTTACATGGGAATTATGAAGGCGTTAGATCGAAAATGCGGGAGTGACCACAAACGAGAAATCTATCGCATGGAATTGAAGGGTCGATACCAAAGAGGAGGAGAATCGCTACAGGAATTTTCATCGGCAATTGAGGGGCTCGCGCATTTAGCACATTCAAATATGTCGGCCGATTACATGGAGCGAATTAAAATAGATGCATTCATTGACGGTATTCGAGATCTTGAGACGCGCAGAGCGGTGATGTTGTCACCTAAGGCAACTTTCACGGAAACCATCGCTTGTGCGTTAACAAACGAAACTGCGCAAACCATCATCAAACCAGCAATGAAAATTCGTAGAGTGGAGATTGATTCCAGAATAGACACCGCGCGGGCTACGCCAAGGTTCAGAGATGGAAGTGGCAGGATTAAATGCTGGGTATGTGATAGAATGGGTCACATCTCACGGGACTGTTGGGAGATTAAGAAGAAACGAGCAAGGTCGCCATCTCCTATGAAGCGTAGATCAAACGAGGAGCAGATAGAATCCAGAAGGGCAGGTCAGACGACAGCGGAGTCGTTAAACTAAAAAGAGTCAGTTTGCAGGGGCAGAAGCTGACTCCCACAACCGATTACCCCATAACCTCCATCCATGTTTCGAGAATAGCAAGGAGCGGTGACAGCTTGACAATTGAAGCCGATATTGATGGGAAGAAATGCACGATCACGCTGGATACGGGAGCAACTCATACGATTGTTCGTGAGGATATTATCGATGGAATTATGGAACCAGCTAATGGAATGAAATTACGAACGGCGACTGGAGAAAATTCAGCAATAAAAGGGAAAAAGATCGTAAAAATAAGGATTGGGCCAAATCACTTTCAACACGAGGTGCTGGTTGTAGATATTGTAGACGAAGTCATCTTGGGGATGGACTTTATGAGAACGAATGGCTTCGTGGTGGATGTTGGACGGGGTGTATTAACCTACGATAATATCGAGTTGCCACCACGTTAGCGCCGCTATAGGAGAAACGAGCAGGCAAATTATAATGGACCATCGGGAGAAGCTGCCACCGAACTCGGAAACAATAGTATGGGCAAGATTGGAGGGAGATTCTGGGTCACCCAGGTTGTGGGTTGTGGAAGCCAATGAAGCGGAGAGCGGAGCCAGAGAAATTATGATCGGGAAAGTCCTGGTGAAACCAGACAGCGATAATAGAGTACCAATTAGGACTCTAAATCTCTCGGATAAGACGAAAACCATCAAGAAAGGGACAATAATCGGAAAATGCGAAGAAATATCTGCGATTGTGAAGTGCGAGCAGAAAAATCCGATTAATACGACTAACTTGCAAGGGCAGAAAGAGGTTGTAGAACAACTCATGGAGAAATGGACCGAAGATCTTACCATGGAACAGAAAAATTTGGCAAAACAATTGCTCGAGCGGTACATGCCAATATTCTGCAGTACATCGGACAATAATGGGAGAACCACAATGGTAAAACATCGAATAGATACAGGAGCAGAAACGCCGATTCGCCAACCACCCAGGAGATTACCATTGGCAAAGCAAGGAGAAGTGAATCGAATGGTAAAAGATATGCAAGCAGCAGGGGTAATCGAAACATCAAGCAGTCCATGGAGTTCACCAGTGGTTTTAGTCGAGAAAAGGATGGTAGCATGAGATTCTGCGTGGATTACCGAAAAATAAATGCTGTGACGAAAAAGGATAGTTACCCCTTGCCAAGGATCGATGACACGTTAGACACATTATCGGGTGCTCGAATATTTTCGACGTTAGATCTGCAAAGCGGCTATTGGCAAGTGGAAGTCCAGGAGGAAGATCGCGAGAAAACGGCATTCAGTGTGGGTAACGGATTATGGCAATTTAATATTATGCCATTCGGATTATGTAACGCCCCTGCGACTTTTGAACGGCTAATGGAGCGCGTATTAAAGGGATTACATTGGAAGACGTGCCTCGTATATTTAGATGACATCATCGTTATGGGCAAGGATTTCGACGAGCATTTAAGGAATTTGGCAGAGGTTTTGGATCGGATACAGGCCGCCGGATTGAAGCTAAGCCCGAAGAAATGCAAACTATTTAGAACGGAAGTAAAATATTTGGGTCATAAGGTAACAACCAATGGAATCCATACCGATGAAGACAAGATCGCAGAAGTGAGGGAATGGCCACGACCTAAAAACTTACATGAATTACGGAGCTTCCTTGGATTGTGCACCTATTATAGACGATTCGTGCCAGGATTCGCCAGTATCGCCAAGAGTTTACACGAGTTAACCAGGAAGAACAAGGCATTCGAATGGAAGGATGATCAGGAAGAGGCATTTGTGGAACTAAGACGACGATTATGCGAAGCATACCCTATACCCAACGAAGCATACCCTATACCAATCCTCGCATACCCTATACCCAACGTTAAATTCATTTTGGACACCGATGCAAGTAATGATGGTATAGGAGGAGTATTATCACAGGCAACAAATGGTGAGGAGCGAGTTATTGCATATTACTCCAAGATGTTATCAAAACCGGAACGGAATTATTGTGTAACACGGAAAGGGTTGTTGGCTATAGTCGAATGTGTTAAGCACTTCCATAAGTACCTCTATGGCCAAAAATTTCTTCTACGGACGGATCATGGAGCTTTGCGCTGGTTGTTACAATTCAAAAATCCAGAGGGACAAGTAGCACGTTGGATCGAACGTTTGCAAAGCTACGATTTCCAAATTGAACATCGGAAGGGAAGCGCACATGGAAATGCCGACGCATTATCAAGAAGGCCATGTCCCGTGGAATGCAAGCATTGTGGGCGTGTGGAGGGTAAGGAAAACATCATCGATATTCGGCTCATGCAAGTGCTACCTGATGAGGAATGGACTGATGAAATGATCAAGAAGGAGCAATTACGGGATGCTGACCTATCATTCATCATGGAACATAAGGAAAAGGAACACCGGCCCACATGGAGTGAGATAGCTGACAAAACTCCCATTGTAAAAGCATATTGGGCTCAATGGGATAGCCTCCACATAGAAAATGGATGTTTAAAACGAAAGTGGGAAAGCACGGATGGCAAAGTAAAACAATTGTTGGTAGTGGTGCCAAAAGATCGGATAGCGGAAATCCTCAAGGAGTATCATGGAGGAGCAAGTGGAGGTCACCTAGGGATTAATAAAACATTAGCCAAAATTCGCCAACGTTTCTACTGGTCCGGATGTAGGCAGCCAGTAGTAGAATGGTGTCGAAGATGTGACCAATGTGCGGCAGTAAAGGGACCAGCACGAAAAAGCCGTGGAACCATGAAACAATATAATGTCGGGGCACCATTTGAGAGAATTGCAATGGATGTGGCGGGGCCATTTCCGACTACCGAGAGCGGAAATAAATATGTGCTAGTAATAATGAATTATTTCAGCAAATGGCCGGAAGTGTACCCGATGCCCAATCAGGAGACAACAACAATAGCCATGGTCAACAACTGGATTAGCAGATTTGGTGTACCGATGGAAATTCACACGGATCAAGGAAGGAATTTCGAATCGGTGGTATTTCAGGAGATATGCCAGATGCTTGGAATCAATAAAACAAGAACGACGCCTTTACATCCACAGTCGGACGGTATGGTGGAAAGATTCAATGGCACATTGGAGGAATATCTAGCAAAGGTTGTTGAAAGGAACCAACGCAACTGGGATCGACATATACCGATGTTTCTGATGGCTTACCGATCAGCGGTACATGACACAACAGGAGTGACACCAGCTAAAACCATATTTGGGAACAATCTGCGATTACCAGGAGATTTAAAGTTTGGGGCTGTTCCATCAGCAGCTCTATGCGGACAGGATTACGTCGACCGGATGAAAGAGGAACTTAATGAAATACATCAATTTGTACGGGAGAAAATTCGAATATCAAGTGATCGAATGAAAGCTCGATATGACATACGAGCAAATAATCAAGGCTTCGAGGAAGGACAATTGGTATGGCTTCACAACCCGCAACGGCAGAAAGGATTATCACCGAAGTTGCAACCCACATGGGAAGGACCTTACACTGTCATTAAAAAGTTAAACGACGTGGTTTATCGCATACAGAAAGGACGGAAAGGTAAACCAAAGGTGGTGCATTTAGAACGTTTGGCGCACAGAGGAGGTGATCTGGATCCTGTTCGGGACGAACAGGCTTAGGTGGGGGTAGTGTTACGGTGACACCTGGATTAGAATAGAATAACTTAATTTCATTAATTGTTCAATGCATTTGTGATTTATACTCAACATTTAGGCGTCATTTCTATACTAACATATTTACTCGATGCGCATTTAGGATTATTCTGGAAACAAATATTTTGGTATATAAGGGCGCGCGTTGACGTGGAATGCTGAGTCTTATTTTAAACGTGATACAGTGAAGGTTAAATAGAAAGATTATTAAAGTGATTATTAAAGCGATTATTAAAGTGATAATTAAAAAGTGTGTTATAATTATAATAATTAATTGTGAATTTTGTGTTGTATAATAAATTGTGTTGTGTAAATAAATTGTGTGAGTTCAAATTTGAAGCAGTTGTATTTATTCACAATCCAGTGATTCGAACCTTGAGTGACAAGGCAAAATCGTAACAATATATATATATATATATATATATATATATATATATATATATATATATATATATATATATATATATATATATATATATATATATATATATATATATATATATATATATATATATATATATATATATATATATATATATATATATATATATATATATATATATATATTCGAGGTTGATAAAGTAGAAATCTGTATACCGACATCTGTCAAAGATAAACGTGAAGTACGCTGTCATTTATTTAGTTGACATTCTGCCATTTAAGAATATGGAGCATTTAACAATCACAAATTGGGTGTTGGAAAAACAGGCCGTCGATGCTGATTTTTCGAACAAAATTTTCTTCAGTGATGAAGCTCATTTTTCGCTTGGTGGATACGTTAATAAGCAAAACTGTAGAATTTGGGGCTCAGAAAATCCACAATTGATTGTAGAGAAGCCATTACACCCGGAAAAAGTCACTGTTTGGTGCGCATTGTGGTCTGGTGGTGTGATTGGGCCGTATTTTTTTGAGAACAACCATGGACGAACCGTTACCGTCAATTCTGAGCGCTATGGCCGCATGTATGGCCGCATGTTAACCGATTATTTTTTTACGAAAATCGAAGATTATGATCTTGACGATATGTGGTTCCAGCAGGATGGAGCAACCAGTCACGTAACACGAGCAAATCGAGATCTTTTGCAAGAGAAATTTCCTGGACGTTTGACTTCGCGATTGGCTGATGTCAATTGGCCTCCAAGATCCTGTGATTTAACGCCTTTGGATTTCTTTTTGTGGGGCTACGCGAAAGATCGTGTTTACGCAAACAATCCTCAAACTCTTGACGAATTGAAAACTAATATTCGTAAGGTAATGGCCGAGATACCGCCCGAAATGTGCCGAAAAGTCATTGAAAATTACCTCAAAAGAATCAAAGCCTGTAAGAAGTCCCGTGGAGGACATTTGAATGATATCTTGTTTAACTAAAAATGGCAAGGATCAATCTGTAAAATGAAATAAAAATTACAATACATTCCGAATATTTTGTGTGTTTTTTTTAAGTTTACTTTATCAACTTCGAATTGGATAACCCTTTATATATATATATATATATATATATATATATATATATATATATATAAATATATATATATATATATATATATATATATATATATATATATATATATATATATATATATATATATATATATATATATATATATATATATATATATATATATATATATATATATATATATATATATATATATATATATATATATATATATATATATATATATATATATATATATATATATATATATATATATATATATATATATATATATATATATATATATATATATATATATATATATATATATATATATATATATATATATATATATATATATATATATATATATATATATATATATATATATATATATATATATATGTATATATATATATATATATATATATATATATATATATATATATATATCTATATATATATATATATATATATATATATATATATATATATATATATATATATATATATATATATATATATATATATATATATATATATATATATATATATATATATATATATATATATATCGAAATTATTAGAAGCCCCGAACTTAAATTCTTCAGATTGCCAGACATTAGCTTACGCTGACGACCTAATTATATATTCGACAGGCAACAATATTTCACGTATTAGGGAAAAATTACAAACAGGATTAAATTATATAAACAAATATTTCACGGAATGGAAAATAAGAATAAATACCACAAAATGTGAGACGATCTTATTTCGACCGCCACTTGCTAAACTAAACAGGAATATTCGAAAAAACTGCCGAAATTTAAATCTAAAAATAAATAACATCGAATTAAACCAAAGCACAACGGTTAAATATATAGGGTTAAATATGGATCAATATTTATACTTCAACAAACATCTGAAAATACAGATTAGCAAAACAAATGGCGCGTTTAAAGCACTGCAACCATTATTTTTTTCTAGATATCTGGATAAAAACGTGAAAATATTGGCTTCTAAGACACTTATACGTCCCTTAATAACCTACGCCGCACCCATATGGTACAATACAAGCAGCGCAAACATGGACAAATTACGAAAGTTGGAGCGGAAATGTCTACGAGCATGTACGGCTAGATACAGGAAACTACACAACCTAAACGAATATTATTCAAATAAGAATTTGTACGACTATTCAGACATAATGCGAATTGATTCTTTTATCATCAAATTAATAAGGCAACATATAAACCGCTGCTCAATCAGTCAAGAAAATTCTTAAATATCAAGGCCATATCTGATGGATACGGAGACATACAAAGACTACATTGAACATGGATATCCACCACCCGAAAGTTTTGTATATTTGGATGCCAAAAATTTCATTTAGAATGAATTTGGCATTCCAATAATATATCATATTTTTAAACGTACCAACATCAAATATTTTAATCAAACTAATTTTAGCAACAGAGAATCACAACGATTTAGCACCAGCATTTCAAACAGAGATGTTAAAGAGCATCAAAAGGCAAAAGGAAAATATTGGTGGTTGCAAAGTTAAGCTAACTACAAAAAAAATGAAATTAGTCATTTATGTAATTTATTAGGTTTATCAGTAAACTCGGGCGCTTAGCAGAAGCAAAAAAAAACTCTAGTCATATGATACAAAAATGTATACATAATCATAAGGATTGATAAATTTTTTTACAGCATTTTTATTTGTCAATAAAAAAAAAAAATCACATACTTAGAAATATTTTCTATTATAAATTAATGGATAAGCCCATACCCGTGTTGTATTAGTAATTTAAGGAAAATGTTTATGCCTTGAGAGCTAGGAAACTTGGCCAATGAGGACAATTAACTAAAAAAAAAACAAAGGAATATATTGAATGTAACGTTTTTATTATTTCTCTTACAAATAAATAAAATTTAAATTTACAAATGTAATGCTGAAATAAAAATAATAAATGTAAAAAAAAAACCGTTTACATCGCAAAAAAACATTCGGATCGCATAATTACGCTTATGAGCACCATCTATCGAATAATACGTAAACTAATGCTATTTTAAAAAAATAGCGGTTAACCCAGATATTGTCATTGCAGGGATGATATTAGAGCAACTTACAGTAGGATCAACAAGAGCGTGTACGGCATAACTGTACTTAAAACTACAGGAACAAATATGGGCGGGGCTTAAATCGGTTTTGTATTGATTCCTTTTGAGTGCTTTAAAACAAAAATTAGTTTAACTGCAGCTGTTTAGCGGATAACATATATGAAAGAAACGAGTACAATTTATAAAAAATGATTTGAAGCGGTGTGTTAAATGCACATCCGAAAGGACCAAAAATGTCGGTTGCTAGTGCAGCAAAATATATAAAAAAGTCGAAAACATTTATACAGTGGCAATATTCTGGTTTTCCCCGGGAATAGGGAATTGGGAATTAGTGACGTTTTCTAGTAGTTTAAGCGAATTTTTTATTCCCCAAAGTGTATTCTGGCGTTTGGGAATTTTTTTTGTTGGGAAAAAATAATTCCATTTTATAGCAGTTTTCACGTTAATTTATTCCATTATTTTTGGGGAATTGTAATTCGTACCTTTTTGAATTTTGAAACATTATTTTTGCTAATAAATATATATTTAAAAATAAATTAAACTTGTATTAAGATCGCATTACGTGTTTTAGTTTATAAATATTTACATAAAAGAAAAATTCCCCAAAAAATTATTTTCTGCCTGCCAGAATACACATTTGGGAACGGGAAATATAAACATATTTGGGAATTAGAGCAATTTGTAATTACAGCAAAATATTTTCCCAATTCCCCCGGAAAACCAGAATAGGGCCACAGAAGAAATTTTTTTACACATTATTCAATGAATAAAAATGTTGACGATTTGCCAGATAGAGGCAAAATCCGAACCACTACAAAAAAGAAGAATGGGGCCAGTTTGTTAAAGATGCGGATTACGTGAAATTCGCTTACAAGATATGTATTTTACAATAATAAATATTTTCAAAGTCACTTTACATGATTTTTATATTAAAACAAATCTTAAATTTTTAGCTTCGCATCTTTAACATGTGGTCCTTCGAGCCGGATGAACTTTTGTTTGATCCGTTACAAATAAGTGCTTTTCATTTATATTGGCAGATACGCGATCACTTCAACGAAAAGTTAATCGGTTGGCTCAAGTAGAAAATTTCGTAAAAGGCAATCTTCTTTAAGAACCAGTTGAGCGGATCAAAGCGCAAGTTATACTTTTAGCTGAGGAATAGGAAGACTACAGATCAAGCGAAAAAAATTGTAGAGACTTACCTGAGAATGCAGATACATATACAAGTTATTATCGAGACCAAATATTTTGCAACCAAAGGAAAATTAATGCAAGCCGAGCTGATATTAGGTAAGGATGAGCGCCCTGGAAATCTTGATTACAACTTAAATGAACTTGTAGCTAACTAACGATCTTTTTTGAATGAACATGAAGTAACAACCTTGAATCTAATGAATGAATGTATCAACATTTTCCGGGATTTATTCTGAGTTTGCTTCCTTTCGTGGTTTATTTGAGGCGTCAATTAATAGTTATCTAAAAATTCCGAAGGTACATGCAGTACTTGAAAGGGTATCTGATAATAAAATGATAAATAAGCGATACGACAAAAGGAACATGTGACTGCGATGCTTTTGAAACAATTTATGGATCAACCTAGCATTAACACGTAAAAATGCGAAATTACTTATCAAACGGTTAACTCTTGGTATATAATCAACGAAAGGGATTTTATCAGTCAACTCTACGTCATTATATTCTTCATCAGAAACAATACAAATTAAGGTTCTTGTTCTACAAAAATTAACTAGTTGTCTTTCCATCGTGCAAGGTAAATCTCACCAATTTAAAGCAATTCGAAAACATAAAATTGGCAGATCCATATTTCCATACACCCGGGGCAATAGACATAAAAATTGGGGCCAACCGATTTTTTAATGTGCTACAAGATGTTCGTGTTGCTATTTTAGAAGACAAGTTAATCGCTCAATCAAAATCCGAGGTTTGGTTGGATCCTGCCGGGAGAAGTTACCAGAAAAGGGAGTGATTACGGTCAAACGAGTCTCAATTTCCACATTGGCATACATGTAGACGAAACCTTTAAAAAATTTTGGGAAATGGAAGAGATTCCTGCGTGCGATCCTTGGTATATAGAAGAAAATGACTGTGAAAAAGATTTTAAAACAAAGTTTAAAGTCACACCAATGGTAAATTCATAGTAAAGTTACCATTTAAAACTTCTCCTTTAGCTTTAGGGAATTCGTTAGGGAGTGCCAGAAGGAGATTTTCAACTGAATATGCGAGAATCATTCGTGAGTACATCAACTTGGGTCATGCAAACCAGATACCCAACACAACGATAGGCGATTAAATCGAAAATTGCTACTATTTACCGCGTCATGCCGTTTTCAAAATGGGCAGTACCACAACAAAGCTGCGTTTCGTTTTTAATGGATCAAGCAGAACAAAATCTATCAACGATCTTCTGACGATGGACCCTACAATTCAACCCACTTTGTTTACAACGCTTGTTAACTTTCGGTACGGTAAAATTACACTTACAGCCGATATTGAAAAGATGTATCGTCAGGTTTTAGTAGCCGATGGATATCAAGATTTCCAAAGGATTCTGTGGAGAGAACAGGTTAGTGAGCCGTTAAAGCATTACAAATTAACCACTGTTACCTTTGGGATGGCTAGTTCAGCGTTCTTAGCGATTCGTTCACTTTAACAAGCTGCATATGATTTCCAAGAAGATTATCCGATCGTTTCTAATGAAATTCAGCGTAAATTTTACATAGACGATTATATATCTGGTGCGGACACTTTGGAGTAAGCTAAATACCTGAAAGAACAGTTAACAAAAATACTCTCTCTAAGAGGTTTCAACTTGCGAAAATGAAAATCTAACGCTTCTGAATTACTGGATCAGCCATTAGACGAACACAAATCTATAGTTCCGCTCGATGAAAATAATTCGAACACAAAGATACACGGACTTAATAGAATTCAAAGGAACATGTGTTGTCATTTAAAGTCAATCTTTCAGAGGAAATCATACCAGCCAAGCGATCCTTAATATCTAATGCGCCGAAAGTTTTTGATTCTCTTGGTTTACTTTCTCCATCGATAATTTTGGCTAAAATTATTTATCAGCAATTGTGGTTAAGAAAATTATAATGGGATGACATCGCTATGGTATGGAATAGGCTCAAAACAGAACTTCGACAGTTCGAACAGCACAAAATTAAGAGATATATGCAAAAGAAAGGGATACAGCTTCATGATTTTTGCAATGCGAGCGGAAGAGCGTATTCAGCAGTAGTCTGCAATTCGCTATTCCCAACGATTTTCAAATGAAAAGGGAGAAATTCAAATAGAACTATTAGCACAAAAAAGAAAAAGTGCACCCATAAAGCAGATAGTGCTCCCAAGATTGAAATTATGCGGTGCGCATTTGCTGGTGAAAGTATTAAATGAAGTAAGGATCCGAAGATGTGTCAGTGTGCGGATGAACAGATTCCTCTATAGTTTTAGCTTGGTTGGAAAACACAAACCGAAACCAAATGGAAAACATTCGTAGCCAACCGCGTATCAGAGATTCAGCTGTTATTACCGAGAAACCATTGGAATCATGTAAAGTCAGAAAGAAATCCAGCAGACTATGCTTCAAGGCGTGCCGTACCAATGAAACTATTGACAATCTATCAGTGGTGCATGGTCCGCCATGTTTAATTCAACCCAAACACTTATGGCCAACTATAAAACAACAGTTCTTTTTACGATGATACCACTAATTGCAAGAAGAAAAAGCAAACTTCCTCCATAATATCAGTATTTATTACCAAATGCGAAGTTAGTGAAGATGAGGTATTCCAATTAATGTTAAATAAGACGTACATTTTCTTCAAAATGTGAGAAAGGAAAAAGGAGTTCATTTGACAGCAGCATTAAATCTTAGAGAGATATATCAGGCCACAGGAAAACTATTAAAATAGGTACAATGCAAAAATACCCCAACGAGATAAAACTATTAGAAAAGGTTAGATGCTATCTAAAAATGAAAAACTTTCCACACTAACGCCGTTTCTAGATACAAATGGCTCTGTTGCTTGTTGGTGGAAGGTTAGAAAATTCTTTATGTGCGTATGATGTCAAATACCCAACCATTCTACCTAAATCCCACATCTTTAGTAGAATGATTATTTCCTTTTACCACAAAAAATATCTCCATCCCGGAGAAAAATTCCCATCTAATTCGGCAGGCATACTGGATCGTGAATGGCAAAGCAGCCGTGAGGAATGAAGTCAGGAAGTGTATTCAATGCTTTAAAAATAAAGCAAAGGCGGCCAGGCCAAGCAGCTTATGGGTAATCTACCAACTGTTCGAATAACTCCTGCGAGACCATTTTCAAGTACAGGCGTAGATACATTACGCGGGGCATCCAATGCCCAATCGCTGAAGATCATGATACGTTCGAAGCTTTGATACCCGCTCATTTTTTAATGGGTCAAACTATAGCAACCGTGCCGAAAACTGATCTAGATAAAATTTCCATAAAGACTACCTTAACAACCTACAACAAAAAACGAAACGGAGAAACCAAGAAGAAAATAACAAGATTGGAGATTTAGTTTTGGTCAAAGAGGACAATTTACCTTCATTGAAATGGCAATGGGTTGCATCTTAGAAGTTCATCCAGATAATCATGGTATCGTTCGAGTCGTCACTATTAAAACCACATCAACAATTATAAAACGACCCATATTCAAAGTCTGCAAACTGCCATTGGAGAAATTTTGTTGACAAATTATAAATATTTATTTTATTATTTATTAAATATATTCGTCAACGGGGAAAATTCTTCGTTTACGCTGTGTAAAAATTGGCGAAAATGAATATTATTATACGAACTACCACCATACAAAATAGAATTATGGAATATGGCTACGCATATGGAAATACTTTGGTCAAACCACTGGTAACACAAAAATACATTGAAAAGCGACTGATAGGGGTCACTTCCGACTGTCGTGGAGACAGACATTTTCTGGAATATGCAACACGGCTTTGCCACTGGACGCTTGTATGGCATGTCTGGTCGCTTGGTTGTCATTTTGGCATCTTCGTCTCGATGATCCTCCGGACTAACCAGTTCGAAGGTGAGATCCTATCTTTCTTGATGAGGACTAATTGACCAATAGTAAGGTTGTTTGTTGTTAACTCTCATCCACTGCTACCGTTGCTGTATTCGAGATAGGTATTTCGTTGCTGGTAGCGATTGAGATGGTTCACTTGCACATCGAGTAGTATGGGTTCTGGTGTCGTGATTGGTACCTCACGATTAAGAAATGTCCTGGAGTGAGGGTGGTGTAGTCATCAGACAAAATGGTCGCGAGTTTAGACATGCAGTGTCGTCAACTCCTCGAGCGTGAGTTAGGTATTGCCCATGATACGCCTTAAATGATGTTTGACCGAATTTACGCCTGCTTCCCACAAACCGCCAAATGCGTGGAAGCAGGAGGAATGAAGTTCCAGGTCGTGCCATCCTGAGCCAATAATGCAGCGATTTCTGGAGTAATCTCTCGTGCTCTGCTGAACCTTTTAAACGAGAAGCAGAAACGGTCTCGAATGTGTAACGCGATGCGATGGGAGATTGGCCTTTAGTTACTGACAACACATTTATGTACGTATGAGCGTGCCAAGGTTTTGATGCCTAGAATCCAGAAGTGCTTCCGTAAATGTGCCAGCATCAGTTGTGGACCACCATGTGGTGTTGTGCGATGTGCTTGCGAGATGAGTAGGATGGTAAGGTGACTGTCCTTGGGAATAATGTTCGGATGCTTCTGTATCTGGCAGGTTCTATTCGTTGCGCCGCCCTCCAACCCGTAATATATCGTCGCTGCCGATAAAAGGGTTCAGAGTTCGAAGTGGTCTCTTGTAAAATAAATGTTCTCCGGATTGGGATCTTCATATCTCCTTCACGAATCAGCTTAACCCAAAACTCGAATGCCCAATGGAGCTCAGGCACGGGATGAACTCTCTCGAATGGGTTATATAATTCATTGTGAGATGGCACGATTTCTGTATTCGTTCTTTAGCGTGGCCACTGATCTTGATCTTCTCGTAACCAACCCGGGTATCGACATAATTTCGATCGGTAGATTAAGTGTAGTCTAAGATTTGTGAAATCCGGCTCTGGCACGTCGAGTGACTGCACAATGACGCATGAGTTTGACGAGTACACTGGCATGGTGATTTTGTCGGATCCATCTGCTAACGTTGTACGAGCATACATCACCGCTGCTTATGCTCCCTCAGAGGCTTCACTGAATGAATGTATCCAACGATCGATTCTAAGAGCCTCCAAGGATTTCAAGCAATCTCGATAAGTGTGCCATCTTTGAGAAATTGAGTTTAGGATCGCTTCATCCCACGATATGACGAGTACCCACAACTCTCGTAGTATGAGTTTTGCGATGATTATGGTAGGAGATACCAAGCTAAGCGGATCGAATATCTTTGATTTCTGATACAGTATTGATCTTTTTGTTAGTGCACAAACGACCGATGATGCACTGGTGTTGAATCCTGGACAATCGGCCGAAGAAGACCAATGAAGTCCGAGCGTTTTGACTGGGTTGTCCTAGTTTAGATCAAGTTGACTAATGTTCGCGGAATTTGCCTGGTATCTCATTGAGAAGCTGTTTACTGTTCGAAACGCCACATCTGAGTAGTTCCACTAATTGCCTCTGGACATCGATTGAGCGGGTCATCAAGTCGTCGATGTAGAAGTCCTTGGATGCGACTTTAACTGCAGTCGGGAATTTTTTCTCTTCATCTCGTGCTAGCTGAAGGATGGTGCGAATTGCGACATGCATCTTCTCATGACCTTCCAAGGTAATGAGTTCTCATTGAATGGCATGGATACGGTGCATCTTTCATCTTCATTGCGATAGTGTATCGATTCGTAGTGTTTTTCGCATTCGGACTTACCGTGCGTTAATTCTCGAGATGGACGACCTTGCCGAAGAGGATGTAACTAAGTTTCGTATTTTGTGCAAATAATGGGCCGTTAATGCCACTCATGCCATCACCCTTGTTGAAACATCTCAATGATGTCGGCTCGGAGTAGCATGATAATAATGAGGATCCTCGAGTTTCAATTGATTCAAGTGTGGCCATTGATGCGTGTCAATTGATTGGAATGGTAATGTGCCTGTGATCTTCTCGACCACGAGAAGGGTATTGAATCGATTCGGGCATGTAACACGAATACGATTTATTGCGAATTGAATGTGACATAGGCGTCTCGTTCGCACAGATTCCACTGACCGTGACTAAGGCTGGTCTACTCGCTAACCCGATGCGATTCGCTGTACTTCCCGATATGAAGCTGGCCTGGGAATGGGATCCCGAATCCAACAAAGCTCGAACGACGAAGTTTTGGTTTGAGTGTGATACGATGGCGATTGCTGTTGCGAGCAATACATTCGTGATTGGAGATGCGTCTTTTGTTGCAAACCCGGCACAAACTGGATTTGTAATTCGAACTGATTTGACCTGTGCACAGGCAGTGAAGTACAACTCGGGTGAGATTTGATCTTTCTTCGAATGATAGAAAATTAAATTGTCACACTGTACGTGATGCGTAACGCATGCGATGATGACGGAATCTCCTTGTGCGACAGTGGTGGATTCAATCATCTTCAGTGATATATCTGTTGTTCAGGAAACCGATCAGATGTAACACTTCTATGTAAGTAACATTTTTCAATGTCGATCGGTTTCTGGATCCAACTTGTATGCAAGGAAGTTACTAAAATTATATCTCATGTGGTGACTGGTACTCCTAAAACCGTCAAGAGTCTTGCGCAACCCCACAGCTTATTCGATTTGTGGTACAGGCATGGTTCGAAGATGACTGCCAATGATGAACCTACGGTGGTTGTATCGATCTCGTAATATGAGCCATGCTTCCTCATAATTGTCGTTGATGTTGCTTATAGATTTGAGCAATGATGCTGCATCTACAGTTAAGTTCGCCTTTAGATAGTGTTGCTTTTGCGAATTGGGCAACTGTAAGCCGACAAATTCTAAAACTCGGTCTAGGTTGTGTAGTCGAGGTCAGTCGTGGTAGCGAGCTGTCTCTAAGTTCGTCACGAGGTAATAGTCATCCGCATGGTCGTGGTTACCATGCTCTTCATCGAGTTCCTCTTCACCGCACACGGCCTCGATATGACCCTGTACGCCGCAGACTCATTATTCCGGGACATCGATCTGCGTCTGTATGAGTTCGTTGCCGATTCCTGGCGTGTCGATCGAGTGCGCCTTACTCTTACTCACTGCACTTGAGGACCAGCGGGTCCGACATTGCGCGTCGACAGCGACACTTGCTTGAAACGAAGTTGTCATTGTGCCGCCGAATTATGTTGGTTTCTTACCCGAAAGTTTAGACCGAAATGTTAAATTTTCTTACCCATGAGAGTTGTTTCGGCACGGCACGAACAATACGATAAATCCGGCTCGCAGGACCAAAAATGTTGCTGCGAAAATGCGAAATCGAAATAAGATGCAAAAATTGCAATGATTTATTGCGATTAAAATACAAGTAAAAATGATTCTTTAATTGAATTACGTGCCGTGTTGCTCGACGAAAGGGTTGAATAAGAAGGAAGGCATTTTCCATTCGGAAACGTCATGCGGACATGTAGCGAACGGCCCGATATTGTATTGGCTAATGGGCTGTCTGTCCGATGTTGTATTATTTAGGGTTGCCTTGGTATGATTGGTGTGTTATATGATGCCCACCGATAGGTGTTACCTCCAACTATTGCGGAGGATTTTACTGTCATCTCCAACAAAGGTCTATTGCGGAGACTTTTACTGTCATCTCCACAAAGATCATCATCAGAGGTCACAAGATTAAATGAGGTCATCACAATTGGGGGCACCTGAGTTGATAACCACTTCGGAGTTTATCGGTGATGACGTATATGGCAAACAATGCATTGATAATAGCAATGAACCTCTAGCCGTTGGGACATAGATGTTAGAATGCCTGTATCCACGCCTACTGAATCAATATCCGCCATAGGTGGCGAACTATGTAACAGATAGGGCGACGGAATCACTGCTCGATAAGATGCAACTCTGGTACCAAGGTCCTCAAGAACATTGTATAACTGCGACAATCCGTTCACGATTTCCGCAGGACAAGCCTTTACGGTATCTGCAACTGAACCATCGGACTGATTCCGGCGGTTGAATTCGCGTCTCTCATCACTGCATAGCCAGAAGACCGGTTCTTTTATTTCGTCGATCATCTTATACGCGCCATCCGCCAAGTCATCGCACAACGCATGGTACCATTTATGGCATCTCCCATCGCACAGTACAGCTTTCCTATTATTGCTAACCACTTTGCATAACTGTCTACCATTAGCCATGATACCATAACCCAATCCGCAAACAAAAAATTTATTTCGCGTTTAAAACGTGCAGCATAATCAATATGAAGTCTATTCAGCCGTTCGGATGTCAAAGACGCACTGCTTTACGCTTAAAATAAGTCATAATAGATTTTTTATTCCTAATTTAAAACCTTATTTAATATTCAAACACAATTTTTTTTTGTATTAATTGACGGCTCTCTCGAAAATAAATTTAAACTAAAATCTGCATCTCAAAAATGGCCTTACATTTTTTTTATTTCATTTCTATTTGTGTTGAAGCTGCTTCACTTCAGGTTTTAAATTAGCAATAAAAAATCTATTGTGCATATCCACACTAGGGTAACTTTTATCCGGTAACTTTTTCGTTTCTTTCCCCTTTACCAATAAAATCGGTTTTTTCTACGTCGCAATTTTTTGATTTTATTGGTAAAGCCTAGTACTCAGTTCGATTTCACGTGAAATTTCCATACGATTTTACCAAAGTGAAATTAGAAATGAAAAATTTCATTTCTGTTTTCGTTTTGTAGTACTCAGTTCTCCAACGAAAAAACCAAGTGTGTTCAATACATCAAAGATGGCACGCATAAACTCTCCAAATTATTTTCATGTGAAAATAATGTCTCGGCACATTATTTTCATGCGAAATTTTGACATTTGTTTGTTTTTGGCAAAAACAAATTTTTTAATACAAATAATTTAATAATTTTTTAAAATTATTTTATGCATGTCTACAAATTTATACGTTAAAATTAAAAATTCTCCAAATAAAATTTCATTTCTATTTCACGCGAAAATAAATAGATTTTTGGAGACCGCGTTAAAATTTCATTTCACTTTGAACTGAGTACTAAGCTTAAAGGGGAAACAAACGAAGAAGTTACCGGATACCAGTTATCCTAGCGTAGCATCAGCCATTAGGACTTATTTTGAAGCGTGAAGCAGTGCTTCTTTGAGCATTGGTTAAACTGTAAAACCACACAGAAATATTTCTTAAATGAGATGATGATATGATAGATGCAAATCGAATTTTCATCATCGATTACAATCGGTGATGCTAATAAACACAACTAAGACCCTCTGATGGAGTGCAGAATTCAACACCGACCCACCGTCCATGTCATTGTACAGGTTGACATGGAGCTTGTAAGTGCAGGTGGACTGGGTATACTGTAGTTGTGTGAGTAGTGTGTGAATGCGTGGTATCACAATGGGCCAAAAATGGCCTAAGTGTCAACCACTGAAACCTATTTCACTATTGAAATGTAGATAAACTCAATAAATGTTTACGTAAAGATTTTCTGTTTAGTTATTAGTAATTTTTTCGTTCCGAACATGACTTATTTTGTTTTTTTATTCATTCCATTCCTTATATTTTTTTTCTTTGCTATTTTTTATTTATGATGCCTTCACGGAACGGGATAATTTTTTATCCAACTCTTTAGCCAATCAAATCTTTATATTCAATTAAGTTCCGCCCAATTTTATCTCAGTTTAATTGAAATATTGCCAACTTTTGAGCAAATAATCTTGGTCGTACCAACATAGTAACAAAAATGAGCAACAATTTTTCAATCAGTTTTGAGATAAATGGATTTTGTTTATTTTTTTAATTGCTAACGCTAAAATGAATAATCTCAGCATCACAGTAGCGTTAGCAATTTCAAATGGATTTATCTCAAAACTGTTTTTTTGTGTTATGACATTTTTTTAGAGGATGTGCGATATGACTTGCATGACAGCCGTAGACAAATTTTTTGAGCAAAAGTTGGTAACTAAATAATCCAGGTTTTTTTTTTCTCGGTCCGTGAAGGCACCATTATTCTAGACGTTTTGAACGTATTCTTTTCGTACTAGATGAAAAGGTAGAACGAAAGGAATATTTTTAATAATAGTGGCCATATTGTTTGTTTGGTTGAATGTACATGTACATACATATATAAAAAATAGTTGTGGTAAAAAATAAAATAAATTAAAGGAAGAATAATATTAAATGTGCGATTAGTAAATATTAAACAACTAAAAAAATGACTAACAAAAATCTTTTCCATTCCTTCCAAATCGTTTTTTTTTATTACATTCTGTTTGGAATATTTTAAAGTCACGTGATCAGCAGTAATCTATTCTTTCTTTGGAATGAATAAAAAAACTGTATTTATATTTTTGTTCATGTTTTAACCTTCAAGATTGGAAGTTTAATTGACTGAGGAATGAATGTTTATTGCATTACAAAAATCAATTATTTTAAGACAAACCGAAAACAACTCTAGCTGCTAGTAGACCTACATAAACAATGATTGTTTTCAAAACGTGCAACGGGGTCACCTTTATGAAGGGTAAATATGATCTACTAATTTTGTACAATTTATACTGGGCATTGTACAAGCACGGACAATCAAAGAAAATTTTTCATTTGAACTAAAAAATTAAAATAAAATTTATTTCTGATAATTCCAGTCATCGTTGTATGTGTGATTTTTCGTTAAACTGCATATACGTGTACCTACGTTTGTTTTAGGTTGTCTCTGGTATAAGTAAGGCATAATAAATTCAAGGAATAAAAAAATAGTCAATATTTGAATAACAGTTAAAATTAAATTATGTATATAATTTAATAATTCCTATCTGTTAAATTTACATTTGAAGGGTGTTAAAAAATATTTTTGTGAAAATCAAAATATTAAGAACATTAAAATATGTTTACATATGTAATTTTTTTACTTTTTTTTGTTTTGTGGTTTATATTGTACTAGGCCGATTACCTTTGATGGACTTCATTTTCGAAGTAGGCCTAAAACTATATCGGTTGATTCGAAATTAGAGGACATATGTTTCAAAATAAAAACACCATTTTGACAAATCCTCGATCCTAACGTTATCTCGAATATCGGTATTTCGTTCGGTGTAATCCAAACGCCATGTTTTAAAATATTAATATTAAATACTGCTTTTATTTTAATTAAAATTTAACTTAAGTTATATAAATAAAATTAAAATACCTTAACCTCTTTAAGTACATTTAAACAATTATAAATAGGCGTGACCAATTCACTTCAAAACTGCAACTCATAAAATTAAATGCAAATATCTTAGACTAGGAATAAACAGAACCAGAGTACAGCGACAAAATAAATTTGTCTGCCGGCGATGTCGCTTTGATCAGCACAACAAGAAAAATAATAACAAATTAGCCCTAAAGCGGCCACATGAAATTGCCAACAAAGTTAATGCTGGCGGCATGAAATTTGATCGACTCTGGAGCCGAGGCAACAAATTTAAAAATGTCAACTCTCGGTCGAGCAAATTTCATGCGGCCGCCTTAAAAGAGCTCATTTATCTTTTTATCGATTGTTTAATTTTTTTTTATATAAAACATTGTCCATTTACATAAAATCCATTTAAAAACAGTTCTAAAAATTTAATACGGACATAATACTACAAACAAAGGAGATTTTTCATTTGAATTAGAAAAAAGTACAACAAAATTTGTTTCTGATAATTCCAACGTCATTGTTGCATCTGCGATTTTTCTTTAAACTGTGTATACGTACACGCAAAAAAACAAAGTATTTTTGATTGTGTTCGACTATTTACAAAAAAATGTATACGCAGTTTAAATGTCTTCGTTTACGTTCAAACTAGTTGGTAGTACTGGAGCGCCGACGTCAAAATTATAATAGATTCTAAAACAAATTCGGCCCAGCGACATTAGTTGTGAGCATGTGTATTTTAATTTGACAGATCTTGTCGCTGAATCTCATGATCCTGTTTACATCTTTAGGTCATGAGATTTTCATTCAAGTCCGGTTTATGACTATGGATACAAAACACGGATTTTTCATCCCATCGTTTTAATCAATTAAATCACTTAAATTATACAAAATACCCGCCTCTTTCCATATAAAAGAGTTGAATAAATCACGGATGTGGGATTTTTATCCATAGTTATGAATCGGACTTCATTTTCGTATGATCGGTTGAAACTAATTCCTAGCTATGTCAACAAATTAGTATAACATATTTATTTGGTATAATTCGGTAGTATTATTAAAACAGAGCACAGATGCTGTCTATATATTGATAACCGAGTCATCCCCAAATGCAAAAAACTTTTCCTTATGACTTTTACCTTATGAAGAACATACCCAACCCGCCGTTCCACACTTTGATTCTTTCCTCGTTTAGGAAACGAAAGAATAAAAGTGTGGAACGGCGGAATATAAACTTATAGACAGAATAAAATTCTAACACCCCGATGCTGAAGCAGTCACTGATTGAAAAATTTCATTGATTGAAAAAAATGGTCCTAGGTAAGACTTTTTGTCTTTGTTTTGAGTTTTGTCTTAATTATGACACTTTTCGAGTTATGCGCATCTTCAAGTTATTGGTCACAGACTACATGCAGAATTCGAAAAGTTTCATACTAACGAGTAGACTTAGAATAAAGACAAAAAGTCTTACCTGACATTTTTTCAGTCAGTGGCTGTGCTTCAGAACCGGGGTGAACTATACATACATGTATTTCATTATTATTTATTTGTGTGCAAAATTTTGACATTAATTTTCAACCTCCCAAGCTTTCCGAAAATTAATTATTTAAACACTAATTCCAGTAAATATCAAATATAGTTTTCAAAATTTATTTAACGCAACTAAAAATGGATATCGTTCCGATTGAATCATAATAAATAATTGGCATCAAATTTAAGACGCAGTTAACTTCGTTGTATTTTTCATAAGGCAAAAGTTAAGTTTCCCCATAAGGCAACCACCAACTTAACGAGCAAATAATTTTCTTTTCCACAAAATATGTATTTTTCAGGCAAAAGTCATAAATTTTCTATTGGGGATGCCCTCGCTGTTATTGAAAATAATCTTTGATTAAATTCGAAGTCATCTTCCGCTGGAATATAATATACATACTTCACAAAATACGAAATCTCACGCTATTATTCTGAATTTATTTTTCTAATGACAGAACTCCTAACAAACTACTGAATTGATTTAATACCTTTAGTTAATTTCGTTTTTAACGCCATTACTTAATCTTAATATGTAGGGTATCACTATTTCTATTTCAATTGGTCCTATTAAATTTGAAAAAAATAAATCTTCGATTATTTGTGGTTCTAAGGCACGTAACAAACGTAATTGTAGTAATAGCTTTGGAAATCGATTGCTACTCTCATTAGATTTTTTTTCAATATAATTTTTAAGGCATTTATACGATAGCTCTTGTATTTTTTCAACTTGTTGCTTTTTTCCGGTATCAACAATATTATCCGAACTAAACAGGCATATCATTCTTAGATAGGCATACTCGTATTCATCTAAATTCAACTGTATTGTATTTTGGATAAAATTTTGTAACTTATAGATATGTTGCGATAATTTTTTTACCTTTTCCGAATTTAATTTATCGTTTATTATTGAATTTTTTAAATGATTCACAAATGAAGTGAGAATTGTGTTTATCGATAAATTTTTCGAGCACTGGGCCAATCCGATTACGAACAGTTCAACCCATGCATTTTTTATTAGATTAATTTGAAGCTCATCATTTAATATTTTGAAGGCTTGAATTTTTTTAAACCAGTATATCGATAAGAAAAGCAGCCGACTGCCACATTCACATAAATAGTGCATACTCAGATACGTTGGTAATAAGGTAGGTGTAATTAAATTAAATGTTATATTAGATTCATTAATTAGAGGTAAATCTAAATTCAGTATATCGTAGTATACGGAACTATCATCGAAACCACTTGCAATGATTTCACCAACCCCATTACTATTCACGTCCACATTTTCAAAACTGATAGTGGAGATTAAATCAAGTGACTCATTCATCACATTTTTATCGATTATGGATTGTATATAATTAAGCGTGTCGGACGAATTTGCCATTTGTCCGATTCCGGTAGTTAAAGATGATGAAGTTGTGGTCGTTGCAGTTGATGTCACAGATGATAACACGGAATTTTTGTTATCCATTGATGTATCATCGTCATTATTTGATTGTGAATTCGGTGATAAATTTTGTGGGTCGTTGTACATCAAAACTGTGTTAAATTAAATGGTCGCTAAATATTTTACAGATCATAATAATAGAAATCAATTACACTTACGTGATTTTTTTCCGAGAGACGTTGTTAAATCCGGAAAATTAAACCGCACTGGAAGTGCTCCACTAGCAGCCGCATCTTGCTGTTGCAGCAACAAATCATGCCGTACGGCCAAGTGATTATGAGTATTGTTGTATGAATTAACCAACGAATTGAGCACAGCTGATTGGGTTTGCTGTATCGATTGTTGCTCCTTTTTATCGACAATAGGTTTACGTTCATGCTGCACAGCTAAAAAATTTGATTATTTACAATAAAGAAAAGAGAAAAATTGGTCTATTACAAAGAAATGAGCACAAAAAAAAATTTACAATCACTTCGCATTCCACAAGCCAAACACTTCTGCAATCGGCAATATTGACACCGATTCCTATGATGTTTAGTTACTTCACAATTCATATTGCCACGACACTGGTACCCCAGTTGCTTTCGAATCGATCGCTTGAAAAAACCCTTACATCCTTCACAGCTTATAGCACCATAGTGACGGCCAGAGGCCCGATCACCACACACTAAACATAATTCAATATTCATAAAATTCCCGTGACTATTTAATTTTAAATGTGTTTTATCGTCAAGGATTAAATGAGATTTATCGTCCGAAGTCGTTTGTAAATCCATTATACCTAGTTAAATTGTTACAAAAAATATAATTTCAATTTACACTATTGTTTGATTTTCTGAATTAAATATGAAAGACACTACGTAAAAATGTCAAAATAATTAAAATACATAATAATAAAATGGACGCTACGATTAATCACCCTTACAACCAAATTTATGTGTACATTATATGCGAGCAAAAAGCAAGGTCAAGGCCATTGATTGATTTTCTAAGCACCCAAGTATTTTTACTTTCAATTTTTCTGGCGATATTCGTACTTAAGTACTAAACTTAGTCTAGTATTTTTCTAAGTTTGAGTTACAATTTATTAAAATAAAACGTATGAGCGTGTCGCGAAAATTCGAAACTGGACGAAACTCATTATAAACATTTTATTGCATGTGTATGCGTATTGAGAAATATTTGGCGGGAACAATTGTGCTTGTGTTTGTTAAAACGGCAATTTCAAATTTTGGTTCTAAAATTAAATGTTTTTAAAGAAATATTTTTGTTTTTGTAATATAAAATGATTTATTAAATTTATTATTTTTTTTATTTTTTTTTTTTTCGTTAATTCGTACTTTAGAATATCGCCAGAAAAATTGAAAGTAAAAATACTTGGGTGGGATATTTCCGAAAACACCTATTACTACGTTATATATTAAAAATTCAATCCGGATTGAACCCGGATTGAAATTTCAATATATACGGGATCGAGTCATCTTCGCGTTAACTCGATTCGATCCACCAAATTTGTAGGATCGAGTTAACTCAATCCTTATAAACGCCAATATATACGGAATCGAGTCGAAAAACAACAACAACGAACTATTATAAAAATATTAATAATAAAAGAACGCCATTTTTATTTCGTTTACGATTTATTTGCGTATATATATATTTTTTTAAATATTTTTATTTTTGTTTTAATTTAAATAAATATAGAAATATGTATTTAGAAATTTTTTTTTGACGTTTATCTCAACTCGGTTTCGATTCGATCCCAACATAATCCGCCAATATATACGCTAGAAAAGATAATTCAGTTTCAATCCAAAGTTAACTCTAAGTTGATTCGATCCGGATTGGATCCCTAATATATACGTAGTAATTTATATTGTTTCCATGCAGAGTTGAAAGTGGCTTGAGTTGGAGTTAGCGTTCATGGAAACAGAGTAGAGTTGAGTTTTCGTTAAATTATTTTGAACTCGACGAAACTAATGGGATTGAGTAGAGTTGAAATTCAAAATGGTGGCAAATGAAAAATTTTCATTTTTAATGTCAAGGAAATTTATATTAAAAATTTTAAACCACAAATATATATATTTAAAACAAAAAATTATTTTAAAATAATTTTCCGGACATATAAAATTATACATAGAGTATTATTAGGCACAAATTAAATTAACTTTATCAAGCTGTACCAAAATTTCAACTCAACCTAACTCTACTCCATGGAAACGATCAACACCATTTTGGAATTAACGAAAACCTAATTTCAACTCAACCTAACTCCAACCTTGTTCATGGAAACATGATAATTGTTAAGCACATACGTCATACTAACAATGACACTTGTAACAATCAGCCTTATTCCATAATGAAACATATTTTTTCAGTAAAGACGGAAAAGTGGAGAGTATACATATTAAAATTACGTTAGAGTGACAAAGACAACAAATGTTGCCATAAAAAGTATTGAGTTTCATACTTTTTAAGCACTAAGTAGACACACCAAGCGTCGGCGGCGAGCGGCAAATTTAAGTATGCATTAATTTATTTACGATAGTATAAACAATTATATACCAATTATTTATAAAAAACATTACAAATTTTGGGTTTTCAAAAGAAAAATTGTAATTTTAAGAAATTGTATTGAATGAAGTTGCATCCGCCGCCGCGAAATTATGTCCCACACCAAGCGGCCAAAAAAGTTCGTCCATCGCCGCCGAACATAACCTAAAAATAATGACCTTCGATTCCGTGTTTTCACACTTTGACTCTTTGGTCGTGATTCTTTCCTCATTCCATTCCCCTTCACACACAAACTAATTTTTTGGCAGGGAAATTCTTTTTCAGCAATATTTTTTTTTTGATTCAACTGATTCGCACAACAACAAAAATAAATTTTTCAAGGACATCTTGTTTATTTGTCGTTTTTGGGTTAATTTTAGTTTAATTTGCACTACGAGTGCAAAAAATATATTTTTTCAACCAAGGAAGCAGTTTTTGCATGCAAATAATAAACATTTTTTACAATACGAATACATCAAAAAACATAATTTTACGCACATCCCAAGTATAACAAAACGAAAGTAAAAATTGAGCATAGTATTTTCCTTCGTTTTCATCCAAAATTAACGAAAGTTAAACTTCACATTATAATGATAGTGTTTGTAGCGTATATGTATACTGTGTTGTTACTACTGTATACTGTGTTACCGCAATTTTTCTTTCGTAGGAATGTGTATAGCGTGTAATGTACATGGTTTGTTTTTATTTTTCATGTTCACGACATGAGTTTAATAATTTTATAAAATTTTGTTAAAAAATTTAAAAATGTGCGTTAATTTAAATAAAATTACATCAAAATATATTTTATATCTATTCAAATATTGTTTTCATAAATTAATTAATTTCTAGTTCAGTTTTAAGTTTTTAGGTAGAAAACAAATGCGAAAATAATAAACTTGATGTGCAATAATCATAGTACCTATTTGGAAAATTATTTAAACTTTTAATATTACAATCAAAGAATAATTTCAAATTGTGTAATAATAAAAAATAATTTAAAATTAACTAAAATATAATTTAGATTCGTATATATGTATATATCGATTTATATTTTTATACCTACCGCAAATTTAATAAAATAAAAATATTCATTTTAAACCTAAATTTTTATTTTGCTCTGTAACATTTGGATGCCGCCATCTTTTTCTTCTAACATTTTCAAATATAGCATTTTACATTCATGCACAACCTCGCTCCCGCCATTTTGTTTTTTGTCTTTTCTGTTCACACATACATGTATACAATTCTCCTTTATTGAGTTTCGTTCAGTTTCGAATAATCGCGACACGTTTCATACGTTTTATTTTAATAAATTGCAACTCAAACTTAGAAAAATACTAGACTAAGTTTAGTACTTAAGTACGAATATCGCCAGGAAAATTGAAAGTAAAAATACTTGGGATACATAAAAAAAGAAACGCGCAAAGAAATCAAATGTGGACGGCGATTGCTTTTTTGAAATCATTGAATCACGACGAAAGAGTTAAAGTGTGGCGAGGCTCATTGTGGTTCATACATTTCTCATTCGTCATTCAAGTAAGCACAAATATTATTTACCAAAATGAATGATTATTAAAACAAAAGTCTAAAATTCTCAAAATTATCTAAAACAAAAAAGTTGCCGCGCCGCCCTTGTTGTAAACAGATATGCGCGTCGAGTTGTATGGAACTTTTGGAATTTGACACGCCGCGCTTGGTGTGTCTTGTCCTTTATGGCAACATTTTCCCCAGTAAATTTTACTGAAATTTTTTTTTGTTTCGTTTTGGTACGTGGCGAAATTATATTTTTATTTCGCTATTTTTTTACTGAAAAAATATGTTTCATTGTGGAATAATGCCTCTATTATACCAAGAAAAGTTTACTGTCAGTAAAAACGAAACGACATAAAAATATAGATATTCTTTGTACTAGAATGAAACAAAAAATAAAATCAGTAAAATTTACTGACAGAATATTTGTGTATGTGTTTGTGATGTTGCTATAATAAATTTAAAAAATATGTATCGAGAGTACTTTTTATGGCAACATTTCAATACACATGAAGAAATATTGTATAGCGATAGAAAATATTTTTCTCACACATGTACCATCAAATTTTTTATAGTTAATTATGGTAACGGTCTTTTCTCTTAATTTTGATTACATTATTTTTCATTGTAATTTGTTTCAAAAACCACTTTAAACTTAATAATTGTCAACACACACAACGAGCCGCACCAAAAATAAATTTGTTTGGTTATGTTTTTTATAGTTGCCAAAATTTAGCTATAAAATCTTGGTATTACAACAAAAAAAATGAAATATTTGTCTTCTTCACTCCAATGCAATTTTATATAATTTTTCTTTTTTTTGGTTTTTCAGTATTTTTTACTGACAGTACATTTTTCTTGGTGTAATAGAGGCATAAAGGCTTAAATCAAAAAACATAATTTTACATACATAAAAAAAGAAACGCGCAAAGAAATCAAATGTGGACGGCGATTGAATTTTTTGAAATCATTGAATCACGACGAAAAAATTAAAGTGTGGCGAGGCTCAATTTATCTTTATCAAGCTTTTTTCACACGACGGATAAAAATCTCGGATTTTTCTATCCCATTGTTTTAACCAATTACATCACGTAAATTATACAACATACACGCCTCTTTTCATAGAAAATAGTTGAAACATATTAAAAAAAAATCTCAAATGGAAAAATCCGAGACTTTTATCCGTCTAGTGAACACAGGATACAAGTAGTTTTTCTTGTTGGTTTATTATTTGACATGTACCATAAAACTTATTTGGATATACGAAACGAACGTGACTACTTATATTTAAAAAAGATATTATTTTATTATTATTTTACATAAAATAATAATTTGATAATAATTTTGATAATAATTATAATTTTTTAATATGGGGAAGCGCCAGAAAATGAGTTGTGAGCAAGGAAGGTGAAAACCTTTTTACTTGTGTAAATAAATATAAAGAAATAATAATGTGTACAAAAACCGACGCCTTATGGGGCATTTATATGCGACCAACATTTTTCTCCTGCAAAATGAGAAAGATTTGACATCGACTTTTTGCACATGAGAGACAAGAAAAGAAATATATCCCAACGAAATTTTGCAGATGATTTTTATACTCACTATACAGCAAAAACCTTTGACTATACACTATACAAATCTATAGTTAAAGGCAAAAACCAATATAAAATGTTGCTATAAAATTGTAAATGTTGCCATAAAATATATTCGATCCGAGTATATTTATGACAACATTTAACAAGAAAAAAAAAATATTTCGTATTTATAAATGTTGAAGATTCATAATAAAAACAGACGACATAGATAAAAATGTAAATTCCGCATTTTAATTCATTAAAAATAAATTAATAATGACCCTATAAAAAAATTATGCCATCACTATATATGTTTATTTCTTTCTGGCATATTGAATATTTTTATATAGCGGATAATTTCTTCTTTCTTTCTTTCTTCGTTTTAATTTATTTTTTTGGCTTGACCATTCCTAGTCACATCACCAAATTTTATTTAAAAACTTTCCACTTTAGATATCGATAAAAAAGTATGACGTACTTTTAAACCGAAGGTTTTATTTATATAAATTTTTAATATTTTTTCTTTTCTTGATATGATTGCACTCTGGAAAACCACATGGTACCAACAATTTAGGTCCTTGATGATGGAGTTCCGGAAATGCAATGGGATAATTTCTTATTTGCCTGCAAAAATTTGTAGAAGAAAACAATTTTCTAGAGAGAGTAAATTTTTATTTATCGTTCGTTTATAAAATCAGCAAAAAATAAAATTCTCGAGTAAATCCTCGTTCATAAAATCGGGCCTTATAGTTAATTTGAATAAAAAAAATAAATATTTCAAATAAAATTTATTATTACAAATAAAATTTCTTTATTCCAAATATTTTCAAAAAAAAAATTAAATTGTTTGTCGAAAATTTTTGATAATAAAAATAATTTAGTTTAATGAAATTTTATTTATTTTGTTTTATTTATCAATTAAACATAAATACATATACTACGTATATACTAGGGATTCAATCCGGATCGAATCAACTTAGAGTTAACTTTGGATTGAAACTGAATTATCTTTTCTAGCGTATATATTGGCGGATTATGTTGGGATCGAATCGAAACCGAGTTGAGATAAACGTCAAAAAAAATTTCTAAATACATATTTCTATATTTATTTAAATTAAAACAAAAATAAAGATATGTATTTAAAATTTTTTATATATATACGCAAATAATTGTAAACGAAATAAAAATGGCGTTGTTTTATTATTAATATTTTTATAATAATTTGTTGTTGTTGTTTTTCGACTCGATTCCGTATATATTGGCGTTTATAAGGATTGAGTTAACTCGATTCTACAAATTTGGTGGATCGAATCGAGTTAACGCGAAGATGACTCGATGCCGTATATATTTACAGAGCTCTCACAATAGAAAAACTTTTCCTTTTGCCTTACAAGTTTGTTTGAAAATAAAACTTGAGAAAAAAAAAATTTTTCGTTTTTACCTTAAAGAAAAAGTTAGCAAACTCTAAACTTTTGCCTTAAGAAAATACTAATGAAGTTAGCTAAATTTCAAAATCAGGGTTTTTGTTGTCATTTTCCAGACAAAACATGTTAAAATGCAAATAATAACTAATTTATCGGTTTAATATATCTTAAAATTATAATTAATAATGCAAAATACAATTTCAAAAATATCATTAGTATGAAGATAAATAAAACAAAGTTGGTTTCAATGTATTTTTTGGTTTGCTCATTGTGAGAGATACTCTTAAGGTAAAAGTTTAAGGCAAAAGGTAAAGGCAAAATTTTTTTCTATTGTGAGAGGTCTGTTACTATGTATATATTAGGGATTCAATCCGGATCGAATCAACTTAGAGTTAACTTTGGATTGAAACTGAATTATCTTTTCTAACGTATATATTGGCGGATTATGTTGGGATCGAATCGAAACCAAGTTGAGATAAACGTCAAAAAAAATTTCTAAATACATATTTCTATATTTATTTAAATTAAAACAAAAATAAAAATATTTAAAAATTTTTATATATACATACGCAAATAATCGTAAACGAAATCAAAACGGCGTTGTTTTATTTTTAATATTTTTATAATAATTTGTTGTTGTTGTTTTTTGACTCGATTCCGTATATATTGGCGCTTATAAGGATTGAGTTAACTCGATTCTACAAATTTGGTGGATCGAATCGAGTTAACGAGAAGGTGACTCGATCCCGTATATATTGAAATTTCGATCCGGGTTCAATCCGGATTGAATTCTTAATATAAGCTTAGTACTCAGTTCAAAGTGAAATGAAATTTTAACGCGGTCTCCAAAAATCTATTTATTTTCGCGTGAAATAGAAATGAAATTTTATTTGGAGAATTTTCAATTTTAACGTATAAATTTGTAAACATGCATAAATTCATTTCTTTATTTTACGTAAATAATTTAGATTAAATTGACTTTAATTAAAATTTATGAATTTGTGGTATTAAAAAATTTGTTTTTTGCAAACAAACAAATGTCAAAATTTCGCGTGAAAATAATGTGCCGAGACATTATTTTCACATGAAAATAATTTGGAGAGTTTATGCGCGCCATCTTTGATGTATTGAACACACTTGGTTTTTTCGTTGGAGAACTGAGTACTACAAAACGAAAACAGAAATGAAATTTTTCATTCCTAATTTCACTTTGGTAAAATCGTATGGAAATTTCACGTGAAATCGAACTGAGTACTAGGCTATTTACGTAGTAATTGAAATGTCGATCCGGGTTCAATCCGGATTGAATTCTTCATACGTAGTAATAGATACACACATTTTTCAAGAAAACGTCTTGCGAGCAACACAAAACTGCTATAATATTGCAATAAAGGAGAGAGTAACCCAATATGCAATGCCGACGGAATTCCGTTTACATTCGCATTCAAAAACCACACTCTATGGAAAAAACCATGTTATGTAGAAGGAAATCCGTACTACTCGCCAAAGAAAAGTGTCACACAAATTCGGGTGTTGGTGGGAATCCTAGCAAAAAGGAGAAAAAATCAAATAGGAGAGAAGGTGGAATTTCGGGTTTTTTCTATACACTTTTCCATACTAATTTTAAACAATTTTCTACGGACAATTACGCCGATTTCCTTAGTATTTTTCATATGGAACTTGTAATAGTTTTTTGTCGGAAATAAAGATTTTTGTTGTATATTTAAAAAATATATATATTTTATTTAAATCAATACATTAAATATTTGGTTATAATATTTTTGTCATCCACCCGATTTGATAGCTTCAACTCCAGGATGTTGAACCTCTTAAAAAATAAGGAGAAAATTTCATTGGCAATTTTCGTCGTCCCAAATATATTTACATTTTATAAGTATATGTTCACGCCATATTAAAACAGATTCTTATTACCTTTAGTACAACGTGGATGAATCACTTATGAAGGACTATAATTACACTATTATTATTATAAAGCACTATAATTATCAAAAATTTCTTTTAATAATCAAAAACATTATAGACAAAAACAAAAAGAAATTAAAATGAAAAAATTTGCACACACAGTGCGTAGTTAGTCAACTTGTCACAAAAAACTGGTGACAGAAACTAAAAATTTATAAAAATTAAACAAAAACGTAAGAGAAAGAAAATATTTCTTGTCGAAAATCAATATTTTTGTGTCTTTACTATTTTGTAGTACGGAATTTAGTATAGAATTAAAACAATTTTTTCCACACAATAGAAAAATTGCATACTGAGAAATAGTTATTTATCGTCGTTTATAAAATCGGCAAAAAATAAATTCTTCAGTATAGATTAATCATTACTCTTGGGTTTTTTGTGATTTATCCTCCTTCATAAAATCGGGCCATAGATTCACACAAACTTTTCAAGAAAACGTGTTGCCAGCAACACAAAACTGCTATAATACTGCAATAAAAGAGAGAGTAAATATTTATTTATGGTCGTTTATAAAATCGTCAAAAAATAAAATTTTCGAGTAAAGATTAATCTTATGCCCTAGTTAGACACAAACTAGCTAATCAGCCATGCTACACACAATTTTGGTTTCTGGATTCAAACTACTGCGCAACAGATTTTAATTTTTAATTTAAACCCTTATTTTAAATTACATCATTAAATTTTTTTGTCTTGTTTTATTCTGTTCTCTCAAAAATAAAATTTAAACAAAAATCTACATCTCAAAAATGTCCTTAAATTTTTTTATTTTCATTTCAATTTTTTTCATTTCGGATTCACGGACAAAAATTTTATGTCGCAGCTGCGTAATAAAATTGTTGTCCGTGAATCCGAAATGAAAAAAACTGAAATGAAAATAAAAAATTTAAGGACATTTTTGAGATGTAGATTTTTGTTTAAATTTTATTTTTGAGCGAACAGAATAAAACAAAACAAAAAAATTTAATGAATTAATTTAAAATAAGGGTTTAAATTAAAAATTAAAATCTGTTGCGCAGTAGTTTGAATCCAGGAACTAAAATTGTGTGTAGCATGGCTGAATCGCGAACTCGAGATTACGTAGTTATTTTTAACATCGAAGATGTTTTTGGCGTCGCATTATATATAAAAATGCAACGAAATTTTGTCCTAAGAATATACAAAGAAATAAAAAAAAAATAAATACAAATAAAGTAAATACGAGAGAACCAAAACACGCTGGTGCGCCAATTTTGTTTTGTGCTCTTTCTATGCACCTATTTCTCACCTACGATATCAATTAGTGAGTGTAATATTTTAATTTTTGTATTTAAGCATTAAGAAAATTTCATAACCGAAACTTGGGCTCAAGCTTTTTTATTTTTTATCTTTAGGTCTATATACAGGGTGGGCCAAGTCACCATGGGGTTTAAAAATGTAATAACTTTTTCGTTTATAAGTATATTTTTTTATTTTTGTTTCCGATTATAAAATATACAAAATGGAATTTTTTTTACACTCAGTATAGAAAATAATGTCACTTAAATGACCCCCGTTTTCAGGTACGCAATGACGCCCTTTCCATAACATCTTCCAAAATTTGTGGCTGTAGCGTTCGAATTTCTGCAACAATGTTGGCCTTTAGTGCAAGGATTGTCTCGGGCTTGTTCACATATGCTCGCTCCTTCAAATAACCCCAAAGTAAATAGTCGAGTGCTGACAAATCTGGGGAACGCGCTGGCCAATTAATTTCCGAATTTCTGGAAATTATTCGCTCTCCAAAAATTTGCCTTTGTGCCATTGTCTCTCATGCATTGGCTCCATCTCAGGTCTGTTTTCAAGAGCAGGACATAAAAAATGTTCTATCATAAACCGAAACCGCTCTCTATTTATGGTTACAGCTCTTCCACCTTTATTTTCGAAGAGGTATAACCAAATGATATTTTCATATGTAAAGCCACACCTTACTGTACACCTAATGGGGTGCAATTGGAGTTAATGAATGGCTCTTGAATTTTCAGAACCCCAGAATCTGCAGTTTTCCTTATTAACAAAGCCATTCAAATGAAAATGAGCTTCATCACTCATAGTCAGATTTTCAATAAAGTTAATTTCATTTCTGGCTCTTTGCGTTAAAATAATTCATCGCTGATTTAAATAATAATATTCTACTATTCTGGTTCTTTGTTCAGTTGTGAATCTCTCCATTATTTTTTTTCCAGTAGGCCGATTCTGGTTTTCCTATAGGAATAGGTAATAGGAAAGAATTTGAAATTTTTATAGCAGTTTTGTATTTTTTCCCCTATAAACTTATTCTAGTGTGTCTTATGGGAATTTTTTCTTTCCTATTTATCGCAGTTTTGACGTTAATCGTTCCGCACCTACTTTGGGTACGGAAAGATATTCTTTTACAACACATGCAATATTATTTTAATTTAATTCTTTTAGTTAGACAAAAAAATTATAATTACATACAATTAATGTATGTTTTACATTTCTTAACCGCTTACAGAGCATTGTTTTCAATATCCAACTTAATCAAGAATTTGGGAAAAATTTATTCCTATGTGTACCAAAATAAACAATAGGAAAAATTTTTTAGGAAAAAACTGCTATGAAATTTTTTTCCTAAATAAGAAAAAAATTCCTATTTCCTAAAGACACCAGAATCGACCCACGGGTGTTATTTATATAAACTGAAAAAAATATAAAAACGAAAAAGTTAGTAAGTTTTTAAACCCATGGTGACTTTTGGCCCACCCTGTAAATACAAGTACTCTAGTCCAAAACAAATCAGTATAGGCTTAAGCTTTTTTTATTTAGGCATTAAGTAAAATGTCAAGCCGCATCTTCGATGTTTAAATTTTTAGCCTTTGGCTCAAACTTAGGATTTTTTCAGTCTGTCAGCACACGATTTTGGCAAAACAGGATTACTGGGTTTATAGAACAAGATTACTACAATCGGGTTGTAGGAAGAAGATAAAGTGAAATATAAGAAAAAATCAGTAGGATTGTATGGGGCTGGGGAACAAAGTCTTTTTCATTGAATGTATACTTTAGAAAAAATTGTTAGATTGTAAATTAAATTTTTAAATTTTTAACTGCCACAGAAATTATTTATACAATTAGTTCATATTAACTTATTGTAACTGATTCGATGTAATTCAAAATTCGCAAATACGCATTGAAATTGTTTTATGTCATTAATTAAATATGAATTTAAACGTTTGCAGAGTTACAAAATCGGATTTGTGTCTGTCACCATAATTATAAAATCGCGATTGGAAGATATCGCGATAATTTTTGTGTCTGTCCACGGTATAAGTAATAGTATTCTAGTCTTTCTATCCCTTCTTTAGAATGAATAAAAAAAAACTAAAAGTTTCGTTTAGTACATATTACAAATGTGAGTTGAGTTATACCCCTTTTCCAGCGAGGCGTTTTACTTCTTTCATAATCCTCTTTCGTACACAATATTTACTACCACAATTGTGATCGCGGGCCGGAAAAGGTATTTCAATAACAAAAGTATAATAAAGTAGAAATTGAACATAAAGCAAATCGATCCACTTAAAACCGTTTGGTTCTAATGTAATATAATATTTTATTTAATCACTTTGTTTTTCTGAAATTATATAACATGTAATCAATTTTTTTTTATTTAATAAATTTATTTATTTATTTATACAATATTACAACTGATTCAGAGATCATCTAGTAATTTCTCTTTCTTAAATTAAGTTCTCTATTGGTTACTCATTTTATAATACTTTCTTATTCTAAAACAAACTGCTCCAGCGGTTTCTGCCTTTGGAGTCTCCTCACTCCGCTGGTGGTGTCCAACATGCGACGGATATCTGCATTTTCGTGTAGAGATAAGCGTTGTACGTGTTTCCTTGCTTGGTTCTTTATTTCATCGGTGACGTATTCCATCTTCAAGCCTCTATGGAGGTTGTCATTCCTAATGTACCATGGGGCATTCACAATCCCTCGTAGCACTTTATTTTGGAAGCATTGTATCATTTGTACATTGGTCTTCTTGGCACAATCCCAAAGTTGGATACCATAGGTCCATACTGGTTTTAGCATTTGCCTGTATAGAAGCAATTTGTTGTGTATTGAGAGCTCAGAATTTCTACCCATGAGCCAGTACATTTTTCTATATTTGTTGTTTAACTCTTCTTTTTTCTTCTTAATGTGTTCTTTCCATCTTAGCTTAGCATCGAGGGTCATGCCAAGGTATTTAGCTTTATTTGCATATGGAATTTGGTTTGAGTTGAGAACCACGGGAATACAGTTTACATTTTGAATTGTAAAGTTGACGTGTACTGATTTGGCTTCATTTAATGAGATGCGCCATTTTTTAGTCCAGTTGCTCACCATGTTAACTGCACTTTGAAGTTTGCTTGTTGCTTCCGAAATATCTTTTCCAACTGCTAGAATAGCTGTATCGTCTGCAAATGTTGCTACGGTAGTTCATTCAATATTCGGTAAGTCTCTCGTATAAAGAATAAACAGAATAGGTCCAAGTACGCTACCTTGTGGTATATCTGCTGATATTCTTTTTATTTCAGAGTACTCATTTTCAAATTTGACTCTAAAGTGTCGATCAGCTATGTACGACTTAAGAATTTGATAAAATTGCTTAGGCAGGTCTCGATGCAGTTTAAATTCAAGCCCTTGGTGCCAAACTTTGTCGAAAGCTCGAGCTACATGCATCTAAGAAAATACTGGAGCAGATTTTCTTATTCTCGAGTGCATCCCCTGAAAAATTTGACATCAAATAAGAACATCGATATGTATAAAATTATATAAATATTGCGACTTAATTATATTTATTTCCGTTTTCTAACAATCGAACCTTTTTATAACGTATACATGAACACTTATGTCAATTACGCAACTTATCATATTCATGAGAAGATTCTAAATAAGGAAACAAATATGATAAAACTTGTACAATCATGTTTGACAAAGAACGAAAAATAATATAATTAAACGAGCATAATTAATATAAACAAAATAAATATTGTATAAATAATAGATTTATTTGATAATTAATTCATCTATTCTCCTTATTTAACATTCTTATATCTAATTCTGAAGAGAACAGATAAGTGAATCCAATAAAGTTTAAAAAGTTTATTGTAATAAAACAAAAGTGAATAAAGTAATTTTGGTTAAATATTTATTTTAAAAATATGAGCCGTTTATTTTGAAAGTGGCATAATTGTCTTGTTCCAAAAATCAAGTTAATGGTAAAATTAGTTACAATTTAACGGTGTATCTTCATTTTTAAAAATTTCCAACCAATATGACAGTCACATTGATTGCAAATTTTTTTAAAATGTAGATATATACCGTTAAATTGTAACTAATTTTAGCATTAAGTTGATTTTTGGAAAAAGTCAATTATGTCACTTTCAAACTAAACGGCTCATATAAGAAATAATAGCTGTGTTGCCAAACTATGTACATATATATAAACTATTTTCATTGGTAAATGTGCATTATTATAAAATGATAAACAGCAAGCACCCAAAACGGAAATAAAAATATAAAGATGTACATATATTCTAAATTAACATATTATATTATACTCGTACACTATAATACTTATACTATACAACTTATACTACTTTAATTGCTAATCTAATACTACTGCTACCTAGTATAGTAATTTAAATAAAACAAAATATTGAAAATAATTTTATTATCTCTCAAACTTATATCTCAAAATCTTTATTAAATGTGATCTAAATGTCGTTAAAAATTGGTTTTGTTTCAACGTTGTTCAACGGTTAAAGGTGTTACGTTTATATAATGGTTATTATTATTGAATTTTTAATTTTAATTTTTGTTAAAAAATAGTGCAGATTAAGCGTTAAAATATGGTTTACTTTGTTAAACATTGATTGTTTTCATCGCAAAATTCTTCGAGGCATAATATTTTCGTTTTAATTAATTTAATTATTTATTTTAATAGGTTAACAATTATATTTGTGGAATTAAAAGGATTGGCGACAATTTAAAAAAGAAAAACTTAGAAATAATGTTAAAATGTACAAAAATGTTTATATGATTTTTGGGTACGATTCGGCTGGATTTCAATTTTCGTTTAGACAATGAAAGAAGGTCGAATGGGTTCCAGTTAATAGGAAAATATGTATATATTTTATATAAATATATATTTTATGTCTGTCTAATCAGTATTAATTGTTTCGTAAATATAGAATATATTAATACGCCGTGTGGTCTTGCTAGTTCTGTAGTTGACCTCAATTCATTTGTGTAAGACATGCATACATTACGTAATTAGGATGCTATATGTTTATGATCATCATTTTTTATCCTAATTTTGATTTTAATTCGTTATTTAGAAATAGTTATATTAACCAAATTCTCAAAGTCATAAATTGACATAAATAACAACAACAAATTGACAACCAATTTAGATTTTTCGGCTAGAAAAGGACAGCAAATAAGTCACCTCGCTAGCTTACTTATTTGAATAAGTTAGGTTCCACAAATAAGTATTCGTTTGGAAAACAGCCTTACTGTTTTCGAAACGAATACTTATTTGTGGAACCTAACTTACTCAAATAAGTAAGCTGGCGAGGTGACTTATTTTCTGTCTCTTTCTTCCATAAAAATCTAATTTAGTTGCCATTTTTGTTGATATTTACATGTCAATATTTTATTATTTTAGATTTAGGATGATGTATCTAGAAAACAAATGGAACTTTGTAGATAGCAAAATATATAAAACGATTAAAATAAAAATTTACAAGAACCCAATTAGATTTTTCGTACATTAAAATCGATTAAATTCGTACATTAAAATATTTTAACTTACAATATACGGGTAGAGGATAGTGTAAACAGATGGTACGGAACTGATTACACGTAAAATAATTATTCCACTATTAATTAAGAACCCAACTAGATTTTTCTTGGTCGCTTTGTAAAGTTTTAAAAACTTATGTAACAAAAATCTGAGACGTTTGTCCAAAATTCACATCAAAATAAATATTTAAATAATATTTCTTTTTTATAATTCTAAATTGCCGTTAAGCAATTAAAATGGTATATAAATATTATTTATATTCGTTATTTTATTTAATTGTATACATTAAATTAAAAAAAATATCGAATAAAATATTGGTTGAGAATGTTTCATTGAAAACAGTAATGCGTTTTCATGTTGCTGTCAAAATAACAGAGCATCTCCAATGCAAAAAAAAATTTCCTTTAACTTTTTCCTTATGAAGAGCATACCCAATGAATAAGGAAAAGTCAAAGTAAAGCTAACTTCATTTCATAAAATCATTTTTTGTTTACCTGGTTATTTTATATTATTATATTATTATATTATTTATTATTTTTTCACAGGACACAAAATACAACACTGATTGTTAACAGACAAAATATACATTGAATATTTTTTAATTTGTGACAAGCAGAAAAACAACAACAACCAATTTTGAAAATGCGGTACTTCATCGTATTTCTCATAAGGAAAAAGTTAAAAGTTTGATAACATTTTTCATAAGGAAATCACCAACCTAACAATTTTTTTTTTCAAAATTTTTTTCATACTTTTCTGTAAGGAAAAACTTAAAGGAATTCCATTCAGCTATGCTGCACACAATTTTGGTTTCTGGATTCAAACTATTGCGCAATAGATTTTAATTTTTAATTTTAAAACCTTATTTTAAATTAAATCATTAAATTTTTTTGTCTTGTTTTATTAATCAGGGTGAGGTTACCAAGACATTGGGGAGGTTTGGTTTCGAACTAATGAAACATTGAATTTTTTGTATTTAAAAAATTCGGTCGTCTCATCAGACTGCAGTGACCAAACTACAAAAATTTTGAAAATACTTTGAACTAATCAAAGTATAATCACAATGCCTTAGCGAATTTTAATGATTCGCTACGCAATTCCCAACCCCTTCGTAACCTCGAATTTTATTGTATTTAACGCATACATGCGATTTCTATATGAAATTTTGGGTTATTCTGGATAATAGCCAGATAGTGTTTTTAAAAATTCAATGTTTCATTAGTTCGAAACCATAGTTTACCCAATGTCTTGGTAACCTCACCTTGATTAAAAACACTATCTGGCTATTATCCAGAATAACCCAAAATTTCTTGTTTTATTCTTTTCTCTCGAAAGTAAAATTTAAACAAAAATCTACATCTCAAAAATGTCCTTAAATTTTTTTATTTTCATTTCAATTTTTTTCATTTCGGATTCACGGACAAAAATTTTTTTTACGCAGCTGCAACATAAAAATTTTTACCGTGAATCCGAAATGAAAAAAATTTTTGTTTAAATTTTATTTTCGAGAGAACAGAATAAAACAAGACAAAAAAATTTAATGATTTAATTTAAAATAAGGTTTTAAAATTAAAAATTAAAATCTATTGCGCAATAGTTTGAATCCAGAAAACCAAATTATAGTGTAGGCTATAGGGATGCTATGTAGGTAAGCAAACTAATTTCGAACGACTTTACTTACTTATTTAAGATGGCGGCAAATAAGTAAATAAGTTTGAAATAAGTACTCGTTTCGAAAATAGCCTTTGAACGTTATCAATTTTTTTACTGGGATCACATAGAAATATGTAGATTATGTAGCCGTTCCACACGGGTTGTAAAGTTAAATCTGCTTCACGCTTCAAAATAAGTCGTAATAGATTTTTTATTGCTAATTTCAAACCTTATTTTATATTTAAACACAATTTTTTTTGTATTGTTTCATTCTGCATAGAAATAGATTAGAAATAGATTATAAAGCAATTCCACACGGGTTGTAAAATGAAATTCTCTTCACGTCTCAAAATAAGTCGTAATAGATTTTGTATTGCTAATTTAAAACTTTATTTTAAACACAATTTTTTTTTGTATTGTTTCGTTCTGCTCTCTCGAAAATAAAATTTAAACTAAAATCAACATCTCAAAAATGGCCTTAATTTTTTTTTATTTCATTTCAGAAAAATTTTTTGTTGAAAAATCACAGCACATCCCCAATGCAAAAACACTTTTCCTTATGACTTTTTCCTTTAACTTTTACCTTAGGAAGAGCATACCCAATAGAATCTTATAGAAAGAAGAAAATTCGAACTCAACCATACTTCATTATTATTTATTTGTCTACAAAATTTTGACTTATTAATTTTTAACCTTCAAATTTCTCCGAAAATTAATTATTAAAACACCAAATACATTAAAACTCAAATATGTACATTTTACAAAATTATATTACGCAACAAGAAGGTGTTATCAGAGTTTTATATTTTATGTATCAAGAGGTATAATTTTCTGTAAGGCAAAAGTCATGTTTTCTATTGGGGATGCGTTGTTGGAATTAAAATCGGTATCATAGTTAAACGGGAAAACGAAGATGAAGCTGCTTCTTTGACGACCCGTGTGGAATGACTCTATGCGATTGGATTTGTTTATTGTTTTCGTCACCATACACATACACTACTTTGATAGAATATGAAAAGCCAATTTTGAAGAATAATTTGTATTTAATACTGTACAAACAAATAAAATATTTTTTTTTATAAAATTCTACTCGATCATATTGGAAATGGATAACAGCACTCCAGAACAGAATATGAATCATGGTGTAATGATGAACATGATGTTGATGGTGGTTGGTGAAGAACGCATTCCTCAGGTCAGATGCGTTGTTTATGATGTGAGTTCCAAGATATTTCAACTGTTTGGAAGTGGTAATGCCCGAGGTTGATTTTTGAAAAGCCTTGCTTATACTGTTGGATGCTGTGCTCACAGCATGTCTCGCAATATACAGCCTGCATCGATGCTAATTATTCCCGAGTCTTGAAGATTATGCAGACTAGATTGGGATCCACATAAGATATCGTAGGGAACTGCACAAATCCATTGATTTTGTGCCTTCAGGAGAATGCATCTATTCGTGGAATTGCTAGTTCGAAAGCTGCAGAATTGTTCAAGAGAAGATTTCCGCTACAGGATGGTTATTTTGCATCGACTGTTGTTAGTGAAAGCGTTGAAGACTGGTGATGCCTCGCATAAAAAATGAGATGAGGAGATAATCTGGCAACGAGATAGTGGTTCCGTTGAGAAAAACGCGAAATGTTCGCGATGGCTGTTCATGGCCAGATACTCATTTGAAGTTACTATATGCTTGAGTGTGTGTTGTCATACAGAATGTCTGGTACGGCAATGACGGATCGAAGCGTATACTCTGTTGCGAATGCCATGGGGATGATGATTACGATGATCACGTCCTGCTTGGTTATTCTGCTTCTGACTGTTAGACTCTGATATACATGTATTACATCAGACAATTGGTGACTAGGGCCGCTGAACGCCTCTGCTCTTGTAATATGTTGTTCATCGACAACATGGTGAGGTTGGAATTATGCTTTATCAATTTTACCGTGTTATCTATTATCGATGTTTGATTCTGCATTAATTTCATTAGATGGTTTTCGTTTGCGTTGATCATCTCAAACTGGGATACGTATTGTTCAGCATCGCAAATGTTTTTTGGAAGAATTTCTGGAATATGGCTACCTGGGACGGAATTCGATAATTTCTTAACCGATTATGCTACCGGACAAGTGGTGCAGTGGGTTAAGCTTCGGCACTTGGACCGGGAGGTACTGGGTTCGAATCCCATCAGAAGCTAGATGCAAATCGAATTTTCATCATCGATTACAATCGGTGATGTTAATAAACACAACTATGACCCTCTGATGGAGTGCAGAATTCAGCGCTGACCCACCGTCCATGTCAATGTACAGGTTGACATGGAGCTTGCAATGTGCAGGTGGTATACTGTAGTTGTGTGAGTAGGTGAATAGGTGAATGGGTTAATGATGTAGCATGAATGCGTGGTATCACAATGGGCTAAAAATGGCCTAAGTGTCAACCACTGAAACCTAACCTAACCGATTATGCTGAAACTGAATATGGTGGATTGAAATGCGATTCTTAAATAATTTTTAGAAGAAGTTCTGGATGTGACCCACCCATGTAATTAGTGGGTTGAGCAGCAAACCAACTATCTACTCTCACAAAAAAACACGTTATGAACCCTACACAAAAGGCTTGTATAAATTTATAGCATTCTTATCAACAACGACCTCGAAAACTGTTCACCGGAACATGGAATATGAAGTCTTCTAAAACCTTCAGATCTCCAGAACCTTTTGAACCAACCTGAAATTTATACTTTTGAGGTACTTATAATATAAGAACATAAATGGTCTAGGAGTTAATTCCATAAAATAACCAATAATTATACTCTCGACTACAGCAATAATCAGAAAAGAGTAAAATTAGGATTCGGTTTCTCATCCTCAGGGGCGTACAGCCGTTTGTCATTTTATGATCCCATATAGGTGACCACATTAAAAACTTCTTTTAGAAGTCATTAATGAATCTCATTTCCATTAAACAAATCCAATTCCATCGTAATCGATTAAAAACTGCTTGAATTCCATCCAAGGTGGCTGTATCCCAAAACTTCTTCCATAAATCATTTAAGAATCCCATTTTCATCCAACAAACCCATTTACATTATAATCGATTAAAGAATGGCCTAGTTCAAGGTGGTATTTTCCAAAAACTCTTCCAATAAAATTTTAGAATGCCATTTCAATCCAATATAATGTGCAGCGTTCCATCTGGCCATCTGGGGGGCCACATTCCAGAACATGTTACAAACATTATTTAAGAATTCCATTTCCATGCAATATATCCAATCCCATCATAATCGGTTAAGAAATTACCGAGTTCCGTTCCACATGGCCATATTCCAGAACTGCTTTCAAAAATAATTAAGACTTCCATTTGCACCCAACATATTCAATCCCATCATGATTGGTTAAGAAATTACCGAGTTCTGCCCCAAATGTGCATACCCCAGAACTTCTTTGAAAAATTATTTGAGAGTCTCATTTTCATCCAACACACAAAATCCCATCAATGTTTGTTAAGAAATGGCCTAATTCCGTCCCACGTGGCCATATTTCAGAACTTTTTCCAAAAATTATTTAAGAATAATAAAAATAGTAAGAAACGACTTTAAAATTTAATTTTTTGTTACACATTTAATCAAGGTCCAGAATCATTTTATTTATAACATTTAAAAAAGTTTTGTTGATAGTTTTCTTTAGTTGCAAGTCCTTACATAGATAGATAGGAATTTAAGTAAAAAAAAAAATAAAAAAAAATATTTTGTTCTAATTTTCTTATCTCATAGCTTTACCACAGAATATAGAATACAAACAGAAGAGACATAGCCCGATTTTTCTATGGAAAAATGTCGATCGTTTTTTTTATCCTTGATTTGTATGGAAAAAGGGTATAGTGGTGAAAAGGATATAAGGATATAGTGATGAAAAAAATTGTGCACTGAACTTTTTTACATTCAATTAGGGTATAGTCAATTTTTTTTTGGTCCACTTAGTAGCGTACATATATACTTTATAATATATGGCTTTACTGTTGTGCTTTAACGCATTCTATTTCAATAAAGACACGCTTTTCAGCTCAAAATAATTTTCAACACCCTGTATTCCACAATGCATACTGGTATATACGTTTATAAATGTTTGAATGTGCTTGTCTGTAACACAATCACGATAACCTTTTCTTAGCCCAACATTGAAACATTTTGATGTTTTTATCTCTTCCCAAAGTGTCAATGTCAACGAAAATCTTATATGTACCTACTAGTTTGGGGCAAATATACGCATTTGTTTTAATAATTTTATCGACAGCTAAAATTTCTGAACTTTACAAGATAAAAGAGAAATTTGCGAGAAGCTAATAGAAATAATTTGCTGGAAAAAGCAAAAAAATATTGTTTGTGCATGTGTAATGAAAATAGGCATCTACTACTATTAAATCGAAAAATACCTAAAGAACTTATTCTTAATACTCAACCCGTCTTTCCTTTCGCCCATTATAGAACAATGTATTTATAAGAAAGACAGGAATTTACATACGACGATTTTCTTATCAAAATTCGTGTCTGCCAAATGGCACAGTACAGTATCGTCGCCCCGGTGGCAAAGTGGTTAGCATGCTTGCTCCAGCAACCGGAGGTCCCGGGCTCGATTCTCGGTGGTGACAAGGAAAAGTGTAACACTAAATGGAATATAACGGTTCTTCATTATTCAACTATATAATGCACATATGTTCATCACTTGTTTGTTTATAAAACAATTCTTCGTTGAAATGTTTTATTCACTTATATCGTTTTCACTGGCACAAAAATCCACATTTTTTTCTGATTGGAATCAATTGGAAATGGATTTTTTTAGATTTTTTGTCTTTTTTTTTTTTTGAAAAAAAATCCAAAAAATTTGTTGGATTTTTTTTACGTTTACTCACACATATACTAAACGTCATGTCAATTGTCAAAAAAGACGTCGCGCCATTTATATTTTATTATATTTGTGATAATTGTTTAAGCAATTTGTGTTTTTATTAAATTAAATTTTGTTTAATTCAAAGTGTTGTTTTATAAAGATTATTGCGTGTGCACCGATAACAATGTTACAACAAATAACCTTACAACTTTTGCATTTCATCCGCTGTAAATTATAGTAAATAGCGCAAACTTGAAAGCCGTGTTTTTTTCTTGTTTTTATTATAGATTTTACTATATTTTACTAAATAATTTATTTATAATAATGTCTGACGAATCAAATGAAAGTGAATGTGGTTAAAATGGATAATAATCGAACTAAAATTATCAACAAGCCTCGAAGAATATGAAAGTTTGCAAAAATTATTTAGATGGGCTCTTCGTGACTACTACAGCACGGATATTGATATCGAATATGCTAAATTAACCGTTTTATGGGATAACGATGAAATCTGGGATGAAATATTATTATCAAAATATGCCTTTAACTGTCTCAATGACTCTCAGCTGTTTCAAAAGCAACTTAATCATTTTCAAATTAAATTAGATGAGTAAGAGAGTGTATTTACATTCCTTTGAGGTATTCACATCTAATTTAATTTGAAAATGATTAAGTTGCTTTTGAAACAGCTGAGAGTCATTAAGACAGTTAAAGGCATATTTTGATAATAATATTTCATCCCAGATTTCATCGTTATCCCATAAAACGGTTAATTTAGCATATTCGATATCAATATCCGTGCTGTAGTAGTCACGAAGAGCCCGTCTAAATAATTTTTGCAAACTTTCATATTCTTCGAGGCTTGTTGATAATTTTAGTTCGATTATTATCCATTTTAACCACATTCACTTTCATTTGATTCGTCAGACATTATTATAAATAAATTATTTAATAAAATATAGTAAAATCTATAATAAAAACAAGAAAAAAACACGGCTTTCAAGTTTGCGCTATTTACTATAATTTACAGCGGATGAAATGCAAAAGTTGTAAAGTTATTTGTTGTAACATTGTTATCGGTGCACACGCAATAATCTTTATAAAACAACACTTTGAATTAAACAAAATTTAATTTAATAAAAACACAAATTGCTTAAACAATTATCACAAATATAATAAAATATAAATGGCGCGACGTCTTTTTTGACAATTGACATGACGTTCAGTATATGTGTGAGTAAACGTAAAAAAAAATCCAAAATCGTGTTCTGTGGCAAAAAATAAAAAATCCAAAAATTTGGATGTGGATTTTTGTGCCAGTAAAAACGACATTATGATTGCAGTTTTGTGTACGATGTGGCTTAAAATTCCAAATAACGTGAATTAACGTAGTCCGTATCCAACGGTTGGAAAATAAAAAATGTGAATTCACGTTATCCGTCTTCAAAGTGTTAAAACATAAAATGAAGCTTCAGAAATTGATAAGGTAGTGTGGCCGTTCCACGAACTATTGTAATATTATAAAATAGGTTCGTTGCCCTATAAAAAATCGCAAAAAAATACCGACAACGTAAGAAAATATAAAAATTTGGAGATGGCGAAAAAGAAAAAAATACGGCAGACACGCTAAAGCGCACGGATAAAATGTTGAATTAATTTTGCATATTTTATTTTTAATAATTTTATTAAAAAAAATATTTAAGATACCCAGAGTACTATATGATAATGGGAATACATGCGCAGCTAGATTAACTTGTCAATTCGAAGCTAATCCTTTCTGTTGAATTATATTTGCCAAATCTGACCAAAAGATTTTGATTTCATTAAATTTGGATGCCATACCATTTATTTCTGTATTTTTAATATACATTTTTAGAACTGCTAGTTAAACAGGTAACAATTAAATTCGTGAATTATGGTTGTTTGCTAATTCTTGTGCAAATCGTTTAGTACGGTAAACTAAAATATTTCGTTGTACCATTTTTGTGATTTATGGTTGGATACACAGAGAAGAGAATTAATAACAAGTGTTCGGGTTTTTTTATTCGTTTTTTAACAAAATTTATTCTATATTTTTTATAATTTATTCTATATTCAAACACAAACTGGGTATTTTCGTTAATTCATTCTTCAGAAAGAATAGAAGGAATAGAATATTGATCACGTGATCTAAGAACATTCCGAACGAAATGTAATAAAAGAACATAAATAGAATAAACAGAATACTTTGTCACAGCAGCGACTTGTTTTTATTTTGGTAGCATCTACTTTTGTTGAACCATAGATAATATACAAAAATTATATACTTATACATATATAATATATATATATTTATATTATGTTGTTTTATTAAAAACAAGAAAAAATAATTTTTTTGCACACGCACTATCACAGCTTGACATTTCAAAACAGAATATTCTTTTTGTTCTACCTATCGATGTAGATCAAAAAGAATGCGTTCTGAAAATTCCGAATGAATAAAAGAATAGACAAAAAAAGAATAGAAAACATAGAATGAATAAAAGTACGATTACTGTCAATTTTAAAACGTTCGGAATGTTCGGAATGAATAAACGAAAATACCCAGATCTTTTGCCTTTTGTGTCCCTGATTTAACCTACACTGTTAAAAATAACATTTAACCTATAGATTTATATATAACCAGAGATTTGTATATAACCAGAAGAGACATTGTGTAGACCAAGAAATTATTTTTCTACCTTATATTTTTTATAGAAAACATAACTTTTAAGTATGAATATTAATAATTACAGTAATGATTTAGTGTTAACTAACTGTTTTTTGTTGGAATATGCCGTCAAAGCTTCAATGTGAGTCCATAATTGTTTATTTGAAATAAAAATATTCAAAAATAAGGAATTTTTCTTACCATATTGTGAACCACGGGCAAAAAATGAGTCCAATTTTTTTTTAAAATCTATGCCATCTGTTTTGGGGCCGAATCACTCCCTGCTCTTTCGCGGTTCGATAGGGGGTCGTAGTTGTGTTTCTTTTAATCACAGATCGTAATCAGTTGACGAACATTTTCTTTTGCATCCAATCCCTATCGGGATTCGAACCTGGTACCTCCCGCTCCAAATGCCAAAGCTTTAACTGCTGTGCCATTTGGTTGGTCTCTTCTTTCTTTGCTTTGCCATTTTGTTAAATGCTAAATGCTTAATATGCTGATTGATAAATCGTTGATTTATTTTTTAGCGTCTGTTTTTTTATCATAAAGAAAGTACATAAGAGTAATCCCAATACAATAAATTTGCATATGAAATTTAATAAAACGTTTTTCTCTTAGAATAGGAACTGAAACAAACAAATATATTAAATAAAACCACCTCTGCATTTTTGCTATTTTTATAATATCAAAACAAAAATATATACAAAAAAACGAAAAAAAACGATTAACGAAATTGTATACATGTAGATAACGGCAGGTGTCCTCGCCCAATATGGCTTGGTCTTTGACTATACAATTAGTATAGACTGCTAGTGGCTAACTTCATGTATGAATCCAACATCAGCAGCGCTGTCGTTTACCCGTGGGGAATTATCGATCTAAAAAGTACGTTGAATTTAAACATACATTTGCAAAACAAAATTGATAAAATTTTACGAAAGAAAAACGATATATGTATACCTTTTTATTGTCCCATATAATGAATATATTTAAATAATTTTTATCTTACATATTTTTTATCTTCACGGGTGTGAAGTATGTCCTAACTTTGTCCTAACCTTTTGAAATGTGTATGTATTGGTTAAACTCTCGATATAACGAATTTTAAAAATTATAATAATTTTATATGCAAATTGGGTATAAAGGTATAGTGATAAAATTGTACATTAACTTTTTCATTGCAAAGAAATATTTAATGACCATGGATGGTACGTAAAATTAGTATTAAATACAAATAAATATCGAGAATCTACTAATACATACAAACTATTGATATGAACAAATAAATAAGAACTTTCTTATAGCGTATAAATGAAACGGCTTGTAGTCGGTGCTGATATTAAAGTTAAAAGCGATTAATGGTACCGTGACGTATATCGTTAGATTCGTTGGAGTGTCTTCCTTCACTCGACCAACATGCAGAAAAATTCTATGACCATTTACGGAAATATCTCATTTTCAGTAATACCTTCCGTGCGATTTACGCGTATAGGTTGAACGGCTTGTAGTCGGTGCTGATAATAAAGTTCAAAGCGATTAATGGTATCGTGACGTATATCGTTAGATTCGTTGGAGTGTCTTCCATCACTCGACCAACATGCAGAAAAATTCTATGACCATTTATGGAAATATCTCATTTTCAGTAATACCTTCCGTGCGATTTACGCTTATAGATTGAACGGCTTGTAGTCTGTAACGGAACTTATTCCGTTATCAATTCTAAAAACTCAACCCACACAATTTTCATATAATTATAATAATAATTTTTGAAGTAATTTCGCCACGACCTTGAAGAAATCATCTTCACTAAAATTCACCAAATATCTAGTCATGCCGAAATTACAAATGCTTCTCTGTGCTTGTTGTTGCATTCATATACCTATAAAAATGGTATAAGTTGCAATACAGCAAACATAAAAATATTTCGTGTTTACGCGATCCAATTGCAACCTACGTCACTCAATTCGTATATAATGTAATTATTATAGAATGCAAATGAGTGAACGTAAATATTTGTTTTGTAATTGGATTACGTATCCATATGTTGTTCATGTCCGCGATAAAAGCAAATGTTCTACTTTCCTACTTAAAGTTAATCGAACGACTTAAGTAGGAATTTAAAACGTTGCAGTTTTCGCGGCATACATAAACTCCCCAAGTGTTTATTTTATAACACTTTTAAATGGGCGGTATTTATACATTTTGCCAATATGGCAGAAATAATTATATTTGGTTGAGAGAGTAGTACATTTTGTACTAAAAATTTTCCCCTCCCGCCTCAACCAAGTAATATGTATAACATGGCCTCTCCACCTGACATAATTATCTGCCATAACATTTACATAACTGGTATACAAAATAATAAAAATGGTGTCGTGTGCAGTAAACGTACCATAAATGTGACGTTTAAAAATCATTTGTGTTTTAGTATTCAAAAGCGTCGATTGTTTTGTTACATTAAAAATCTATTGTGAAAATGCTTTCTAAAAAAAAATTAAAATTGCAAGTAAATAAAGTATTATTTTTGATGTCAGTCCTCCTAAACAATTTCGAACTGATGTTCCAGAGACATTCATTGCCTCTATACAATTCAATAAGTTTTAATACTTCCTGTTTTGAACTAATTGTCACAATTAAATTAAGTATATAAGATAATATATATAATATAAAAATTTCAAAAAATTTTCCAAGCACTTTAATAAAACACAAACTAATTCTTTATTCACACACAGAAAAATGAAATCGCCGTTTTGAAAAATACAAAAACGTCAATACACTAATATAACCCTTTTGTGATTTACTAACACAATTGTGCGAGTACGGCAAAAGTACCATCAATACCACTACATAATAGGCCTTTTTTTTATATAAAAAAATTCCATGAGCTTGTATAGGTAAATCCAAACAAAAACGCGGGTGCCATACGAGTAGGTAAAAAATTACATGGGACAAAAAAAAATCTTCATTTGTCCCAATAAATCTGCTTTATTATCTACAAACCTAATTTATCTGAAGGATCACGATAAATATTGATATTTTGAGAAACATTTCCAATAAAAATATTTCCCTATTGAGTAAATTTTCATTTAGCAACTTACTGATAAAAGCAACAACACAATTTTTCAATGACACGTGCGCGTATAAGATTTTTAATTTCTCTTGGCTCTCGCCAACAAATAATACAAGTTATTTGTTTTGGTTTTGTTTCACGAACATACAGTACCGAAGAAAAATAATGAACTTAATTTCACACATTTTATTTGTGTAATGAATTTTAGATTAAAGGGTATAATATTTTGTATGTTACAATACAAATTATATTTGTATTCGTTTGTGTTTCGTATATTATTTGGCTAACCTGCTATGTAGTGTGTGCCATTAAACTAAACAAACCCTTTTTTTCTGTACTGTATTTTGTGCAATAAATTAAACAATATATCTCGACGGATTATTTCCTCAAATATTTCGACCATAAAATGAAACATAAAAAGGGTACCATAAAAGTGTTTAGTTAAACTGTAATTATCAAAATTAAAAAAAGTTGCTTTAAAAAATTACGTTTATTGCAGATTTATTTAAACAATTAATCGAAAAATCTAATTAATCGACAAATTCAATGTAAATTTCGTCGTCAGTCACATAGGAATATTTTACTATACACATAATATACAAAATTATTATGTGTGATATTTTGCCTTCCTAAAGCCTAGTACTCAGTTCGATTTCACGTGAAATTTCCATACGATTTTACCAAAGTGAAATTAGAAATGAAAAATTTCATTTCTGTTTTCGTTTTGTAGTACTCAGTTCTCCAACGAAAAAACCAAGTGTGTTCAATACATCAAAGATGGCGCGCATAAACTCTCCAAATTATTTTCATGTGAAAATAATGTCTCGGCACATTATTTTCACGCGAAATTTTGACATTTGTTTGTTTTTGGCAAAAAACAAATTTTTTAATACTACAAATTCATAAATTTTAATTAAAGCCAATTTAATTTAAATTATTTACGTAAAATAAAGAAATTAATTTATGCATGTTTACAAATTTATACGTTAAAATTAAAAATTCTCCAAATAAAATTTCATTTCTATTTCACGCGAAAATAAATAGATTTTTGGAGACCGCGTTAAAATTTCATTTCACTTTGAACTGAGTACTAAGCTTAAGTTTCAATATCGTCGATAAACTGTATCGTAATTTTTATTCTTTACTGTAACTTTTACATAAAGCTAGGTATCCAGCTCGCGCTAAGATAAATTTTAACGCGGTCTCCACTAGTCTCCACTAAATTGCAGATAAATTGTAAGCTAAAAAGTTTGTGTAGAGATAAATTTTGATGTTTATTTTATTTCTCCTACAACAAACAAAAATATAGTTCAATCGACTATTTATTAAGTATTTTTATAAACATTTAAAATTGAAAGTTAAAATTTTAGTTTTGGCTTCCTTTTTACACTTTCTAAATTTTCTGTATCCACTTTTTCGTAGTCAATCAAGTATTCTTCTTGATATTCGAAACATTCGTAATCTATAGAAAACCTTCATAATCTATAGAATTATTTAGTTCATCCAATAAAAAAATAGTTTTCACGTTGTGCTGTCAAAATTTATCTCAATTTTATCGTTCCAGGCAGATAAATTGCTGCGAAAACGTTTGTAGAGTTTTCACTAGCGCAGTCTATATGTGAGTGAGATAACTACAAACTTTTAGCGTGAGCTGCGTACCGCATCTGCGAAATCGCGAGCTAAATATTTTTTTGTTATTTCGCTAGCTAAATTTTACGTCAAATTTGTATGTAAAATTTATCTTAGCGCGAGCTGGATACCGACCTTAAGCCCACAAAAAAAAAAATCCAATTGTCGATAAAATTGGATTTTTTTTTTTTAGTTATTATGTACAACCAACTAAATTTCGCTTTTGGACTCATCATTAGTATTGATTGATTAAAATGTGTTTTTGTTTATTACACCGTATTAATGAAAAATCAAGTTTTATTTGAACAAAAATAAAAAACAAAATTTATTGTTGTCATACGCAACGACGTACACCCATCCCCTTCAACATATTTTGGTTTACTAAAAAAGTAAAAAAGCATGCAAGAGCGGCAGTACACAATCTCGTGTATTTTTGTTTTTATTTTATTTGTTGTTACGGTGTAAAATTAAGTTGCTGGTTTAATTGGAATATTACTGAATGAAAAGTTTTCTCAATACAATTTTTTTTTAAATGATTCAATAACAAAATATCCTTATTTATTTCTTGCAATGTATTATTCAATTTAACTTGAGCGATACAAATTATTTATTGCAAATAATGAAATTGTCTTTTTGTAGCCATGTAATTTTTTTTCGTTTTGTATGGAATTCTCATTTCTTTTTGGATTTACATATACAAACAAGATTTTAATAAGAAATTGCCTGTTTTGTATTGGTATTGGTACCATGTCAAAAATTTATTTTTGTATGTGTTTTGAACCAACTTACACATTTGCGCATTCCTTTCAAACTTATTTCGTCCGAAAAAAACACTATAACTATACACACAATTGTGTTGGTTGTACTTCAAATCAAGCGAAGTTTTTTATCAAAAACGCCATTACATACTATGATTTTTTACTCACACTTTTGTGTGGTTTGGACTTTAATTTAGCCATTTTTCTAGTTTTATTGGTTGAAAAACGGATAATTAATCAAATACGAATAATAATCAAGTCATCTGGTCAGTATCTGGTATACAAGATAGTTTAGACATCTCGGCAGAAAATGTTTGTACGACATATGTCAACCAGCTGCAAATTTGAGTCTCCACGTGCAACTGTTCGAAAATTAATGATATAACTTGATGTTAATGGCAGGTGGAGAGTAGGCGTAAATACCGTACCAAAATTTTGGTAAGGGGTCAGTCAATCAGTTTTTTTATTAGTGAATTAATTAAGAATAGTTTTTATTTTGTAAGTGATTAATTAATAGTGAACAATTCGTTTTTAAATAAATAAAAAAAAGTGATTTGTTTGAGTTTAGAAATTATTTCGGTTGGGACAATTCCAGGCGGTATTTCGGTAAGTTTAATCACAACCTCATCATATACTAATCCAAGCGGTACCGATCCGCAAAGCGTATGTTGGTTGTCCCTCTGGAAAAAGGGACGGGTGGTTCTTAAGCAACAGTGCCTCAGGCATTGCACACCCTTCTACCAGCAACGTTTTGTGGATCTAAATATTCACTAACCACTAGGGCCGTAGGCCAAAACAAGTTAAAATCTACTCATCTACTAGTAAAAATCAACTCAAAATTTTTTTTAGGGTAATAATGCTACCCTAAATTAATTAACAACCACGGCTTAATAGCCCAAAACATCGTTGGAGGATACTTCAACACCTATTGGGTCCGGGTCCTAATATCTCATCCCTATACCCACCATTTGATGGCATGCATTATGCTGTCTCTTCCCTCCCTTTTATTATTCAAATATGCGGTAATCTAGGCCGTAGTCTGAGTACCCCGAAACCCACACTGTTCCCCTCTGCCGGCTTGAGCTGCGGGAACCAACGCCGCATGGGGTACATATCAGATGACGGCAATTCTATGAAACAGGAATACTTATACACTGAGTAAAAGTGCTTTCTGTTTCAAGTCGGTGAAGATATTAAAGTTAAAAGCGATTAATGGTTATGTAACGTATTTCGTTAGATTCATTGGAGTTGTAATGAGAGCACCGCTACTTGCGTAGAAGCACCCCTATCACATAGAATTTGCCGTAACCTGCCTTGTACCTTATGCGGCGTTGGTTCTCGTAGCTCAAGCCGGTGGAGGGAACGGCATGGGTTTTGGGTACACAGATCACGGCCTAGATTACCGCATATATATAAAAAAAGGAAAGAAAGATGGTATGCCATCAAATGGGGAGTTCGAAAATGTGAGGATGGTGAAAGACTGCATCGGTGGGTCTCATGCCTCACATCAAGCAGGTCCACCGTGGTTGTGAAATATAAAAATTTAGAGCAACATAGTTACTCTAAATTAACCATAAAAAAATTATTATTTATCATGGGCTGAAAGCCCCAAATGTTAGTAAGTAATAATTTGGTAAAGCGTTCCAGCTGAAGGAAACCCGCGTGCTGACGCACTTGTGAGATTTCCGCTTCTAATGAAGCAGCTGGAGGACCCTTTACCAAATGGGCCAGTTTAGTTAGTTGTTGACTATTATTAATTAGTAAACATACTTACCAACACAGGTTTCACTCCTCGAACCACTCCGTATTTTGGACAACAAATAAAAACCTGGTATTTTTATATTTAAAAAAAAATAATTTATTTAAAAAAAGAAGAAATTATTTATTTACTTATAACAAAATTCATTTATTACTGCGACTTAATTACCACGGCTTAAGCTCTGTGAGTAATTAAGTTGCGCGTCTTTTTCCCAAAACCTCATTAGCACAATCCAAAACAATGTCGCGGTATTTATACAAAATTAACTGACTGACAGAGAAGGAGGGGGAAAATTTGTTGTGGGAAATGTTCTTCTCTCTCAACCAGAAAATTCAATTTTTCCAAAATCAGCGAAATTTCGGTACAAACACCGCACATTACTGACAACGTGACATAAATCTCATTTATGTTCACTCATGGGAAACTACATATATTATATGTGCCACGAAAATTGCAACGTTTTAAAAAGTCCATATATAGATCATTTAAATAAACTATATTCAGAACGTTTGCTTTTTTTGTGTGCACAACACAACACTATGGATACATCATCCAATTACAAATCTTATCTTTACGTACATTCATTAGTATTTATAATAACTACATTATAAAGACCTTGGAACCACATAAAGCTGGAATTGGATAACGTAAACTAGAAATAATTTTGTGTTTGTCGTATTGCCTCTTATACCATTTTCGTGTATATGAATGCAACAACAAACATAAAGAAAAATAAATAATTCCAGCATGACTAAGTGTTTGAGAAAATGTTGTGAAGGAAAAGTATCTTCAAAGTCATGATGAAATTATTCTGATCAACGAACAGATAATTGGGAATGAGTTGGTAACGGAATATGATAAAATTTCGTTACAGCGTGGGGAAAACTTAAACCCTGAGATGAAAAGAGATCTCATGCTCTATTCAAAAAGGACGATGGATTAAGGTCGTCAGATCTTGGTTGCTCAACGTGGGGAACCCCCACACCCTGAGTTAGTCTCAGCCGGGCAACTTAACCTCCTCACTCTAATTAAACATTGTCAAACTAACTGTTATATTTAGATATATATGAACATTTTAAATTAAAAAAAAAATGTTATTTTTGCTTTAATACAGTTACTGAAAAGTTAACTATGGTTTGATCGTTAAATTTTATACCCCACAACAAAAAGGTTTTAGGAAATTTTGTATAGTTAAAAACAAAAGTTCAAAGTTGGCTGTTTCTGCAATTATGATATTTGACTCTACTTTATTAATTAATTTTCATTATTCAATTTAATGTGTAATTATTGACTGCACGGATCAATACAGAAATGATATTTAAACTCTGATTAATTTTGATCTAACTGTATCAATGTTCATATTATTCTTTTAAAATTATTTTGATTAAGAATAGTTTTATTTAATATTTTACTTAAGTCTTATTCAAAGATGTTTTACTATAAAATTTTACCATAGATTCATTATACGGATTATAGGTATAAAAAAAAATTGAATTATAAACCAATCGTTAAAGTCAAATGAATCATACTATTATATCTAGGTAGAAGAACTCATTCAAGCCATTGGAATCCCTTGAATGGTGAAATAAGGTTCGTTGAAAACCAAGATATTGTTGAAGTGGAATCCATTATTTGGTGCTCCTTTGTTACCATTACTGTTTGGATTGGAATTTCTACAGACAGTAGTTAGGACAAAATTTTTGTTGATGCGCCTCCGTGGTTTAGTTCTTCGTACATTCTTAACATTCAATGACCTTGTTAGGACAAAACTTTTACAGACAGTAGTTAGGACAAAACTTTTGTTGATCTGCCTCCGTGGTTTAGTTCTTCGTAGTTTACATACATTCTCGACATTTTTGATGACATGACATTCTTAACATTCAATGACCTTGTTATCCCTTTAACACGTTTTGTACCCTTGGTTCAAAAACATGAAACGTCTCTCAAAAACACAAAAGGTAACAGCTCAAATGTGGTTCATCCTTTCTGCTGGATTGATGGCGCTGGATGACTTGGTGTCGGTATTTTTCCAGGTATGTAACAGTATTCCCAGTTGCATGTTCTACTTATTGTCACAAATTAATACCATTTGCCCGACTAGATTTGCTATCAATCCTCATAACTCAGTAAAATGTTCACAGTAATCCGTAGTTAAACCTTGTTTACTTTCCTAATCGTGTGCTTCTTTGTTTCTCAATGGTTCCGGATGGCTGCATATCTTCATTCCATGTATCTTTTTGGAAATATTGCATTCTTCGTAGACTAGGTCCCACCTCGTAGACTAGGTCTCGCATCTTCGATGGAAAGTTTTGACCGAACCCTGACTGTATAAAATCCCTCTCCATAACATAAATTGTCGTATTCTTTCATCATGATCTCAAGTTTGGATACTAACCGGTGGCTCATGTTGTTCTTAGTTTATCAAAAATTATGGGTTCCTCTTTATTCAAATTTAATTTTTTTTTTATTTTACATTACATAATTTACATCTTGACAATATAACCAAAATTGCTACTACATTTTTAAGCCAATATGAATCTATTGTAACCTAACCCTACCACTATTTCTTATTAAGGATGGCGCTACCTTAATCCCACTTTGCTGAACCATGTGCGAGAAATGGGATTGAGCCAACCTCATCCTCTATTTTAACTAAACTTATTATTGAACTTTCCTAATTCTTATATCTATTGCCTTAACTAATGTCGCTGGTAAATTCATAATTGCGCGGAATACCAGCCTTCACTTTACCGTTACATCAGCTATGCACATGCCCGCCTATACATAGATGGTCTAATGGTAAAGTGGATGATGTACACGTCCACGTCTTCTACGCCGGCGCTTCCAATTCCGGTGGGGAATCTTCGCTATAAACTTCCGGTTATAATACTCTTTGTAACCGGATGCAGTTTCTACAAAATCCAATAGTGCACTGTTACCGCGCTCATTCTCACAATGCCACTTTCGATCCTGGGAATTCGATAACCGCACTTGTAATTTTAACCTCGAGGGCAATCCGGTAATTATATAATTACTGTGCCTTAACTTTAGCTTTCTTCGTATGTTTACATAGGCCCTGCTTCCTAATGCAACAGTTTGGATTCCCGTGGTCAATTTTTTTCCGCTATGTCTGTTATGGGAAGGTAATTTGGATTTTACAAATTTTTGCCTAATTACTTGATGGTCCTTAGTCAAGGAAGCTGTGTCCACTTTAGTTGCGTCTGATCTTGATTCTAGCATTGGGATGTTCGATGGTAAACATCTCAGATACCTGTTCGTAAGTTCTAAATTTAAAGGACTCATGTAGAAAAGACATGACGTCGATGAAGAAATCTTGAGTAAATCAGAAAGGAAAGTCACTGATAATTTCACCATATTAGCCGATTGACTCGGGGAGATTTCAGCCGATTTGGTAGTAATACCTACCTGTAATTTATACTTACTTCTGATTAGAGTATCATTAACTTTACCATTCGTTTTATCTCTGAAATATTCTAAAGAAACAATTTTGGAAAATTCCCGTCAACCTTAGGTCTTGTTTCATTACTAAAACTGCGTGGTGTCCGTCGATCTAAAGTTACTTGTGATGCTTTCGATGGTGATTTGCTACTGCTTATGTTGTTTTCACTTACTTGATTATCACTTCTTCCATCTGACGACGATTCAACGTCCACCTCCGTCTTGTGCATAAACGGTGGTTCGTTGAATATCTCTGCCCTCAAGTTCTCGCGCTCACGTTGGATTCGATCTAATTTTTGAACGATCCGATCATACTGCGTACGAGTTCGCTCATCTTTAAAAAGATTCCTCCGTGAGGTGTCCGAGTGCAATGAGCTTCGGCTATGAGGAATTTTTACCAGATCTAACATAGCCTTAGAGCCTTCCGAAATAATTTTCAAGTTATGTAATTTTCTCGCAACTCCTTGTAACTTATCAGTTACTTTTAAAATTGCTCCTAAGTCCCACAGATTCTTTATAGTCAAGAACATCTCGTTAACTACTGTAACGGATGGCTTGGGTCTTGATCGTCGCCACATATCACACCTCATATGCGGGTAGCTTTCAGTGGCTAGGGAGGGATCTTTCAATGTAACGCCGACAGCCATTATACAATAATGATAACGATAATAGTTTAAATGGTCATATGGTATTCTATGGTTTGTCAGAATATACCGGCTATAGCAAGGTCATCCCAAATTAATCAAACACCTAGTTACACATTCTATATACTAAATAAATATAACGTGAAAAAAATTATGCACATCACCAATCATTAGCGATACAAAAAAACTTGCTTCCCGCACTGTATGTATTCCCAACACAAATAATTTGGGAACGAAAACGCAAGAAATCGAAATCAATGGAATATATGAACAAAATCCATTTACAAAAGAATCGAACCGAATCTGTGATTGTTTAGTATATAATATATCTATGACAAATGAAAAATATTCGACTTAAAAGGAAAGTACAACAACAAAATAGTAATTAAAATTTAAAATGATAGAAAAAAACAAACTAGAGGTAATAGTAATAAATAAGTACATCACCAAATTTGCATTTTGTTGGTCATTGACGATGTCCTTCCGCTTAGCCGCATGCACTTTCATTTACTTTGACGTCCACAGGAATGATTACTCAGCTGCAGATGCTCTTCTGTTATACTTGGCGTGTTGATTTAGGTAAAACTATTTTTTTTTCTTCGAAGTGCGACCGTGCGATCACAATTAACTAGTAACTGTATCAATATTGGCGGTTTTTATTATATTTATTGTACACTATATATAAACTAAGTGCACCCTTTATTTTCACTGTCCAAGAGGATAGTTGTTTCTTACTTTTATATTAGTTATGAATGGTTATTATTATTATTATGATTATTATTATTATTATTGCATAGTAGATATATTATTTATTTTATTATTATTTAAGATAGGTAGAAGTAAGATTATGACTATTTGTTGGTCGTCATATTATTTCAGCGGATGATAATTGCATTCATTGATGTCCACTTGCAATCGGTTTCTTTCACAACACTTTTAACGACCTTGCGCACTGTATAAACGGCAAATTATCTTTTCGTCTCAAGCAAACATTGTACTACCAAATTGGACAGAAATGAATCAAAACAAATACACAAATAATTAACATTGTTTACTATTTTTATGCTCATATAAATTTCTTTTTATTTATTCACAAAATCAACATTTTAATTTTTGATTTATTTATCATAGGTATATACAGAACACAGTTAGTACACAGTTTAACAGAACTTGATTATATAATTTTTCTTTTAACTTAAGTTAAAATGTAACCAATTAATTTATTTCACAAATTTTAAGTTTTACTAGTTACTTGCTGCTAATTTAACTTTTACTTTAAAAGAAGTTATCAAAAAAACACATCACACGACCATAGGTCTATCTTATGGATTTTGTTTATTTTTTTCTATTCCATTAACTAATTGGGATCACGTAAATTCAAAATAACTTGCTTCGTAGTTTCCCCGCTAAATCCCTACCATCAACCAAACAAACTTTGGACGTTAAATTTTTTTTTAATGTATATGTACAAACTGGACCGATCAGAAAATTGAGCGCCAATACTACGGTTTAGTACGTTCTCCAATTAAATATTCATTACTCGCATACAACAGAAGAGTTGCTAGTTATTCAAGTATGATTAATGCTGTATATTGTACCAATATTCTAAACCAAATGCGTCCGCAAGTTTCATCCACAATTGCACACCATAACAAAGTACATTTTGCCTGAGCAATGATTACAGTACACGAGACAGCAGAAACTATGGGTTGTTCCGCAGATAAGCCAATTGTTACACTACCTCTTGTAAAGAGAGTGTAAACTGGATGCGATCTAGTTTTCCTTGAATATGTAGCAACTTTGTTGACACAACTGGTAATTGTTCGTCCGCTGTAATAACTCCATTTGTTATTTGGCGAAACAGATGTTTGACACCTTCCAGTTTGTGAAAACAAGTTACAACTTCTTGCTTGGGTGACCTGGCTGCAGCTTGATGTACGACAAAGTCATTACACTTAGAAGTTAACCGTTCTCTTATCAATTCCTTCTTCAAAGAGATGACCGCTTTATGATAAGACACAACGGGAATCTTTCGACATTCACATTCGATTGCGATCTCGTCGTTGTCCAGATAATCTACATTCATTTTTCAGGAAATAAAGTACTTAACTTATATATTAAAAGCTAAACAAGAAACAAAAACTAAATTTAAAAAAAAATATTAATTTTGAAATTAAATAGAATAAAACAACCATGGTTTCCCCACTTCCTCGTGAAGCATAAACCTCACCAACCTGGGTCAAACTAGCATGGGCAAAAGGGAAATGTAATTAATTTGGATGAGATCCTAAATGCCAACCCATAGCAGCAATGGCATTCGTAGCTCCGACTTACGCGCAAGTGAGACACATTGCCTCGGTGAAGTAATTTGGTACCTCATTAATTTACCTAATTGGCAGAGACAATCCTCTTGCCCTCGTATTTCACAGTCATCATTCTAAATCCCCTTGGATGAGCATGACCGTGTGAGTGGCAGGCCGAATTGTACATTCAATTAGGAACAACAACACGCCGGTTATTGCCAAAGATTTCTGCAGTGTGTGGTATAATAGTATTTAGCTTATGTCCGATCCCTCATCAATATCCGTTCACTGATAGAAAACCGGATTGAACAGCTAAACACATTATATCCTGAACGCGCCTAAAACTAACAATGAGAGGACTGGCAACCCCATCCCGGAGGATGAAAATTTTATGTAAAACAACGAAGTGAAATAACTTAACTATACACTGACTTAGAAATCCATATTTTTAAAACAAATTTATCTTACGGCTCGTGGTAATTTCTTACCGATAGCCATAAGCGTATAACTGAGGAAAATCAAAAGGTTGACAGTTTGACTTTACTTGCCAGGATACGGACTGGCACGCTTGATAACCTGAGAATGAGCAGCCCTTTATACCACCCAAGATCATCGCTTGGCAGGAAAGAGATATGCTCATTACTTCAGGGAAACGTGTCACTCTCCCTTGCAGGCAGAATAAAGCCACACAGTTGATTGTACACGGTGCCGAAAACCGTACAATCTGATGAGTAAATAAAATAAATATTCTGTAATTAGACATTGCAAAAATGGCTCATCAAATCCCAGATGCTACCACGAATATTAGTTCATCCCCCGGAGTGCGAGTTGGGACAATGCCACAAATGAACTAATGAGACGAGGATCCAGCACTGCAACTCGACAATTATAAAACCTTTTCCGTGCGTGTGTGACCCACCATCGTATCTGGTCAGGCATGCCTCTAAGGCATGACCGCTGCCACACTCACACCGAAAGAGCTCTTCCACTTTTTATATTAAATCACAGAGTACTTAATTAGAATTGATTGTATAGAACTCCACTTGAAATAGTGAAGCTCATAACTAAAATTATTTTAACATTTAACTTTGTGAATAAATTTTCAATTAAATTTGGGATTCAATAATGATTCCAGAAAATTGTTGGCAATCTATACCAATAATTTGGGCCAGTTAATGGCCCCGTTTGGGCGCCACTTTGTAATGAGAGCACCGCTACTTGCGTAGAAGCACCCCTATCACATAGAATTTGCCGTAACCTGCCTTGTACCTTATGGGGCGTTGGTTCCCGTAGCTCAAGCCGGTGGAGGGAACGGCGTGGGTTTTGGGTACACAGATCACGGCCTAGATTACCGCATATATATATAAAAAAGGAAAGAAAGATGGTATGCCATCAAATGGGGAGTTCGAAAATGTGAGGATGGTGAAAGACTGCATCGGTGGGTCTCATGCCTCACATCAAGCAGGTCCACCGTGGTTGTGAAATATAAAAATTTAGAGTAACATAGTTACTCTAAATTAACCATAAAAAAATTATTATTTATCATGGGCTGAAAGCCCCAAATGTTAGTAAGTAATAATTTGGTAAAGCGTTCCAGCTGAAGGAACCCCGCGTGCTGACGCACTTGTGAGATTTCCGCTTCTAATGAAGCAGCTGGAGGACCCTTTACCAAATGGGCTAGTTTAGTTAGTTGTTGACTATTATTAATTAGTAAACATACTTATCAACACAGGTTTCACTCCTCGAACCACTCCGTATTTTGGACAACAAATAAAAACCTGGTATTTTTATATTTAAAAAAAAAATAATTTATTTAAAAAAAGAAGAAATTATTTATTTACTTATAACAAAATTCATTTATTACTGCGACTTAATTACCACGGCTTAAGCTCTGTGAGTAATTAAGTTGCGCGTCTTTTTCCCAAAACCTGACTACCACGATCCAAAACAATGTCGCGGTATTTATACAAAATTGACTGACAGAGAAGGAGGGGGAAAATTTGTTGTGGGAAATGTTCTTCTCTCTCAACCAGAAAATTCAATTTTTCCAAAATCAGCGAAATTTCGGTACAAACACCGCACATTACTGACAACGTGACATAAATCTCATTTATGTTCACTCATGGGAAACTACATATATTATATGTGCCACGAAAATTGCAACGTTTTAAAAAGTCCATATATAGATCATTTAAATAAACTATATTCAGAACGTTTGCTTTTTTTGTGTGCACAACACAACACTATGGATACATCATCCAATTACAAATCTTATCTTTACGTACATTCATTAGTATTTATAATAACTACATTATAAAGACCTTGGAACCACATAAAGCTGGAATTGGATAACGTAAACTAGAAATAATTTTGTGTTTGTCGTATTGCATCTTATACCATTTTCGTGTATATGAATGCAACAACAAACATAAAGAAAAATAAATAATTCCAGCACGACTAAGTGTTTGAGAAAATGTTGTGAAGGTAAAATATCTTCAAAGTCATGATGAAATTATTCTGATCAACGAACAGATAATTGGGAATGAGTTGGTAACGGAATATGATAAAATTCCGTTACAGAGTGTTTCGTATCACCCGACCAACATGCAGAAAAATTCTATGACTCGTGCGATTCACGCGTATAGATTGAACGGCTTGTAGCCGGTGCTGATATTAAAGTTAAAAGCGATTAATGGTACCGTGACGTATATCGTTAGATTCGTTGGAGTGTCTTCTATCACCCGATTAACATGCAGTAAAATTCTATGACCATTTACTGAAATATCTCATTTTCAGTAATACCTTCCGTGCGGTTTACGCGTATTGAACGGCTTGTAGTCGGTGCTGATATTAAAGTTTTTTTTTTTTGTCGTTGAAAATAAAATTTAATCACATTGAAAAAAAAAGAAATAAGGGAAACAGATCGGCTAATGAATTTTCAGTCCTTTTAAAGCCATACGGTTTCCCTTTCACAACAATTATTACAATTTGTCATATAAGAATAATATTATGTATTTGAAAACAATAAATATAAAAAACAGAAAAATATAAAATATAAAAAATAAAAAATATATAAAAAAAATATACTTCACAAATAATTCACGACGTTAGAGACCAAATGTGCTTTTATCAATTTTTTAAATTTAAAAATATTATAAGAGTTTTTAATTAGGTCGGGCAGTTTATTATAAATATAAGGTCCAATAAATGATATATATTTTCTTCCAAATTCTGTTCTGATATTTAAGCATGTCAGCAAATTAGTAGACCTAGTTTCGTATCTATGAGCTACATATTTATATTCCATGTTAGATAAACATGAGGGCACAGTCAAACATTTGTACATATGTGGAGGTAAAGGGTAACTAACTATGAATTGATTGAATATTACACCTTTACACACAATTTTAATTTTATATTTTATTTGTAATCATTTGATCTTTACACAATTTATTATTTAATTATGATTTTATATAATTTTAATAATATAAGAATCGTTTAATCATTACACAATTTATTAAGTTATGATTTTATATAATATTAATAATATAAGAATCGGTTCACTGAATTTTATTTATAGCACAAAGCACAATAATAACTAAGAGATAACAAGCCGTATTGGTGTCGAGTGGCATTTTTTTTCTAGCGACACTCATGATATTTCATTTTTAGTAAGCTATATTAACTTCGGCATTAACCTCGGACTACTACTAACATAGAAATTTATATAATTTGTATTACTGTATATGTAAACATAAACCTCCTTTTGATAAAAATAAATATTATAGCAATTAGCTTATAAATGTATGTGAACAGAAATAAACCAATGCCTTCTAAACTACTGGCCGCTTACCACAAATGATGACGACACGCTAAGTCGACGTTGTTGTTGCTTTCTTTAGTTGCTTTGTTAGTGTAAATATCCTAAAATTATTATTGCGCAGTCTCGGTATAGACTTAAATTGACGTCATGTGCGAAAAATGAGAGTAGTAAAAGACCAGTAGTATAGAAGGCATTGAATAAACACACCGAAATTAATTACCACGAACTTGCATGTTTCTATCAATAACACAAAAAATTCCATTTTTTTCAGTACTTGACCATCAACGTGATTAGCGAATATCAAAATAAAGTAATATAAAAACGAAAAACACATTTTCAATATAGTCGCATAGATAAATCTAGATAGTGTGCGATATTCAATTTTTTCTTTTCATACTTTTTAGTTTTGTAGTTTGATCTTTTGAAAAAGATTATGAAAATAAAATTTTGGTGATCAGATCAGTCAGTTTTGTATTTCATTTTGAATTGCATAGACGTGGAATAAAGTGTTTCCGTCTTGATGTTTCAGCATAGCAATTGAAAGCATTTTTAGCATTTTGTTTGGTAAATTTTAAAAATCATTTTTGTTTATTTTCTCGTAGGATATTTAATACTCGTTGTGTTAAGAATACAATATATAAATATATACACACAAGTTATCTTGATATATATATATATATCATAAATTTAAATTTTGTGATTAAATTGCATTCGTTTGAAGATGAGTAAGCCATCAGGAGTTAAATGTGCCGTGTTGCATTGTAATTCTAAACAAAAAGATGGTGCTCGGCTTTTCAAATATTCTACTAATTATTTAAGCCATGAACTTTGGCTAAAAAATTGTGGTATTACTCCTTTGCTTTCTTAAACGGAAGCTTAAACTGACTGCAGTCCCTACATTATGTCTTCCTAATCTGGAATGGCAAAGTGTTATGAGTACTACTTCTCAAGTGCCCTTATCTCCGGTAGTTGTTAATAACATAAATGTACAGGAGAGTATTCCTGGCGAAATATATGTTTCAAATTCTGTTGCATCTCCATCGCAAGAGTTAAATAGATCAGAAACTTTGCAATTGCTAAAATCGAATTTCGATCGACCAAATTTAAAAACATATTCGAATATTCAAGAAGAAAGTAGTATGTCGTTATCGGAAATTGCATTGAGATTTGGTTTGAGGCACCAGTCTCTTCGGGGGCGTGGGTTCGTATCCCACCGCTGTCACCAAATTTGTTGAGGGTTTATTAAATAAAATAACCTTTGCACAATATTTTATTAAGGTTTAAACTATAAACATTTATTATTTTTATTTGTTATATTTTATTATTATAATTTATTAAATAAACAATATATGTATTAATTATGCAAGATGCGACTTGTTACCTCACAATTATACTGTACTGAACTGACTTCTCTAAAAATGATTAAAGCATAATTTCACCTCGGTATTTAGGTGTATTGTATAAGGAAACAAGTTAAAATATATATATAATGTAAGTATATAAAGAATAATAATTACGAACTAAATACATAGAAAGCAGGGGTATACAACAGTTCCAATGGTTGGTATTTTTGACCCCCGCATCTATTTAAATCATTTCGAAACTGTTTGTTGACATCTGATGTTGAAACACCTAATGGCATTGCAAGTTGGGAAGTAATTCGAGAACTTTATAAATTAGAGCAAACAGCACCAACTCGAATGTGTCCAAAATTAACTGATAAACATGTTAACCCTGGTCACTTTGATAAAATGAAAGTTAAACTGTCTACCCAAGTATTTAGTCGCAGCGTTGTCGCTGGAATAAAAACTGCATCTGAATTAAATAAATTTTCCGATTCTACTAAAAATAAGGTGCCTGCCACTTTAATTCTTTTTGATAATTTGGACAAACTATTTGATTGTTTAAATTCAAAAAGTTTATATAACCCAAACAAATTTAAATGTGCCCTACAATATGACGAGAATTGCGCTGTGTTCAAATTTCTTAATGAAATGGTAATATATATGCAACAGATTAAATTAGTTAATGAAAAGAAAGTGTATTCATTTGACGGAATGGTGCAAACGATTCGTGGAGTTCTTTCTCTTCTCAAGTCTTTATCAAGTGAGAATCTCGATGTTAGATATATACTTACCTCACGATTAAACCAAGACGCTTTAGAAAACACATTTTCTTTGATTCGGTCAGCCAACGGAAACAATTTTAACCCGTCCGTTCAAGAATTTAGCTATACTGTCGCAAAATTGTTATCAATTAAGTATCTCACGCTATTCACGGCACTAACAAATTGTGAAGATGATTCGGATACGACATTGTTAGTCGTTATTCGAGAAGATAAAGAATATGAACAATCGTTGAGAGAAAAGTTTGAACTTGAGCCAAGTTCTACCCTGGAATCTTCAAATAATGAAAACAAAGAGAGTGACATTGATGAATGTTTAATTGTGATCGAAATCGAAGAAGAACTAAGTATTGTTGGATCATTACCTAGTCAATTAGAAAATAATTCTGATCCGTCAAACAGATACTTTACGAGGTACTTAGTAAATAGAATTCTTAAAAAAAATAATTGTGCTTTGTGTGCTATAACACTTGTAAAAGAAAACGATTTTGTTGAGTGCACTTCAGAGCTTTTAATAAAGCACAAAAATTATATGTCAGATGACTTCGGAAGACTCCAAGCACCATCTCAGGAATTTTTTGATCTATGCCGCAAACAAATTTTAATTTTTGATGGTATTTTCAAAGAAACTGGCCATATTGTGGGTTTAAAATCTAAAATCGTAAATCTTTTACTAAACGAACAGTCGGACAAAGAATTTTATGATATTGATCACCATTGTTATAACCATCGTGTAGAGCTACTAAATCTAATGATTCTAATATTAATTAGAAAACACTGTAAGTGGCAAATGGAACGAGATAAATTAAATAAATTAAAAATACGTACAACGAAAAGACAATGGAGAACAGTATTAGATTAATACAAATTTAAGTTAATGCGGAATAGATTTATAATCGCTATCAGCTGTGAATTTCATATCGTTTAAGTTATATTATATATCTTTGTTAATTTTTGGTTTTAAACTACATATTTTATTGAATTAATTCAAATTACACAATTTTTTTATTATTTATTTACAAAGTTTGCTTTCAGATATTGTATTTTAGTAATTCAAATTATAATAATAACCTAATTGAATTTATTGACTTTATATATAACTATATATATAAAAAATATCAGTTTCCCACTCAATGTCAAGGTGACTACGTGCCGAGGACTGAATGATATAGGAGTGACTAAAAATACTATATCGCTGACGTACAGGGGAGCGAAGTCCTTGATTCAAACCTTCGCGCGGTGCTCTCTGAGTAATTCTAATTGAATCAGGCGGTGTAGTGGAGACGAACAGGGAAAATCCTGTTTATAATCATGGACACTACATGTCAGGGTGAGTTATTGGCGCCCTAAAACCAATACCAAACCAGCGTCTGTTCTCAAGGTTAAGAGCGGCTGAAGCGGGCGTCTGTCTTGTATCAAGCGGCTCGCTATATAAATGTGTTCAAGGTAGGACTGAATGCCTTAAGATTCTCACCAGTACGTGACCCACACACGTAACACGTGGGTTGAGCGGCAGGCCAACAACCTTCCCTCATAAAAAAAGTTAAGTTATGAACCATAAAAAAGGCGACCGTCTTAAATGTGAAAACTATCGTAGTATAGCTCTATTGAACACTGCTTACAATGTGTTGGCTAATGTTGTACTTGCCAGACTCATCCCTCTTACTGAAAACATGATTGGCGACTGTGGTTTTCGTCCCAACCAATCGACCACTTACCAGTGTTTCACCATGCGGAAAATCTTAGAAAAATGTTGGGAGTACAGCTTATGTTGTATATATTTCAATTATATGTATATAGACTTTCGTTAGGAATGTCAGTACAACCCGCGATAACCTTTGGGCCGCGCTCATATGCCTAGGAATTCCAGAGAAACTCATTTCTCTGTGCAAATTAACAACGTTTGGGTCTGTATGTAGAATCATAATCGAAGGAACTGTGCAAGACTCCTTTGAAATAACATCTGGTGTTCGACAGGGAGATGTACTCGCGCCTGTGCTGTTCAATTTGGCGCTTGAGTACGTAGTGAAGAAAAGCAACATCGAAACTTCGCGCTGTATATTTAATAAATCAGGCCAAATTCTTGGGTATGCAGATGATATCATGCTCCTTGGCCGAAGACCTAGCGATATCAAAGACAGTTTTGTGCCACTCGATCGCTCCGCAAGAAGACTTGGTTTGAAGGTGAACAGTAGCAAAACCAAATTTGTATCAACACCTAGGAACATCTCCATGGTAAATCTCGGAATTGGCGACCAAAACTTTGATCGCGTTGAAAACTTTAAATACCTTGGGTCAGTTATAACATCATCAAATGACATGCAGGCAGAAATAAAAGCCCGAATCGCTGCCGCACAACGAGTTTTCTACGCCCAATCAAAATTATTGCGATCTAGACATCTATCGCAGTCGTGCAAGCTCGCACTTTATAAACCACTCATAACACCTGTGCTGGCTTTCGGAAGCGAGAACTGGACCATGACCACTAACGATTGTAGACTGTTATCTACTTTCAAAAGGAAGGTCATTCGTTCAATCTTTGGTCCTTGCGAGAAAGTTGCGAACAATGAATATCGGATTCGCATGAACCAGAGTTAGATAGCTCGGCCATGTTACAAGGTCCCCACAACAACGGATGACCAATAAAGTATTCCATCAACAACCAGCCGGTGTGCGTCGTAGAGGAAGACCCCGACTGCGCTGGCGTGACGACGTCGAACAAGATCTACATGCACTAGGATGTCGAAACTGGAGAACGAGAGCGATGGACCGAGGCGGATGGAGGACCATAGTTCGGGCGGCAACATCCCTTCATGGGTTGTGAAGCTAGAGAGAGAGAGAGAGAGAGAGAGAGAGAGAGAGAGAGAGAGAGAGAGAGAGAGAGAGAGAGAGAGAGAGAGAGAGAGAGAGAGAGAGAGAGAGAGAGAGAGAGAGAGAGAGAGAGAGAGAGAGAGAGAGAGAGAGAGAGAGAGAGAGAGCTGTTATAGCCGAAGATCTCTACTCTTATATTTATATTGGATGCGGCACTTGTTAATAAAATCATGGAGGTGGAATGGCATGCTTCTGCTGCGGGTGAGACATTCTGGCATGCTAGGGGTGGGAAAATACTGAGAAACAACTAATAACTTAATCTACTTAGAAGCTTCATGCTTTAATTGCGAGTATTTAGGAACCCTTAAAACCCCAGTTTCTATCGGTCTCAAAATTAATGAGTTCAAGACAAATGTGGTACAAATGTAATTTTTGCGTTGTAAATATACGGATGTTAGAAGTGGTCACTCTGCTGATCGTCATTAGTTGGCTAATGGATTAGTTGGATATAATCTTCCATATTAAGGGACATGTAGTACGTCATCAGCAGTACTTTATATTCATTGTGGCCCACTACTAAAATTCAAGAGCTTAAGCCCTAGAATAACTAACTATTTTTATTGAACGTTTAAATAAAAATGTATAAAATGGATATTTAAATATAAATACTGATGATTTTTAGATACATGATTGAATAATTTATAAATGTTAACACATCGGTATTTAAATGAATCGCAACAATTTTCTTCTTATTTATTGAAAATGTGTCGGAGTCTTACCTAATGACTATGCCGAATAAAACCATTACTAAGCGGGTTTATTTTTCCACCAAACCGCATTTAGTGCTACAGTTTTCTTCTACAATATGCTTTGTATAATTACAAGAAACGTATTTAATAAAACATTTTAAACATTAAACAAAAAAAAAAAAAGAATTCAAAAAACCAATTCTGCCTCGTTGTAGGATCGAATCAAATTCGTTTTTGCAATTTTTCATAATACCAAAACATAAAAATATACAAAAAAACGAAACAACGATTTACGCAATTGTATACATGTATATATCACCAATCATCGCTTGTACAATTTAATTTTGTTTAACACATTGACACATTTCTCTGCGTTTTTGTATTCCATGTAGTTTATATTATTTCCATTCTTACATTATGTATGTGTGCAAAATTTTTATCGAATGAAAACGAGAAATTTATTCGTATTCGAAGCTTAGCGCTTTTTCTAGTTTATTAGATGGCCGCCAATTTCATGAGGCGCTAGTCGTTCAGCTTAGATTCTCTTATATATAAAGTGCTTTGTGTTTATAGTTACTTTAGTGAACTCTATTGGGTTTTTGTCGTACGAATTATATTCCAAATACTGACTTTTATTTTTTTCTTCGCATTGTTTTTATAGTTGGGAACAAAGAAACTCATGACGCTCTATCTATATTCCGTATTGCATAATCTACAATTCTACAAATTCTACACGAAAATCGAGGACATAATTTAGGTTTGAACCTTTACCATTATAAAGTTGATTTTGAAATTTTACTACTATAAAATTGATTTTGAATGCATTGGTTAACCGCCACATTATCCTTCCCCCAGTGAAACGATACTTTTTATTTAAAACAATTTGGTTTATTTATAATGCGGCCAGATCTTGATTTAATTGGTTCGTGTATCTTTGGATCGAAAGTTACTTGCTTGCGAGATTTAGTGAATTTTGAATCAACTATCGGATTTGTTGAACATGAATTTGGACTTGGTGTTTTTAGAGCTGAATCATCAATGATGTTTGTCTGTGGTAATTCCTCAAAGCATGGTTTGAGTCGATTAACTGATACATTTGTTTTAACTCCTTTGATTAACAAACTGAAATATTTCTCGCCTTGTTTAATGACAGGGAAGGGTCCCTCGTAAGGTGGTTGTAAAGAACGCCGAATTGCGTCCGTTCTGACAAACACTGCTTTACAATCGTACAACTCTTTAAAAACAAATACTTGTTTGTTAGAGTGTCGTGCAGCTGTCGATGGTTGTATGTTGTTAAAATGTTTTTGAAGTTGGTTTACCAATTCTGTTTGACTAACGAATTTACTGGTTGTTACAAAATCCGCTGGTAGTCTTAAATTTTGTCCGTAGACTAACTCTGCCGAAGTGCTTTTAAAGTCTTCACGGAACGCCGTTCTTAGTCCTAATAATACCAGGGATAATGATTTAGTCCATTGCGTATTGGCAGTGCACATAATTGCACCTTTTAGCGTACGATGCCAACGCTCGATAATACCATTGCAAGCTGGATTATACGCTGTGGTTCGCTTGTGGTGGATACCTAGAAGTCGGGTTATTTCATCGAAAAGTGCAGACTCGAATTGAGCACCTCTATCGGTCACTATACTTAAAGGCACACCAAATCTACTAATCCAGTTTTTAACTAATGCGTCAACAATGGTTTCCGTACGAATATCTGGAATTGGAATAGCCTCAGTCCAACGAGTGTATCTGTCGATCATCGTTAAACAATAATTCTGATCTTCAGATGGTGGAAGAGGTCCAATGAGATCGATATGCAATTCTTCAAACCGATTGCTGGTTGTTCCGAATGAACCGACTTGACTGTGCACGTGTTTCGTTACCTTACATTTTTGGCATCTAATGCAACTTTTTGCCCAATTGCGTATTTCTCTGTTCATAGATGGCCAAATGAATTTATCTGAAATCTGTTTCACTGACGATCGAATGCTAGGATGTGAAATGTTATGATAGGCCTCGAAGACTTGCCTACGAAACGCTTTTGGGACAAACGGTCGTTGTTTGCCATTTGAAATTTCACACGTTACAAGATTGTCTGATCCAAAAATTCGAATTTTCGCCCATTTTAAGTTTGGATTTGATTCTACAAGGGCCGCTAATTCTGAATCGTTAGTTTGTGCTTGTGATAGAGTTTCATAGTCGATTGTAGTACCTATATTGATTTGCTCGATTCGAGATAAAGAATCAGCTACGACATTTGAACTGCCTGCAACGTGTTGAATGTCTGAAGTAAACTGCGCAATTAGGTCCAGATGACGTCGTTGTCTCGGTGAAGCTTTATCTAACTTTTGATGAAGTGCAAAAGTCAAAGGTTTGTGGTCCGTAAACAATACAAACTCCCTTCCTTCCACAAAATTTTTAAAGTGCTTGATTGCCGAATAAGCCGCTAGTAGCTCACGATCGTATGTGCTGTATCTTATTTCGGCGTCATGTAATTTTCGCGAGAAAAAGAATAATGGTTGCCATCCTTCTTTTGTAAACTGTTGCAAAACTGCTCCCACGGCTATCTCGGACGCATCGACAAAAATTGCAAATTTAGCATCCGGAATTGGAAACGCTAGTTGCGTACAATTTGCTAATTTTGATTTGCAGATTTCGAAACTCTTAATTGACTCGTCAGTCCAATTGATTACTGATTTATCTTTCTTTTTTTTCTTAGATTGCTTAAAATAATCGTATAAGGGCGCCTGACTGTCTGCTGCTCCTGGTATGAAAATCCTATAATAATTAATCATTCCAAGGAATCTGAGCAATTCATCTGCAGTTTTAGGTCGTAGATAATTTAATATCGTTTCGACTCTTTGTTGATCTGGGCGTATGCCATTTTTAGAAATTTGAAAACCTAAAAATGTTAGTTCATCTAACGCAAACTCACATTTGTTTAGGTTAATAACTAAACCTGCCTCGTCCAATCTTTGCAATACAATTTTAACATGTTTGCAGTGTTCATTCATATCCTTTGACGCAATAAGTATATCGTCAATGTACGTGAATACGAATGGTAAGTCTCTGAACAAAGCATGTACCATCCTTTGGAATGTTTGAGCTGCGTTTCGTAAGCCGAACGTCATCCGCGGAAACTCAAACAAACCGAAAGGTGTAATTATTGCCGTTTTTTCAATATCCGCGGGTTCAATTGGTACTTGGTGGTATGCCCTTACTAAATCAATTTTTGAGAATTTTGTGCAAGACTGTAATTGATTCGTGAAATCTGTTACGAAAGGTATCGGGTAGCGGTCTGGCTTCGTTAATGTATTCAACGATCGGTAATCACCACACAATCGCCAACTACCATCCTTTTTGGGTGTCAAGTAGAGAGGACTAGCCCAATTGCTTTTAGAAGGTCTGCAGATCCCTTGAGAAAGCCACGTCTCAATTTCTGCTTTTGCAATTGCCATTTTTTCAGAGCTCAATCGTCGAGCTTTTGCATAGCAAGGTTGACCTGTTGTCTCGATATGATGAGTCACGTTATGTTTTATGTTATTTAAATGTTGAGATTCTCGCGTTAGCGAAACGAACTCTTGCAGTAATTTTAAAATTTCCGCTGGATAGGTGTTTGCTCTTATAGTCGTAATGCCATAAGATTGGATTTGTATAAAATTTCCCGATGTTTCACACTTGGTATTGGTATCAAGTAACTTTTTTCGTTTGACATCAACCATTAACCCATAATATGCTAAGAAATCTGCTCCTAAAATGCATCTATCCACCTTTGCAATCATAAATCTCCAATTAAACGACCTACGTAGACCGAGGTTAAGTATTAAATTTTTATATCCGTATGTATCGATTGACGATGAATTTGCTGCGAATAATTTAAACTCCGTTGGTTTAGCTAACTGTAAATTTGTAGGTGGAACTACTGAAATTTCGGCACCTGTATCTACCAAAAATTGTAACCGACTTTGCAAATCTAAAATTGTGAAACGACTATTAGTTTTTAGGCTACTGTCGCCCGTCGAATGAAGCGCAGTGTTTAATGGTTTTCCGATTTACGATCATCGAAGTTACATGGTTTTGCACACTTTCTTGCTTTGGATCCATATTTGAAATGATAATAACACATTGGGTGCTTAGTTACCTGCTCTTTAGACCGCGAACAACTGCGAATTCGTCCAGAATTTCGCGACCGAGATCTGTCAGATCGATGATTGTGTATTGGATTAGGATTTGAGGAATTAAACTTCTTGAATAATTCTTCAACCCTTTTAGTTAATGCGTTGATCTGGTAAGATAGATTGTCTTCTTGCAGATCATTATTATTTGCGTTTACACCACAAATCGTTGCTGGTCTCTGCACATCCACGATTCTGTCCGCCGCCTTTGCCAATTGATTTAGACTAGACTCACTCATGCACGCCAAAATCTCCTGGGCATGAGTTGGTAGCCGCTGCATCCAAAGATTCCTTAACACTGGTTCCGTCACTTGATCCGTGGACAATGTTCCCATCTCACGCAACAGTTGAGACGGTTTTTTATCTCCTAACTGTAGTCCAGAAAGAAGACGATCTAATTTATTTTTGGCAGATTCACATAATCTCTCGATTATTACCGCCTTAAGGGATTCATATTTATTTATTTGCGGAGGATTGAGAATTTGATCTCGAACGCACTTAACGGTTTGCGAATCAATTGCCGCAATTAGATGTCCGTATTTGGTAGCATCTGATTTTACACCACCAATTTGAAATTGCGCTTCCAATTGGATGAACCAAATTTCAGGATCGTCCCGATTGAAAGGCATGTATTTTACTGACACGTTATAAATTCGTGCCGTTTCACTACAAGAAGACCCACCTTCTTGTTCGTCCTCCTGATTAGACATTATGGGTTAACCGATGCAGAAAAAGAAAAACAATAAAAATGAAACAAGTAATAATAATATAAACTGAAATAAATTACCCAGAATTATCGTGCAGAAAGCGGAAATATGCAATACGTATATATAAGTTAGAGTGTAATAACGAATTTATTTATTTTTTTTTAAAACTTTATTAATTCCGAAGACAATGGAAAAAAAAAATAAAAAATAAATGGATAAAATTCGCTTACCGATTAAACTTTTGATTCTGCTTTGGTTTAGGTCAGTTGTTTCTTTGTTGAATATTTGAATGGCGTATTCCACTTGAACGAAAATTCTGATATTGGAAACTTGTTGAAAGTTGGTTACTGTTTCTACCAGGTTACAAATGTTGTATTAATCTGCTGCTGGACGTATTTTACTGCATATAAATGTTCATGTAGGTTGATATTACTTGTGGTTATTTTATAATGTTGTCCGTTGATCACCGTTTTATTTACTTTCCATAAATAACGATTGGAAAGGATTTTGTAATTTCCTTGGATGGTATGGTCGTCTTTCACACGTTAGTTCTAGTATTGCTAAAACTAATTGCTGCTGTTGCACTTGTGTGGAACTATAGTAATACGGAAACACGACCGAAATGAGGTTGTTAAACGATTTTTGCTGCTCTTGTTGTGGTTGTTGGTATTGCTGTGTTGTATCGATTTAGCACTGATACAACTACGATGTGAACACTAGTGATTTTTACACGTGTTGTGTACATACATACATAGTTTTGATTTGTACTTCACTATTCACTGCCACTTAATTTTTTTGTATTCATGGTATATTGTTCGTTTTTCGGGGTCACCAGTTTGTGGAGGTAAAGGGTAACTAACTATGAATTGATTGAATATTACACCTTTACACACAATTTTAATTTTATATTTTATTTGTAATCATTTGATCTTTACACAATTTATTATTTAATTATGATTTTATATAATTTTAATAATATAAGAATCGTTTAATCATTACACAATTTATTAAGTTATGATTTTATATAATATTAATAATATAAGAATCGGTTCACTGAATTTTATTTATAGTTACTTTAGTGAACTCTATTGGGTTTTTGTCGTACGAATTATATTCCAAATACTGACTTTTATTTTTTTCTTCGCATTGTTTTTATAGTTGGGAACAAAGAAACTCATGACGCTCTATCTATATTCCGTATTGCATAATCTACAATTCTACAAATTCTACACGAAAATCGAGGACATAATTTAGGTTTGAACCTTTACTATTATAAAGTTGATTTTGAAATTTTACTACTATAAAATTGATTTTGAATGCATTGGTTAACCGCCACACATATAAACACATAAATGCAATTCGAATAATGCGCCAATTGGAAGAATTCCCTTAGCTACATCGCGATATAAAGCTGATGTTGAATATAATACAGGGAGTTTATAAATAGATTTACAACACTAGTTTTGCAGAATCTGTAAATTCCTTAATCTAGTTTTCGCTGCAGATCCAAAAGCTGCAATAGAGTAATAAAAACGTGAATGAAAAAAAGAGAAATAAATCATTTTTAAAACATGAGTTGGAACAAAATTAGCCAATTTTCTGATCAAGAACAAGAATGGACAAACTTTCAAACAAACTGAATTTATATGATCTTCCCAAGATAGATGCTTGTCAAGTGTAACACCCAGGTATTTAAGTTTATCAACACATTCAATAGTAACACCTGAATATTGCATAATTGGAAACTCACAGTGTGGCAAATATGATGAGTGAAAAATTATAATTTTTGTCTTGCTGAGATTAAGAGAAATTTTGTTTCGTAAAAAATTGCAGTATCATCCGCAAACATCTTGATTTGTCCAGAAATAAGTAATTGTGCTATGTCATTAATGAAAATTAAAAACAACAGAGGCCCCAGGACGCTACCCTGCGGAACACCATAGTCAATATTTAGTAAATCGCTTTTTATTTCGTTCAATTCAACAAATTGTTTGCGGTTAGTAAGATAACTTGCCAATATATCATAAGACACACCGCGGAAACCATACATATATATAACTTCTTAAGCAGCAACTCATGATCTATGGAATCGAAAGCTTTTCTTAAATCCAAAAATAATCCACACACATACTTTTGATTATCAAAAGCTCTGTAAATTAAATCAGTTATTACAATTATTGCGAGATCAGTAACCGAACCCTGTCTAAATCCATATTGATATTGATAAAAGAACTTAAAACTATTTAAAAATTCAATCATACGGCTAGCAATCAATTTTTCCAATATTTTGTCAAAAACTGATAAGATAGATATGGGCCTAAAATTATTTATTAATTTACTATCACCAGATTTAAAAATGGGTATGACTCTTGCTATTTTTAAACAATTCGGGTAAATCCCGGTTTCTAGTACAACATTAAACAAAACAGACAGTAATTCAGAGAAAAATGATGAATTGCGTTTTAAGATAACATTGCCAATTCTGTCATAACCACAACCCTTACTATTCTCTAAACTGCTTATAATATTATAGACTACAGATGCTGTGGTCAGTGATAAGAAACATGAATTAGACATAGTTCTAATTGTTCGAAGTTTATTCACATTGCCGTCAGATGCTAGTCTATTTGGTGTAACTTTTCCAGCATCAACAAAAAATTTATTGAATATATCAACAATAATAAGTATACGAATTCGAGCAAACGTTATTTTTCATGAAATTGTTGATTTGCTTCCAAACTTCTTTTTGACTCAAATTATTGTACAATTTATCAAAATAGCGCTTTTTTGCATAATATTTCTCGGACTTAATCTTTTTATTTAGCAATTCCAATCTGTGTCTTAACTGAGCACTATTCGTATTTCGCTTAAGTCTTTTGAAGATACGATTTTTGTCTTTAATTAAATTCCAAAGATCATAAGACATCCATGGACAATTACTGGAGTTTTTTAAGTTCATCGGTGTATGTTTAATTGTAGTAAAATTATCAAGTAGTTCACTATACTTTTCAGTAATTGATTTTAATGTAGAATCAGGATTTTGAGTATCGAATCTTGAGGAAAGAAGAAAGTCTTCAAAGAGCTGATTAACTTTTGTTACCGGCTGGCTACTGCCAACCTGCAGATTTCACTTAAGCGCATGCAGAGGCCTCCACGGTGATATTTTGCCGGCTACGTTCTCAGGGAGAAGTGCGAAGGGTCGTGGGGTTTGAGGCATGCATGGCTCCTGGCTTACACCGTGATTAACAGAAAATTATAAAAAGGAGAAAACCGCAAATAATAATAATACCCGGAGTTCTGCCGAAATTTGTCGGCCGGAACCTGAGGAACGACACGAATAATCAAAATAATAAATACATAAAAAAAATGATAACGGAAGAGGTGCCTTGGTGCGCGCATCCATCCGAATTCAAACGGGATCAAGCCCTGGTTACGGAATTGGATGCGGGCACCAAGGGACCGCAAACACTAAGCCGACACCGAGGGAGTCTCCGCTCCCATCATACCTAACCGGAAAATATTTAATAATTCATTTTATTTTATTTATACGCACAAAAAAAAAGAAACCCAACTTCCCACGAGAAACGAAAAAAAAAAAGAAAGGGAGAGAATGATAGAGAGAAGCGAGAAACGAGAGAGAGAGAGCGAGAGAACAATGCGCATCGAGCGTGCACCCGCGATTGCTGTGCGACGCTCGATTACAATAAATTTGTATATAATTTAAAAATTTAGAATAAAAAATTGTAAATAAAAAAAAATATCAAAAATAAAAAGAAATCAAAAAAAAAATCTAAATAAAAATTAAAAAAAAAAAAAATTGTACCTTAATACTAAAAACCCTGTTGCGGCCTTGCGCGGCCGTCATGCCACAGGTGGACCACACCCGGACCGTTGCGGCTTTGGTGCCGTTACCCCACCGTTGTAGTGCGACCTTGAGCGGTCGGCCGTTGCGGGGCCTTTCCCCGATACCAAATAAGAATAGCCGGTTGACTACCGTTAATACGCTGGGCGTGGTACCGCCGAAAATCTTTGGCCTCGACTGGCCGCCAAAAAAAAAATGTTGGGCCTCGATAGGCCGTCACTGCTGCGCCTCGCTAGGCCACCCGCAAATACGTATGGCGTTGCCTCGCCGAAAACCGTAGAAATTGGTGGGCGTTGGTTCGCCCTTTGGTAACAACAAGCCCACACACAACACAAGAAAATTCCGAGCTTGATGTCGGCTTCACAAATCGCAATCACTTTCGGGTTAGGTTTTCTGATTTTTCAGTTTACGCTTTTCGCTTATTTTGTTGAATCGTTCCAAATAACTTCTTACGCTTCGGTTTTTATACCTCCAATACACATACCGCAACCAAACAGTAATAAATCAAGCAAATATATAGCGTTTAACTACTTTTATTTGTGTGCACAATTTTATTATAATTTTTAATAATATAACTATATAGTTTTTAATTACAATTATTTTCATTGGTTCTGTATAAATAAAAAAATTTAACTTGTATCAAACAGGAACCAAACACTCCAAACAGATTTTAACTTTTTTTTTTGCGATATAAATCAACACTAGACTTTTTATTATCAAAATCCAAACTCGAATGAATTTCCCAAAAAAAATTCGAGCGTCGCACAAACGACGCGCAAAACATTCCAGAAGAATGTCTTTCTTCTCTGTTTCGCGTTTACATCAATTCGCATTGATGTAAACGAGAGGCATATAAGAAAAACATTCTTATGGAATGTTTTGCTCGACACATACTCGATACGCATTGTTCCCTCTTTCTTGTCATTCTTCTCACCCGCGCGCCATCACCACGACGTATACAAACATTAAACAACTCCGAAAGAAGCGGGGACACAAACCGAGAGGAATAAAATACAAACAGCGCTTGCTACGATCACGTAATCGTAACACTTTCTTATAATCAATGATCTTTTTTTTCTAGTATTTTAGACGTATATTTTGGTTTAAAGAGAAACGTAGAAAAAACAAAACTATGATCACTGATATCTGCACAGATAGTTGAGTTCAAAACACGTTCAATATTAAGGAAGCTACTTATTGTATGATCTAGTATATTGTCACTTGCAGATCTAGTTGTATAATTGTTAGTAGCAATCATTCCATGACCCAACAAACAATTTTCATAATTTGAGATTAGAACTGATTTTTTGTTAATAGGTATATTAATATCGCCAACGATAACAAAATCGGATAATCCTTTATATTTGTTAAGCATATCATCACAAAACTCAAGAAATAGTTTGGTATCTGAAGATAAATCCACCAAGCTGAACACAAATATACTGAAAAGGTAGATTGCCATCATCAACACTGAGAATAGTATAGGAAATATCGTTTCTAATATACATAGCGATTCCTCCGCCTGATCGATCAGTTCTACATGAAAAAATACTAGTATAATTATTAATATTAAATGAAAAAATATTCGAACTGTTAACCATTGTTTCTGTTATGCATAATAAGTGCACATCAGTTCGCAGACTCTCCATGAATAATAATAGATTATCAAATTTAGTAGTATTATTCATGCCCCGGATATTGATATGAATAATATTAAGATGTTTTAAATTTGGAACATTAATTGGATTTAAGGAAAAATCATCGACACTTGAATAGAAAATATTGGTGCAGTTACTTTTAAGTGACTTCCGGCTCATAATACTGAGAATTTTGAAATAAAATACACGGACCCAATTAGCTTAAGATGAACCGTAACATGATTTAGGAAATTTAGTAAATACCATAAATAGTATCCCAATGAATACAATGAACTGCTAGTATTTATATGAAATCTAACAACGCCAAATGTTATTGTGAAGTTAAGTATAAAATATGTAGAACAAATATATATGTGATTTAGTGATAACTCGTTAAATAAATAATAGTACATTGTAAAAATATTTATAGCACCTGTATAACCAATTGAAATTACTACAGAATTACTGTAGTGTGAACTCTATAGATTTCTGGTGAGTATGTAATAAAAATAAATAAATAAATATAAAACATTCCGAAATAACTATAAAAATATATACAACGCCATCTAGTAAAATTAATAAAATAATCAATTTATGGTGATTATAGTAGTGCAAACGGTACAAAAAGTTCACAATCAGCATTGATTTGCGGAGATTCCGTAACTAGAGAACTGTTTGTAGATCTGACGGCAAAAAAATTAACCTGATTGGGACTATTTTTGTATGTTAATTTTTATTTTCATAAAGTATGCCGTGCTAAAATTTCATATAAAAAAAGACCCAATCAGCTTATTTTTAATGCGCTAGATGTCACTACCCCGGACATTTATAGTTCTCAATATTCTAAAAGTACTATAAACACATTCACAATGCACTCTATCGTTATATTGTAAAAACGGCAAATGATGTATAAGATAACACAATTGACAGTAATCATAATCAAAACAAAATTATAAACAATAAAACTAAATTTTAAAGGTAAGTTTAAATTTAAATGAATTAAAAGAAGTTGTGATATACTTAAATATGCTTTATGTTCCTTTACTGGATGATGAACCATTTGGAGAATCATGATGAGGTGTTGTCTGCTTATCCAGCTGAAAAATATCATTGAAACTAAAGATATGGTAGATTGTCGATTCAACTGTCTTGCGTAGGAATATTTTACCATCTTTGGCCCATAAATACTTGTAGCTGTGTGCACGTTGCAGTTTCTTGGCTTCATTATATAATTTTGATTGAAATTTGGTGAAGTGTTGCATAACATAATATCCTGTTTGTGTAGCCGAGGTAGATGAACGACGCTGCATTTTAAATTTAATTAAGATATCATTCTTAATCTCAACAGAATTTAAGGTAATTATGTATGAATTTTTTAACTTTGATGTCAAGTTAGGAGTATGATACATTTTTTTATTTCAGTTATCTCCTCTTCACAATTAATGTGTCTTATGGCATCTGAGATGAATTTGGGGATATTGGGAACATCCATAGGCAAACCACCAATAACAATAACAATATTGTTCACAATTTCTTTTTGTGAAGCGACATCAAGTTGTGCCTCCAATATATTAATGCGTTCTCCTTGCTTAGTATAATTTTGTTGTATCAAATTATATTTTTCAGCTAAGATTCCATTATTTGCAGCAACAGTTTTGAATTCGATTTTAATTGCATCAAACTCGTTACAGATGAACACCTGAGATTTTTGGATGTCAAAGGTCAATGATTTGACTTCCGCGAATTGTGTATCTATATGCATCATCAGGGTCCTGATTGCATCTTCAAATTTTTCATCAGATGTTTTCACTGTTTCTGTCGATGATGTTGCTGAAGGAAGGCTCACGATTGGAGATGAATAACTTAGCACATTCAGGAGAACAAGCCCAATTAGATTCAGCTGCTTTTTTTATTTTAGCTGCTCCAATAATACCCTTACATGGTGGGTGGTACATTTTCTGGCAGTAGCCGCATATCACAACCGATTGTTTTAGTGATATCACTTTCTTGCATGAGGATGCAGAACACACCAAGTTTAGATGGAAATTATGAGACTCCTCCGCATTTTCATAAAAAGGCATTTTTATGACAATCAAAATCCACTTGGCGCGAATTTTTTTTTTTTTTTTTCACTTTACGAGTATATAAACTAGTTTTTAGATTTAATTCAATATAAACTAAACTTTTATGATATATATTATAAATGTACTAATCTTGGGAATATTTTAATATACTAGTTTTACTTAAATTGATTTAATTTTTATTTTTATTTTTTGTTTGGTATTTATGTACTCCACACTGACGTTTTTGACTGAACTTGAGTTAAACAAATTATATACGACGTTAAAAGCGATTAATGGTATCGTGACCTATATCGTTAGATTCGTTGGAGTGTCTCCTATCACCGGCCAACATGCAGAAAAATTCTATGACCATTTACGGAAATATCTCATTTTCAGTAATACCTTCCGTGCGATTTACGCGTATAGATTAAACGGCTTGTAGTCGGTGCTGGTGCTGATATTAATATTTTATAGGACCCTGTAGATGAGTTTTTCCGAAACTGAAACCACATGCAATCGATTCCTGGTACTCGAAACATCTATTTTAAGCAATTTTTGGTGAACCTTGTAAACAAGTTTTCCCAAAATTGAGACTAAACGCAATCGATTAGTGGTACACGAAACAACTCTTTCAGCAATTTCATCGTCTGCTTAGAAAAAATTAAAAACGGAACCAAGACCACGCGCCCCGACGGAGAAACTTGTAAACGAATTTTCACGAAGTTGATAGACATTGCAATTAATTCAACGTGCTCGAAAATACACATTTGTTATTTTTTATCGAAAACGTTTGAACTTATAAAGTAAATATGGAGCCCGGCTTCCTACGGAGAACCCTGTACATTTTCCTTCTAGAATTGAGACAGCGCAATCGATTCCTAGTACTTAAAAAACCCCTATATTTGATATCGAAAACGTTTGGAGTTACGAAAAAATAAAAACGGCACCTGCGCCCCGACGGAGGACCCCGTATATAATTTTTTTTAAAAACTGAATCCCAACACAATCGAGCCCTGGTACTCGGAAACATCCTATCTGCAATTTTTATCGAAAAAGCTTGAACTTAAAAAAAGTAAAACCCGGGTCCCGACGTAGGACCCTGTACATTTTGTTTCTCAAAATTTAGACTCACCACAATCGACTTGCATACTCTTTTTCAATATTATTTACCAAAATTGTTTGGATTTAGAAAAAATTCAACACCAGAGCCTGGGCCCGTCGGAGGAACTTCTTAACAAAATTTCCTTAAGCTGGGGAAGGCTCCGCCACTATATTTGTTATTGTCCACCGCCACTATATTTGTTATCGAAAAAGTTTGGATTTACAAACAAAAAAAAAAAAATGTAACATGCCACCGACGGAGGACCCTGTAAACCAAATATTTTTAATCTGAAACCCAACACAATCGAGTCCTTTTACTTGGAAACATCCTTTCTGCAATTTTCATCGAAAACGCTTGAACTTAAAAAAAAGTGGAACCCGGGTCCCGACGTAGGACCCTGTACGTTTTGTTTCTCAAAATTTAAACCCACCACAATCGATTCTTGGAAATTGAAAACCCCCTTTAAATATTTTTTACCAAAATTGTTCGGACTTAGAAAAAATCTAAAAACGGAGGACCCTGTAAACAAGATTTTCTTAAGCAGATACCCAACACAATCGATCACTGGTACTCGGAAACATCCTTTCTGCAATTTTTATCGAAGTCATTTGAACTAAAAAAAAATATAGAAAAGTGGACCCCGGGTACCGACGGAGAACCCTGTACATTTTGTTTCTTGAAATTCAGACCTAGCTCAATCGATTCCTAGTACTTAAAAACCCCTTTTCAATGTATTTTACCACAATTGTTCGAATTTCGAAAAAAATTAGAAACGGAACCTGAGCTCCGACGGAGGACCTTGTAACAAAATTTCCTTAAGCTGAAACCCAATGCAATCGATCCCTGGCACTCGAAAACATCCTTTCGGCAATTTTTATCGAAAAAGTTTGAACTTAAAAAAAAGGAAAGTGGAACCCGAGTCCCGATGGAGGACCCTGTACATTTTTCTTTCCCGAAATTGAGACACAGAGCTATCGATTCCTTGTTCTTAAAAACCTTCTTCAACCTTTTTTACCAAAATCGTTCCTTAAGCTGAGACTCGAAAAATGTTTTTAAGCATTTTTTATTATAAACGTTTGGACTTAGAAAAAATATAAGACCCTGTAAATGAGTATTCCCAAAGCTGAAACGCAACGTAATCGATTCTGGTACTAAAAACCCCCTCGTATCCAATTTTCATCAAAATCGTTTAAGCCGTTTCCTAATTCATAATATTTTTCTAATAAATTTATTATTTGGTAAATAAAAATAATTAAAGCATAACAAAAAACATTCTCGTAAAAATAAATGGATTCTAATATACGTATAATAAAACTTGTTTAATTTGTAGTGTTTGAGTAAAAAGTGTATTTACTAGAAAAATAACAAATATTATTTAGCTAGTGTCATACATTAAATATTTAAATTTAAAATTTGCATTAGCGCAATTTTAAATTTCATGTTATGGTTTATTTGTTTTGGTTTTACATCTGTAAATAAAAAAGTGCATAATAAAAACATAAAATATTTAAGACTATATTGATTTTAAGTTATCCCAGGATTCATTTTCACATTACCCTCTAAACATGGTGAATCGCAAGCGAGTCACAAGCGAGGTCATTCTTATATGAAAGACCTCGCAAACGACTCGCCTTGGCGAGTCAAAAGCGAGTCGTTAGTGTTTCACCTGGCGTATGGAAATTAAAATGAAAGTGAGCTCATGTAAATGTATTGGTAGTTCGTATTATCTTCACATTAGAGTCATTCACGTCGTGCGGGTGAATTAAAAGCGAGTTACAGGCGAATAAAGAACGAAATGCAGGCGACGTTAAAGTGAATCATTAGCGAGCAGCTTTTTATTTCTCAATCAATACTTTCATAAATAATGTCTGAAAAATAAAATTCAAAACGTTGGCTTCAATAAATTCGTATATATTTATTTCTAATATTTTATAAATCATTTTGTATTATGCTATATTATTAATACTATATTAACACTATTAATTAATACTACAATATTAACTATTATTAATATTTATTATATATGCACACTTTTTATTATTTTTTAATATTTTTTATCAATAATCAAATTTTTTACAACTATTCCACACTATAAATGCGTCAATTTAATGATAATAAACAAAATGGCTACCTTACCCATAATAAATATGCTCGCGTATACTATACTAATTTTCCATGTATTGGTGTCGTATGAAAATCTTAATTCGCTTGCGACTCGCTTTTGACTCAATTCGGCGAGGCCTCGCAAATTTCTTTAGAGAGTATTAAAACAAAAACGTCATTTAAAGGATTTAGTTATTCAAAATAACAGTTAACGATCATTAAAGACACAATTGTGAAATAAAGTTTTCCGTTAACGCGAGTGTTAATCCCCTCACAATATGCAACAAACTAGGCGTTTTGTGTAACGTTAAAATGCAAAACAAAATAAATTACGTTTTTCGACACAAAGAAAATTTTAGGAATGAAATTTATAGATCCGAGCGAAAACTTGAAAATGATTTGGTAGTTGGCTGCGAAATATTGGATGCCGTGCAAAGAGTTCATAATCAATCAAACGACAAATATATATTTCAATTTACAATACCACTTCAAAGACCAGCGTTTCACGAAAGTTGTAGATGTTCAAAAATGGCTCGATCACTATTTTGTTTCGAAACCACCAAGTTTCTATCGCGAAGGCATTCATCATCAACCCGATAAATGGCAAAAGATCATAGATAGTAATGGCGAATATTTCGATACTTATTTTTTGTAACAATTATATTTTCAATAAAGGTGAGTTTGATAAAAAAGCACAGTTTCTACTTCCACACCTAATACGTAAAAAGAAATATAAGGTTGGGAAAAAAGAATCTATTATTTTTATTTTATTTCGGGGCTTTATTTAACATGGCTACAATCATCCGTTTTGGCTCCAATATGAACCGTTTTTTCGATAACTGTTGCCACTTAGAATGCAATTTCATTATGCCGCTTTTCTAAAACGCCTTGTTTCCGCTTGATATTGTCATACATGACCCATTTCTCGTCGCCAGTTACCACCCGCTTTAGAAATGGCTCAATTTCCTTCTCTTAGGCCAAGTACTCGTAGATGGAATCACGACCCGTAAAGTTTTTTTGCATCAACTCGTCGGCACCCAAACATCGAGGTTCCTTTTGAAGCTAGCCTTATGCTGCTTGATAATTTAATAGGTAATAATTTCCAGCATTTTATCGATTTTACGGGTCGTGATTCCATCTACGAAAAATAGTCTATATGGAAAACATAGAAGTCACATACAAGCGGCCACTTCAAAAGAACCAGTTTCGGCTAAAAATCACGGGGACATTTAATTTATGGGAAAAGCTAAAGTTCGCAATTTCAACCCGCTCAGTAAATCCGTGCGACAGACTCATAAAGAGGTTTTTCAAGAGCAAAATTTCGATCATCGCCGATAAAACGAATGGTACATCTTCAAAAATCTTAAGGTCAAAAATTCGTTCTCGATCGCAGTCTTGTTAATCACTCGAAAAATTGAGGTTGAAGGAAATCCTGATTAATTGCACTTTTATAGAGGAGCCAAATCTCTTTCGTTGGAGCTTTTTTGAGATCTGTGAGCAAGTATAAATTGCTGGGGGCGAAATCTCGCGAGAATGGCGGATGCGGAAGCAATTAAATGTGGAATTCGTTTTGCTATTTTGCCATTGTTGCTATCGACTTGTGTCGTAGTGCATTGTCTTGGTGAAAGAGAAAGTTGTTTTCTTCATTTGAGGTGGTTTTTCAACGATTTCCTCCTTCAAACGCACCAATAACCCGATATAATATTCGCTGTTGATCTTTTTTCCTTTCTCAAGGTAGTCAACAAATTATACCATGTGTGTCCTAAAATACAGACGCCATAACCTTTCCAGTCAACAGTTGTGCTTTTGGTCGCTTTGGACGAGGTTCACCGGCCTCTCGTCATGCAGCTGATTGCTAATTTGACTCCGGTATATATAGTGGTGGATCCATGTTTCATCCATTATCATCTACCGCGTACGGAATCATGACATGCTATCGTTGTTGATCCATTGTGAGCAAACGCGGTACCCACTTCGAACACAGCTTTCTCATGGACACATGTTCATGCAAAATATGACCAACATGTTCCATGGATATCTTTACAATGTCAGGGCCTCCAGAGCGTGGTCTATCATCGGTGGTTGTACGACCACGTTTAAATTCAGCATAAGTACATATTCTTGCCCTCTACGATAAAAATGACCATTATCAAAATTGAATCATTCTGGAGGTACATTAGTGCTAAAATAAGGACCACTCGCCCCTGTTTGTAAGGGGGTTGGGGGGTAACTTGCAAACTAAGATAGGAACCCATATTTTTTATTGCAGATTTGGATTCTACGGCTAAAAGTACGTAGGATTTCCTTGAAACATTTTTTTCGATTCACGATAGATGGCGCTGTAATAGGCGATGTTAAATTTTTTTAGATTTCTCCTAATGAGAACATTATGCATATACGATTCTGCAACATGTTTGCATTAAAATTAACACGTTTTCAATGTAAATATTTGAAATTAGTTTTAAACAAATTGTATTTCTTAAATTTAAAAAAAAACTACGTACGTATGTTCGAATATTACAAATATGATAATTCATTATAACGAGAGATTAACTAATACATACTCATGGTAAAATAGTCAGGGCAATTTTAGGACAAACTTTACGCTCGTGGACACACGCGTGAAGTTTGTCCTAAATTTTGTTTTTGGAATTTTAGGACAAACTTCACGGGTATTTTATCTTCATTTAATGTAAGTTGTTTAACTTTATCTTTGACTATCCAATTAGACTTTGTCCATCCAATTAGACTTTCGAAAGTTTTCGTTTTGATTTTGGCCGCAAGGTAAACGATGTCGCTGCAGATGTTGGATACACTTTTTATTTGAAAAATACACGTAAATGTCATTAGGTTAGCGGTCCATACTAATTGTATAGTCAAAAAGGGCTTGGTTTATTCACTATCAAAATATGGCTGATGGCGAATTCACCCACAATCACTTGCAATAATAATGAAATTGTGAACTTAATTAAATAAAATATTCACCAACACTCTTATAAAAATATTTATTTTAAAGCTCTAGTTATTCAAATTTTAAACTTAATTTAATATATTTTGTTTTATTAACAACTAAATTTTTCCCTCTTCAAGTTGTTTTTTGTGGCTCGACTGTCTTAAATAATCCGCGACAAAAATGATCAGTTCAAACTAAATGCTGAATTAAATCATTTAACTACCCGAAAATAGATGTCAGTATAGTCGAGTGTTATATGAGTCGCAATCGATAATACAGGTTGTTTCTTTATTTAATTTCGGATGTCAAATTGGAGCAAATCGAATAATAATTGAATAAGTTAAGTATACAATTCAAATTTACATAAACAAAATTCTTAATGCCTTTTACTATTTATTTTCAGCTGATGATGATTCTGAACCGCTACCAATGGCACAACATGTATATATCTTCAATCACGGGTACAATTTAATTTTGTTTAACATATTGACACATCTCAATAATACAAAAATAAATAATTGATAAAGTACTACGGTGAAGAAGAAGACTAATCATTTATTTAGTGTGAACTTATTTGTGTTGGTTTCTGTATTCCATATAGTCGTTTATATTGTTTGCATTCTTACATATGTATGTGTGCAAAATTTTTATTGGATGAAAACGAGAAAATTATTCATATTCGAAGCTCATCGCTTTTTATAATTTATTAGATAGCCGCCAATTTTATGAGGCGCTAGTCGTTTAGCTTGGATTCTCTTAATATAGCATATCTTTTCTGAGTCTGTCACTCAGTAAATTAAATTAAATTACTCGTGCATACATGTGTTTTTGGCAATGTTATGTATTGAAGTGCAAATATTTTAAGGGGTGACTCATTACCTAATTTTGAACTAAAAATGGTTCCTCTTTGAAATTGGCAAAAACAGTTGTCAAATATTAGTTTTGGTAGAAATTTGCATTAGTAGTTTGAATTTTTGTAGGAATTAGTTTGAATTTTTGTATGAAACATTATGCCAGACGTAACGATAAAAATAAAGTTTGAACAATAATATTTAAATAAAGGTATGGGTCCACAACACCAAAACAAAAGTAAAGATTGGCCTACGCTACCTACTTAAAATATTTAATTAAAATGAATGTACCAACTCAAGCTTCATTTCTTTAACGAACTATATCCCAGTAAATATTAAAACTCCTTCCCAGGTACGATTTTTTGCTCAAAAAAATTTTGAGCACCCTGTATATAATAATGTACACATATACATACATAATATGTACATATATTTAATAAATGCTTGAATGCACTGGTCTGTAATACAATCACGATAACCTTTTCTTAGCCCAACATTGAAACATCTTGATGTCTTTATCGCTTCCCAAAATATCAGTGTCAAAGGAAATCTTATAAATAGTTTGGTACTATTATACACATTTGTTCGTATCATTTTATCGACGCCTAAAATTTTAGTTTCAAAGAAAAATGTCATTGACACTGCCGCGGTATGGGGAATAATAGAGATAAGCGTTTAGTTTTCATATTTTCATAAATCATAGCAAATACTATAGTTTCGTTTAACAAAATATTTAAACGTTGATTATAGAAAAATTTTACATTACATTTTGTCTGTCTCGATGTGATAAGGCGGCAAATCGATTTACTGTCAGTTTTTCGTGAACAAATTACCGTAGAAAAATTTTCCATAGAACAATTTATCGTGGAATCAATTTATTGTGGAACAATATTTATCGTAGAACAGTTCATTTAGTGTCTTGGATTTGAACTACAATCAAAGATAAACATTTTTCAATATGTATTTCGTATTAGAACTTCTCGGCCATTTATTAACCGATCATGATGAGATTAGGTATTGTTATGTATTTAGTTAGATATAAATAAAACACGATGATCTAAATTTATGATGACTATATTTTATAACAAAGTAAAACCACATCGTATCGTGTCGGTAACAACAATGACAAAAAAAGAGAAAGAGCAAGACTGTACCCTTAGCGTCCCATGAACATTAAATGTTATGTCACATACCTGGATAGACCACACGTATGTTAGATGGAAGTGGTATTCTAAAATGATTTTCAGAAAAGTTTTAGAATATGGCCATCTGGGTCGGAACTTGGCCATTTGTTAACCGATTTTGATGAGATTGGGTTTGTTGAATGGATTATTTTATATGGAAATGGGATTTTAAAATGCTTTTTTGAAGAATTTCTGGAGCATCCATTTATAATCGGATTGGGTTTGTTTGATGGAAATGGGATTTGAAAATGTATTTTGGAAGAAGTTGTATACTATGGCCACTTGGGAATGAATTCGTCCATATCTTAATCGATTGTGATGGGATTGGGTATGTCGGATGGAAGTAGTATTCTAAAATGATTTGGGGAAGAAGTTCTAGAATATGGCCACATATGGCGAAACTGGGCTATTTCTTAAGTAATTATGTTGGGTGGAAATGGGATTCATAAACTGATTTTTAGAATAAGTTTTAGTTCATGGCAACCTGGAACAGAACACGGACGTTTCTTAACCGATTATGATGAGATTAAGTATTTTGGATGGAAATGAAATTCTAAAACGATTTTTGGCAGAAGTTATGGAATACGGTAACCTGAGATGGAAAGCGGTTATTTCTCAACCGATTATAATGGGATTGGGTATGTTGAATGGAAATGGAATTCTAAAATAGTTTTTGCAAGAATTTCTGATATATGGCCACCTGAAACGGAACTCGGCTATATTCCCGACAAACAATTTCTCGCCGTACAAGCTACGTCGGTCCCATTTTACCCGACACTCGGATAAAATTTAAAAAAATAATCAACTAGTTTCTAAACGAAAACAAGACGAATAAAAAAAAGATAAATCAAAATTGTTATTGTTGCAATGCGAACACCTGCACAAAAAATAATGTACGAGTTTCGAACGAACATGTGACGAGACAAAATCAAAATTTTTATTGTTACATGTGTTCGTAATACTAATAAAATAAAACAAAAGAACATACAAATTTCGCCAAAATTTTGATTATTTATAAGTGTGTGTGTGTGTGTTGCCATCTGAATTATGTAACATTTCTTTTTTTTTATTAATTAGATGCGCTTCAAAATTATTTCAAAGCGGACGTGTGTAGAATTTTTAAATATTTTGTGCAACTTTTACATTATATTTTGGTGTTGTGTTAAAAGATTAGTTCATTTGTATTATAATACTTATATTTTCTAATCGTTTTCTGTCTGTAAAGGAGCAAAAGTGGAAACCTTAGACGATTAGAACGGGAAATCACTAAAAACATCTGAATAATACTATCCACAATTTCACACTTAAGTTAAACTATTTTTGACAGAATTTTGACGGGTAACTAATGATGTACAGAAAACTATATAAATTTACTGAATATTTTGAAAAATAATCTCGACAAATTCCTCAATTAAGACCGATATATCTCTTCAATGTTGACCAATTATTTATTGATGGATTCGTCCAGCAAATAACCGAAACATACGCTAACCCTCACGTGAGTGAAGAAAAAATATCTTAATTTGAGTGATTAGTACCTACATGCATTTTGTATGGCAACTTTATTTTTCCACGTTCGTCCAAGTTGTAACATTTCTCAATTTTAAATATGATCGTATTCTACCAATTGAACTAGAAGTTCTCAGAAAATTTAAAGTTTTATTGGAAGTAAAACATACAAAAATAGACGTCTAAAAGTAAAGGGTGCCCGGGTACCCACGTCACTCACATTAGGGCTAATAAAAGTCTTATCACAACACGGGATAAAACACTGTAAAATACCCACATCGAACTTCGTTCGAATATTTTGCCTGACTAAGGTGTTACAGAAATCAGGTATTTCATGATACCGTTGTTAGACAATCACCGGCTCGGTCGTCAGTCCATGTTTGGGTAATTTTTGGACTCAATCATTAAAATTGTTTGTGGAGCTTTTTATCTATTGTAATGGAATAAAGTATGTTGGATGAAAATGCGATGAAAATGATGTTTGGAAGATGTTCAGCAATATGAACTTCTTGCACGGAACTTGGCCTTTTCTACACCGATTATGCAGTGATTAAGCATATTGAATGGAAATGGACTTCCTAAATGATTTTTAGAAGAAGTTCTGTAACAAGAACACCTGGGGTGGGACCCGGCATTTTTAACCACATGTTTGTTAGACGGAAATCGATGGTAAACTACTGTATTCGCTGGTGGATGAGAAAGCCGAATCCAAATTTTTCCCTTTTCTGACCGCTTCTCTTACCGCTTTGGCGGATAGTATAAATATTGGTCTAAGCGTTTGTAAATTAAATACGTTAATAGTGTAATTTTTCCCTTGGTTTGAAAAGTTCTGGGGAACTCCATCTCTTAGAAGGCTTATCACATTCCTAGCATGTCCTACCTTACGCAGTAGCCAAATCGATGACGTACGGTTATAGGTCCGATTTACTTAGAACCATCTGCACATTGCATTGCTTCATGTCAGCATATATTACTGACATAGAAGATGAGTCGGCCCATGAGTTCTGCACTCCGACCGGGGGTCATATTTGTGTTCATTTTCATCACCGACCATAATCAGATGAGGAAAAATTCCTTTTGCATCTTGCCTCTATCGGGATTCGAACCAGCTATCTCCCAATCCAAACGCCAAAGCTTAACCATTGTGCCGTTTGGTCGGTTGTTGTTATGAATACCTTAAATTTATCCGAGGCCTTTATTAGAGTAGGTAGCTGGCCTGCCGCACGAATCACTTATTACGTATGTGGGTCACGTACTAATGTTAGATGTTAAGGTATCCAGTTTTACCTGAAACACGTTACCATAGCGAGTCATCCGCCATTCTGTAATGTATGAAGTAATTTAAATATTGAAATATAGATGTCACGAGGGTGAACGTGAATAACGTTGTGAAAGTAAAGAAAATTAATGAACGGATTTTAAATCTAAAGGGAGGTAAAATAAAAACTCACAAATAAAATAATAATAGGGTTATTTTTTGGTAAATAAAGTGGAAATAAAAAAAAAAAAATGAGGTGATAACTTCAAATCATTATGGGGACACATGCCGCCGTTTAATTATAAGCGTGACAGCTGGAAAATGTACAAGGGACGATTCGAGCAGTTTATCCCATTCCTGACCCGCATACACAATTGTGTATGTAAATTTCGATTACGACAAACGAAGATGTCAAACCTAGAATTAGGTGGTAATTGAAGACCAGCATACACATTTGTGTAAACCACTTAATTTTGTTTTCGTCCGAAAAATAATAGTAACTATAATAATGATAAAATAATTAATATGTTAACAAGAACAAATATATTATATGTTATATGATTAATTTACTATCATATTATTATGCTTTTTTCAACAAGAATTCCGATTTAAGGAAGATCCGTTAAAATGCGGAAGACATTACAACCTGTCATTATTTACATACACATTTGTGTATGGTGAACTTAAATTGAACCAAAAAAAAATTTTTTTTTGAACTCGAAAGGGTTATTACTATATTTAAAATAGAGGATGACAACCAAGAAAAACGGCTTTATTAAACTTTTGTGGAAATGACATGTATTAATATAGTCTATAGCTGTGTTGCTTTCAAAATTTTACAACAACAATTGCATTGTATTAAAGCCGATTTTCTTAGAATGTTAAGAAAAAAAATTTTAGGATTAGGGGAAATAAAATCATTTTATGGTTATGGTGTTTACCGGAAGGCGTTGTTTTGTCTATTTTTCTCGGAAAATTTATCTTTTAGTAAAATTTGGCATTTGTTATTTGATAGCAAAATACCGAATTTAATTTGCTCTATTTCATAAAATAAAAAAAACTAAAATAAATAATAATAAAATGAACAAACACAGAAAAAGTAAAATGCATTAAAAATTAAAGCCAAAAGTTGTTGCTTTCACATTTCTTAGCTAATCCGATTAGATTAGTGAAAGCAACACTACTTATGTTGTCCATCGAAGTTGAGTGAGTTTAAGTACGAAGAATTGATTAAGAAACTGGATGACCATTTTTTTGATGTGGTTAATGTGTGGATCCAGAGGAAACGTTTTTTCGGGTGTGTTCAAGAAGAAGGTGAATTGTGCCAAGATTTTATAATGAAGTTGCATAGTATGGCTATGGATTGCCAATTTAGTTCCAATATGGAGTATACGATTCTATATAAATTTGTCACGGGAATAAACAACAGCAACAAATTAGAACACAACAGTTAGTATTGTTTATAACCAAGCATTTAATCGTCCAGTCAACTATCATTGAGTTGATAAACCTAAAAGTAAACAATAGCATTAGATCATTAATTAATACTACTCTTTAACTTTATTAAATTCCAAATTTACCTAAATCAACCTAAAATGACGAAATATAAATATTAATTTAATTATAATTTGTAAATTAGAAACGCATAATTTGTACTTACCTATTCCAAATGTTATAACGTCAAATGTTAATCAAAAGCTATGTTCATTATCAAAATTTTATGATGTACTAGATTAAAGCAGTTATTTCAATGTAATTAAATATTAGTATTTAACTTAGTGTAAATGTGAATAGTACCTTTAACCTGGCAATTTTTATTATCATTTACATTAATTAAGCATTTAAAATTGGCAAAATTAATGACCAATTGCAATTGTAAAAATAAAATCAATTCGCTTGAAACTGGCGAACAGAAAAGATAACTAAATCGAAGTTTTCTTACAATGTGTATATTTTAAATAAATAATAAAATTATTATAAAAGTGTATTTCATGTAATCTGGCATTCATAAATAAAAGTGAAGTGCAATTCATAAAACAAGTTGGTTCTGATTGATATTCGTCGGGTTTTTGTGTGCTTATATTCTAACAGCTGTACAATCCAGTTATTCAACAACATTTTCCGGATTTAAACTGTAATTTCATCGTACGAGTTAAACGGAATATCTTCATCAACGCTTCCACCGGCTGGTTCTCCACATATGTATTAACAAGTGGATCAGCAACAAAAGAGTGTTAGATGTATACATTGCGGGTACAATAACCACGTGAGTAATTATTGTCGGGTTAAGAATGTAATATGCAGAAAGTGTAATATACGAGGTCACATCTAGAAGGTATATGCATCAAAGTTTGAGAAGAGGAGTCAAATTGCATATTGAGGAGTGACGAAGCTGCATCGGGCGAGAAGGCGAATATAAAAAAAATATGGTAATCGTAATGAAGAGCCAAGGGTATATCTTAGTGTTGGAAGAGTTGATATTGATAGCAAAATGGTAAATGGTAATTCATTCAGTTTTTCGAAGGATGATTTGTTTTCGGGCAATAACAGAGATTTTAACGAAATTTATTCTAACGGTTCTGAATGTAATTTTGCAATTGAGGTGTATTTGACAATTGAAAATAAATCAATTAAGTTTATGGTGATGAATTATCACATGATAAGTTGTTAAAAGATTCTACTATGGTGAAAGATCATAGTGGAAACATGTTTAAACTACGTGGGTGTATTTATGTGCCTGTAACGTATAATGATACAAAAAAGAATTTGAACGTGCTAGTTATTGAGGGAGTGCAAAAATCTATTTGAGGTCATGAATTTTTTCGGTCCTTCGATATAAAGCAAATTGAAATTAACTAATTAGATAATGTAGAGGCATGTGACCATATAGAGGGAGTTACTCCTAAGTATGTTCCGGTGAGGAAAGTTCCATTTGCGTTTCTACGAGAAGTGGATAGTAGAAAGAATTGAAGGTACAAATTGGGGTACACCTTTGCTTCCGATATTAAAAGATGATGGGAGTATAAGGATATGCGCCGATTATAAGGTGACCCTGAATAAATATTTGAAGGAGACGAACTATAGGTTGCCTAATATTGAGGAATGCAAGAATTTTTTCCGTATTTAGACTTAGACAGGGCTTATTACTAGCTGGAGTTAGGGGAAGAGTTAAAAGATTTGGTTTAGAATGAATTGTTTGCCTTTTGGTGTTAAACCGGCGTCTGGGAATTTTCCAACGAGAGATCGCAGTGAGAGATCGGCTTGAAAGATGTAAAGGGTGTTTTCTGTGTTTTAGATGATGTTTTAATATATGCAAAGGATATGGAAAATCATAATAGAAGTTTAAATAGTGTTCTTAAGAAGTTATTGGATTCGGGTGTTCGAGTTAATGCATCGAAATGTGAATTTGGAAAGAGTATAATCGAGTATTTATGATATGTAATTTCGAGTCAAGGTGTACACAGGGCAAGTGGTAAATCTACAGTTACTACAGTTAGAGGTTTTCCAATTCCAAAAACCAGTACGGAAGGCTATCGTTTTGTGGTCTAGTGAACTATTTTGGTAAATTTATATAAAGTTTGTCCATAAAAATGTACCCAATTTATGACTTGTTGAAAGAGGGAAAAGGTTTTGAATGGAGGGAGGAATGTTAAAAAGCCTTACGAGAGGTTAAGAATGAAATTATGTCGGATAGACTGTTGGTCAAGTACAGTCCAGAGCAGAATAATTATAACTTACTTGTGATGCGTCCAAGATATGAAAATAAAATTGAAACACCAATTGAGTTTGCATCAAGAATATTGTCTGATAGTGAGATGAACTACGGATTTATCGAAAAAGAGGCACTGGCAATTGTTTTTGCTACCAAAAAGTTTTTCAAGTATTTGATAGAAAGGCATTTTGTATTAGTAATGGACCATACGCCAATTATAGCAATTTTTGGGAGCATCGTAGAAACCCTCAAATGTCGACGAGTAGATTGCAGCGATGGGCATTTCATCTTTCTGCCTTTATTTTAGTATCATTGTCTTTTTGTTATTTTTGGCTAATTTACCGCTCACGGGTGGCATTAGAATGTTTGCTGACGATACGGCCCTTTTATATTAATCCAGGGACTGTCAGGTAGCAAGGCCACAAATGAAGGATGATATTTTTTTATTTTTAGGTTTTCTGCATCTGAACAAAATATCAGTAAATTTTAACAAAACGAAATATACAATTTTTCACTCCTCACGGACACAACGGTTTGTACCATAGAGCGAGTGGACAAATTCAAGTACCTTTGTTCGGCATTCTGAACCAAAGAAAGTACTTACCTGCATCCTGCTGTGTTTTGCCCTGTAACACATCAAGCAAACAAAAAACCAGCAAACTAAAACACTAGAAATAAGAATTAGTTTCATGTTTATATTGCAATATTAATTTACCATTTTTTCCTTGCGTCTAAATGTATGCCTAGAGTGAAATAGTTTATGTAATCATTTAATTTATATGACTTGTAATATAATTTATACTTACTTTATGAAACAAATGTAAAAATTCCACCATCTTTGAGAAATGTCACATTTGTCTACACATTTTAAACCAAAAACGTACTAAAGGATTGGTTGCGTACATTTATACTGTACTTGGGATGTGTTCGTAATTTGGTACAAAAAGTCGTACTAACATGACATTTATGGCAAATGGTCGAATGGTAAAATTTTTTTAGTCATTCATTTTTGTACGCTTCATTGAGATAAATTGAATTATAAATAAATCTATTGGCTTTAAAAGTTAAAAACTGCCAAAACAAAAATGTTGTTTAACTTATCTCGATCGACAAAATACAGCAGGGAAAAATCGTAAGGCCCTTTGCAACATAAATATCGCCACATTGAGCATTCGTCAAATTATATTGGACTCACCTATCGAGTACAAACTTAATCATTGTACTCACAATTCGAGTGCTACACACCAGATCAATTAGATTCGCCATAAGTACGATAAATCTAATGTTAGATTTGACACGTGGAAGAAACTATGTATAAGTAAGCTGCACCACACCACTTCAACTAGCTAAGTATACAGCTTTTCTATTTTAAATTGTATCTATTTAGGAATCATTCAACATTTATAAATCATATTTCGTGCGTTTCTAAAGTGTATAAAGTAAACTATTGTTAGCGAGGTGGTGTTCAAAGTGTGAGTGGTAAAGTAAAATGACTGAACGTGAAAATCCCGCGCTTAAGAAACAACGATCGAGTAATAAGGGTCCCATCACCAATATACTTAATTTCATAAGGAGCGTCGACGAAGATACCTCAATCGAAGAACTCCGGGCTCGCTAGCGAAGAATTGGATTTCTTATACGAAGCAAGCTACTATGACGCGGTCACGAATACACGGGTATTCGTAGCAAAGCAATGGCGTCCGGAAATACATCACCGGACACATCGCCTTTATAAAGCCAACCTATCACCATAATGAGATTAAATTGCCAAAGATTAATATACCAACATTTTCGGGGAGAATACACGGAATGGCAATCGTTCTACGATCTCTTCATCAGCACGACACACGAATCCGCAACGCTGAGCTCAGTTCAAAAGTTTCAGTATCTGAAAGGACTCTTACGCGATAAAGCAGCTGTTTTACAAATAAATGTGTTTCAATTGTCTCAGCACAATTGCGGTTTGAAGTACACAAATGTACTTCAAACCGCAATTGTCATCGATGTAACCAAAGGCATCATTCATTGCTGCACCTTAACGACACTGAAACAACTATAGCCAAACCAATTCAGTCTTCTTCCAGCACGCCACAAACTTCATATCACGCTTCCAGACCAGTTTTATCACGGAGAAGTGTTTTCAAAAATTAGGAATAAAGAGACGAAATTCGAAATTATCAGTTGCTGGATTAGGTAGTTCAAATGCTGGAGTTTCCAAGGGACTAGTCTATATAATCGTAATACCAAATTATCATCCAGAATTCGTAATAGAAGCCCACATATTACCCAAGATTACATCACATTTGCCTCCTCAAACTGTCGAGGGCATGCAATTCAGATGTTTAACAAAACTACAGCTGGCTGATCCATATTTCTTCAAATCGGGTGAGATAGAGGTTTTAATTGGGGTCGACTATTTCTTCGACCTGCTTGTACCTTGGCAAGTTAAAATGAATGCAAAGGGTCCAGATCTCCAGAAAACCATATTAGGCTGGGTTGTATCTGGGAATGTCGATAAAGATGCTTTAGGAGACCGTATTATATCTATGATATCAACTACTGAGAGCATGAATCTCAATTTAGATAAAATATCACGTAGTTTCTGGGAATTAGAATCAATTCCAGACTCCAAGTCTAACCTATCCCCAGAAGAAGCATTTTGTGAGAAACACTTCTCTGACCATTTGAGAACTTCTGATGATGGGCGCTTTATTGTTCGTTTGCTCTTCAAGAAATCGCTTCAAAACTTGGGTAAATCATTAAATATCGCAATCCAGAGATTGAGATGTATCGAACGCCGGTTTACACGGGATCCAGAGTTTCAGAAGATGTAGGTACCAAAACTTTATGATCGAATACGAGAATCTCAACCATATGGAAGAAGTGATGCATAACGATACACAATACACCGGATAGTATTTACCTCATCACGGAGTCAAAAAGGAGTCCAGTTCAAACACAAAATTAAGGTTTGTCTTTGATGGATCTGCCAAGACAACATCTGGTATTTCACTAAATGAATGCTTAGCGATTAGCCCTATGGTTCGAATAGCGGAAGAAGATACTAAACTCCAGAAAATAGTATAGCGCAAGCATACGTCGGAGCTGATTTGTCATTATCGTCTTACCACAATCACATATAAACTAGCAGCAGCGTCATTTCTAGCTACAAGGGTACTTATAAAAATTTTCGGAGCAAAACCAATTAACATTCCCAGTCGCTGCCACCATCATCTCTGATGATATTTGTGTCGACGACCTGATGACAGGGGCCAGCACCGAATCCGAAGCACTACAGCTGAAGAAGGGAGAGTATTAGCATGTTACTATCCAAACATGGATATAATCTTCGCAAGTGGATGTGAAATTCAAAAGCCATTTTGGGTGATACAGGTTCTGCAGACATAAAATCCATGAAAATCAACAATGAAGAACATGAAAGATCGGTAAAAATACTTGGTATCAATTGGAATCCATCAAAAGGCAATTTTAAATTCATTTCTGAATTGCCGAACTGGGATTATTTTACCAAACAAATGGTATATTATCTGAAGCCAGATGGCTATTTGGTCCCCTTGGTTGGATAGCTCATGTTATAGTCATGGTTAAAATATTCATCCAAAAATTATGGGCTATCAATTTAGGTTGGTTTTAATTTTACTGTCGTGAGGTTCGAACGTAAAATAAAACAAACAAAAAGTGCAGTGTTAGTGCTTTTTAATTTGTTATATCTTTTTTTCAATTGTGAGAATGGTTTTACAATTAAATACACACGGTGCAAAAAACTAATATAAAATTGTAGCTTAATAAGTGATGATACTGATGATGTAAACATGATGGGGCTTTTTTCCCCAAAAAAGACTTCTTCGAACATCGAACGCCGAACACAATCTACAACAAACTTGAACCAGTTTCATGTAGAAAATATAAATATGGCAAGTGCAAGTGTAAACGAAGTGGGCAAAGTTCAACACAGCCCAAAGAAAACACCTATGCCAATGATTAAAAGTGCTTCTTCGAAAGAATTAATTATACCGCAGTTTAAAAATCAAAATCAAAACCGCGATGAAAAAATTAATTTATCAGCAAATTTAACAATGCAGAATGAAAACAATAGTAATGAACTCAGTGCGACGAAGTCTAGTGATCGTGGTCAGTGCGAAAATAACCTAGTGCAAACGGGAATGGATAGGTATATCACTGTTCAATCTTGCCCAGTTTGCTGGCAGGAGCAAAGTGACACGGACTGAAGGAGGTGTTAACCAAATACCTCTTAACAACCGATTCTCTAGTCTAGAGGTCGCTGACCCCAATGCAATGCCAAATTTGAAAACTGAGAAACCGCCTCCAATTTATTTAAGGGAAGCATCTAATAAAGAATTGGTTAATAACATCGCAACATTAACAGATTCTAAATTTTATATTGCCCCGCTCAAAAGAGGTAATATAAACGAAACAAAGATTCAACTTTAAAAATCGATGGCTTCAGAGCCCTATAGTTAAACATTTTGACGAAGTTGGTAAAAAATACTACACATATCAGCTCAAAAGTCACAAACGGCTGACTGTTGTGCTAAAAGGAATTGAAAGCTACTTAGATGTTAATCCACTGGTGAAATCCATTGGTAAACCGTGAGAAGGTACCCCAACCTATGTTTCGTTTGGAACTAGAGCTAGAGGAAGAAAAGTCGAAAGGAGTTCACAAAATTTACAACTTAAAATACTTGTTACATCGCAAAATCGTAATTGAAGAACCTAAGAAGAGGTCTGGACCAGTTCAATGCATAAAGTGCCAAGAATACGGACACACGAAAGCATACTGCGCCTTAAATGAAGTTTGTGTTATTTGTGGTGGATTCCACGACTCCAAACAGTGGGAAAAGTCTCGCAATGACCCATCTGTGAGACGTTGTAATAACTGCGGTGAAAATCATACTGCAAACTACAGGGGTTGTGAAATGTATCTGTACTTAAAACGTAAAATAAACCCTAAAATGAGAGCTGAGCAACGAATGCTCAATATGCAATTTAATCAGAGGGCCATGTTACCAAAAAATACAATAGTCACCAAACCAACGAGTGCAAACACGCACAAAATGATAGCTTGGAGACATTTGCCAGCAGTTTTGCACAGCCAGGTGTTTCTTACGCAAATATCCTAAAAGGTAACAAACCGAAACCCAAAGTTCATTCTAATGAGGAGGACCGAAACATTCATACCATGGTAAATAAATTAACCGAGACCATTCAAAGTTTCATGATGATGATGGAAAGACAAATTAGCATGATGATGCAAAATATGAATACTCTTATGCAAGTTATAGTCAAAAATCAAAAATGATAATTCTAAAAATAGCTATTTGGAATGCGAACGGGCTGTCGCAACATAAAGCTGAGGTACAAACATTTCTTATCGATCAAAATATAGACATCATGTTAATATCTGAAACACAATTCACAAAATAACATTTTTTTTTTAATATTACCGGCTATTCCGTTTATGACACCAAACATCCGGATGGAAAAGCACACGGCGGCACTGTAGTCTTAATAAAAAGAAGATTAAAGCACTACGAGCTCCAGAAATATGCTAAAGATCACATCCAAGCTACAACTGTCAGTTTGGAAGAATGTTCTGGGAAATTTTTAATATCGGCTGTATACTGCCCACCGAAACACGCAAAAAACAGCAATTTATCGATTACTTTAATCAGTTGGGAATCAAATTTCTAGCAGGGGGTGATTACAACGCTAAATATGTGCAATGAGGTTGACGTCACCGAAAGGAAAGCAACTCTACGAAGCAATAAACAAGAAAAACCTAGATTATTTATCATCTGGACATCCCACATATTGGCCTACAGATAGAAAGAAAATTCCTGATTTAATAGATTTCTGTGTAATACGAGGAATAGCACGCACCAATGCTCAAGTCGTTGACTGCTATGATTTATCATCAGATCACTCTCCAATAATAGAAACACTAAGTACCCAAACATTAAAAACTGAACCACCCCAACGTTTAACAAACAAACTAACGAAATGGGTTCTCTATAGACACATAGTAGATGTAAATTGTCATCTTGATGTTCCACTTCGCACACCAGAAGACATTGATGCCGCGATATAAAACTTAAGCCAAATAATGGAAATGGCTGCAAAAAAAGCTACTCCGGAGAACAAAAATTCCGAAAAAAATATAAGGCGTTCAAGTAACATTCAAAAATTATTGGCAGAGAAGCGGGAAATTTGACGGCAATGGCAGCTTCACCAATCTCCTTTGCATAAATGGAAATTAAATAGAGCTATTAAAGCCTTGAGAGAAGCAATACGGGAAGAACAAAATTTAGGAATACAGAATTACCTAAGTGAGCTCACAGCAACAGAAAAAACAGATTACTCACTGTATGCAGATATAGCGTGGACTGGAAGGTTGCACAGCTGTATCCGCAAAAGTAGAAATTTATCCAGAAATTGTTTACCTTCTCTCAAGCGCGATTGAATATAGGCCGAATATAAGGTCATGTTCCTTGATGTTTTCTCGTTGATCGCCAAAATGTAAGAGACCGCAACATTGATGTGAATTAATTAGTTTTGTCAAAACAAGAAATATTGAGCAAAGGTACTAAATTGCAGCGAATTCAAAATGTTGCGCAATTATTGATTTAGTACTAATTTACATAAATCGCACTCGTTCTCAATTATTAATCTAGTACAAATTGATCGACATTTTTGTTTTGATTGACATTCACAAGAAATGTCAGAAAGTTTACATAATGTTTTAAATGGATACAAAACAAAGATAAGTATTAAAATTAATTACTAAATAATAATTACAAGATTACATAATTCTAATTCTAATTTTAGGTTAATAAATGATGTTAAGCAGCCAGAGTTCCAGGTAGAATGGTAAGTGTATTTTGTTGATCCAAATATGTTTTCTTTATTTTAGGTTTATGATGAATCTGGAATGTCAGCTGATCCGTAGTTTATTATATCAATGGCGAGAACTGGAATGTCAGCTGATCTTGTTTACTACTTTCGATGGCCATCCGCAGTTAATTGATCCGTAGTGATATATTTAAATAAATGTTAAGTGTGTATTTCTGAACCAGTGGTTTTTTATTTCAATTGTTTCAACACTCACTGGGGCAGGCAGCAAGAAATTTAAAAAGGCCAGAGCTATCGAACCTACCGATAAGGAAACCAGATGGTCACTGGGCCAGAAGTGACTTAGAAAAGGCTATCGCTTTCTCTAACCATCTACAAAAAGTGTTCACCTCCAACGAGCAAAATAATGATTGCGTACTGCCACAGCTTACGAGGGACGGGTCGAACCCAAATCCAGTAAGATTTAAATAGAAATGCGTCAAAACGGTCATCAAAAACAGTATAAATCCTAAGAAAGCACCAGGTCATGATCTAATAACTGGAAAAATGATCAAAGAATTTTCCAGATAGATGCATAAAATATATAACATATATTTTTAACGCGATTATGAGATGTGGATAATTTCCCCAAAAATGGAAAATATCTCAAATTATCATGATTCCTAAGCCAGGTAAAGACGAAACCCAAGTCTCTTCGTACAGGTCAATAAGTCTACTTCCGATAATTTCAAAGCTTTTTGAAAAGATGCTATTACAAGAACTAATACCTATATTATCTGAAGGTCGCATTATATCAGATCACCAATTTGGATTTAGAGAGCAACACGGCACAAACAAACAGGTGCACAGAATTGTAAATACAATTAAGGTTTCCTTAGAAGAAAAGAAATATTGCTCGGCAGTTTTCTTGGATATTGCGCAAGCTTTCGACAAAGTATGACATGAAGGATTAAATTAGAAAATTAAAACTCTTTTGCCTAAACAATTTCATGCAATTCTTGAAAACTACTTAGCCCAAAGGATGTTCCAGATGAAAGAAAATACGGCCACTACTGATCTAACCGAGATAAAGGCAGGAGTACCGCAAGGTAGTGTATTGGGACCTGTGCTATACTTGTGATTCACAGCTGACTTACCAATAACTGAAAAAATCGTCACTTCAACTTTTGCTGATGCCACAGCTATATTATTTTGACACAAAAATCCTCAAACAGCATCGAGAGTATTACAAGATCATCTACACAAAATAGAAGATTGGTAAAAAACTTGGCGGATAAGGACAAATGAATGTAAATCAACACATGTAACATTCACACTGAATAAACGTACATGTCCAGTAGTAAAACTAAACAATATCACAATTCCTCAACAAACAAACGTCAAATATCTCGGTCTTCATCTCGATAGAAGATTGACATGGAAAAAGCACATAACTCAATCAAAGATACTTCGTAGCATTACAAATGCACCATGGTATATTCGAAACATCCATAGAGACCTAGGAATCAAAACTGTTAAAGAGACAATTAAATCATGCAGTCTAAAATACCAACTGAAACTGGAATCACACCCTAACGAATTAGCTAGAGAACTACGAACGGCTTCGCAGAACAGATCCTCTAGATTTAACTAACTGAGAAATATAATCTAATAATTACGCGCATGTTCACCTAACACACTAAAATTAAGTAATTAATAATAATTTAATAATAATAATGCATAATGATATTAAGTTAAGGAGGTTAAGGATTAAGTTAAAAAAATTTATAGTTTTTAAGAATTTCACACTTCTTGTTAGTTTCGTATAAAGAAAGATTGAAGAATAAAGTCTTTGGCAATAGTTACAAAAAAAAAAAAAAAAAAATTTTGTTGAGATGAACCGCTGCCGGAAAAAGTGTTAAATCAATGGAAGGGAATCCGCCGAGACATCCATATGTAGACGGACCCGCGCCAGTGACAACGATACAATAAAAATTCACGGATTCGCTGCCGCGTGCCAAAACGCTTATAGAGCAGTTGTGTACATCAGATCAGATACCTTAGAAGGATATGTCTCCATCACCTTGATTTCGGCTAGGACAAAGCTGGCTCCAATCAAACAAGTAACTCTCCCACGATTGGAACTTTGCGCCGCTGCATTGCTGATTAACTAGATAAAATCAGTCGCTGGTGAAACTAGGAAGACATTGGCTCTCGAGCCATCAAAAACGTTGGATTACCTTTGTAGGAAACAGAACTGCTGAAATCCTAACCACTCTAACCCGCAGTCAATGGCGACATGTGCCCTCATCAGATAATCTGGCTTCCCGCGCGGATTACTTCCACATAAACCCCAGATACATCAACTATGGTAGACTGGTTCTGTGTGGCTTAGTAGGCCAATAAAGAGATTAATAAAGCTAGTAATCTCAAGGCTTTAAATTGATTCCTGGACAAGGCTAGAATGCTTCGAGTTGGCGGATGCCTAAAGAATTCTGAAGCCTCATGCTGTACCAAGCATCCATTGATTCACCATCAAAAGTCTCGACTCAGTTGGCTAATACTTGAAGCCATTCACATCAATAACAAGCACATGGGGCCATCATTAATGCTAGCGATTGCCAGACAAGACTACTGGTTTCAAAGTGGTCAAAACTTAGTTCGACAAGTCGCCAATAAATGGGTTGTCTGTGTCAAATACCAAGCAAGGATCAATAACCAATTAATGGGCAACCTACCCAGCTGCAGAGTTGATCTAATCCGCCTATTTCTGAAGGTTGGTGTAGATTTGCCCCGGTGGCAAAGTTGTCAGCATGCTTGCTCCACCAACCGGAGGTCCCGAATTTGATTCCCGGTGGTGACAAGGAAAAAATTTCACGGCTGGTTTAGCATCAATGAATTAATCACTCATTATCCGAAATGAAAATATGATTATGAAACCTTATTTGCGGCGGCCAAATCCCTTGATGTTATATAGTGCCAGAGAGAGAAAGAGAGAGGTGTAGATTTCGCCGGTCCTCTACCAATGCACCTACGACGAGGACGAGGTCAAAAAATTTGTAGGTTTTTTACATATGCCTATTTATATGCCTAAGCAGGAAAGCTGTGCACTTGGAAGTGGTTAGTGACATGACAACAAATGCTTTCTTTTGAGCGTTAGAACGGTTTGTTGCACAAAGAGGAATTTATCGAGACATCCACAAAAATTTAATAAATTAATAAAAAAATCGAAAATTGTATCTCATTATTCTTCCAGACAATTAATATCATGGCATGTTAGTCCCCCAAGTTCGCCTGACTTTGGCGAAAAATCATCTTAAAAGGGTTATTGACAACACAATACTTTCCTTAGGGTAACCACCATAATAACAGAGATTGAAGGTATACTTAACTCCAGACCAATCTGCGCATTACCCAGCTCCGACATTGATGTTCTAATGCCAGCTCACTTCCTCATCGGAAATGCTATCACTAAGATACCCGAGAAAACCATTCTCTGATCTCAAGCCATCATATCTAATAAGGTGGCAAATGGTACAACACTTAGCTCAACATTTCTGGAAGAGGTGGCACATCGAGAGAAAGTCAAACATCCATAAAAATCGGTGATTTAGTAGTCATAAGAGAAACAATATTCTAATCAATCATTGGCCTTTGGGAAGAGCTATTGGAGCCCAGGATCCGATGAGATTGTACAAGTGGTCACACTCAAGACAAAATCAGGGGAAATTAAACGTCTAACGAACAAAATGGTTGTTCTTCCAGTAACTCCAGATGAAAAATCAAGCCAGAAGAACTATCAGAAGAATCTACAATTCAACAAGCATGCACATCTTAGTTAATGCACAATCCAGTCAACGCTAACACACATCAACTATTGAACCCGGAGGTTCAAGGGCGGCGGTATTTCTGTACCAAAGAAAGTACTTACCTGCATCCTGCTGTGTCTCACCCTGTAACATATCAAGCAAATAAGAAACCAGCAAACTAATGGCGTTTTCTTTTTATAAAAAACAGGCAAAAAATTTTGATGTACATCAAATTTTTTTGATGTAAATCACATTTTCGCGTTTTTTTAGCGGAAAAGTAGCAAAAAAATTTGATGTACATCAAAAAATGGAAATGTTGATTTTTACTTCCATTTTAACTACCACATACACATATTTATATACATATAATACGTCAATCGTAAATATTGTAAATATGTCAAACGCGTCTATTGAAATTTTTTCAAAATGGTTTGTTATTGTTTTCGGCATCCCTTTCGGGTTTAGGCACACTACGATAAAAACACATCAAATTTTTTTCGTGTTCTTTTTAACTATCGGAAATTTGATTTACATCAAAACCGTAAAAGAATTCGCTATAAAAGATTAGACTTAGTTTTATGTTTATATTGCAATATTAACTTACCATTTTTTCCTTGCGTCTAAATGTATGCCTAGAGTTAAATAATTTATGTAATCATTTAATTTATATGACTTGTAATATAATTTATACTTACTTTATGAAACAAATGTAAAAATTCCACCATCTTTGAGAAATGTCATATTTGTCTACACATCTTAAACCAAAAACGTACTAAAGGATTTGGTTGCGTACATTTATTCTGTAGGTGGGATGTGTTCGTAATTTGGTACAAAAAGTCGTACATGACATTTATGGCAAATGGTCGAATGGTAAAAATTGTTGTTTAGTCATTCATTTTTGTACGCTTTATCGAGATGAAATGAATTATAAATAAATCAAATTAAAACTAAAAACTTAAAATTTAATAAAGTCTATTGCCTTTAAAAGTTAAAAACTGCCAAAACAAAAATGTTGTTTAACTTATCTCGATCCACAAAACACAACATGGAGAATTGCAAGGCCGCTTGCAACATAAATAACCAAAAGCAAGCGGATTACCAACATGCTATAAAAATATCGATAGATATAATAACCAGGCCCCTCAAATGGCACAGGAACCACGACGATGGATTGAGCAAGGACGTTGTATGATGTTAGGTTGTACGTCTAAACACGGAATTAGAGCATGCGACCTGTTCAAGAGAATGAATTTGAAAGATCGAGGGACAGTCATTTATGAAAAGAAATTGTGCAAGTGCTGTTTGAGACAAGGTCATGCAGCAGCAAGATGTGTGCAAGATAGATGTACTAATTGTCCAGATGCTCCTATAAAATACCATTTTAGATTGTGCTTTAAAACCACACACAACAACAAGATGGAGAATCTTGTAGGAGGGGCACATGAAGAAATAAACAAATGGCAACTAACACGGTGGCAACGATTGAAGGCCTCGGAACAACAGATTAAATCGGTGAATAGTTTAGTGGACCTATCACCACGGGTGGTATTAGCAACCGCTTGTTTTCGACTGAAGATTGGAGCAGAGATTTGGCTGATCCACTACATTTTAAGCAAGGTTGCATAGAGGGAATTATTGGCGTGGATGTATTGGCAAGTCATATAAAAGAAGGCATAACACAAAACTCAGTTGGGTTATTAGCCCAGAATACATCATTTGGATGGATAATTTCGGGTGAAGGGTTGTTACCTGAACCAGAAGATAAGTCGTATACAGTGGGTTTAGTAGAAAACAACGAACTACGAGCATTGATCCAGAGATTGTGCGAAATGGATGAAATGTACAAGAAGACATATTGTCAGTTGAGGATCAGTACTGCGAGGACAATTTCAAAAATGCATTTGTGAAAACTATAGGTCGATTTAGTGTTAAGATTCCCTTAAAGGAAGATGTGGAATTAGAGGAGTTGCAAGCCATGGTACTACGCCGATTCTTCTGCCAAGAAAATAAATTTAAACGAGACCCAATGTATAAAAAGTAATACGTACATTGAATTCTGGACGGAACACGAAGAATTAGGAAATATGAGAAGAGCCACGGCCTTAAATCCAATGGAGCTGCATAATTATATACCACACCATGCCGTATCAGTTGACCGTAAATTTAGGGTGGTTTTTGATGGTTCGGCCAAGGACACAAATGGTAAGTCGTTAAATGGTGTTCAGCATGCAGGGCCACGTCTCCAGAAGGATTTACTGGATATAATTATCAAATTTCGAACCAGAAGAATTGCTTTCTCTGCGGACATTTGCAAAATGTTTCGCAAAGTAGAGATACAACAGAGTCGTTGGGATTGGCAGATAATTTTATGGAGAGCTGATCCAACAGAGCTAACGTGACTTTTGCAGTCAAAGCATTGATTGTGGAGATCAAATTATCTGAAGATTATGGAAAGTGAAATTACAGCTAACGTTGAAGAAATGCAAAGCAGCACCAGTATACTGGGCGTATTTTGGGAGTTTGTAGAAGACGAATTTCAGTTTCGGGTACACGATCGTGACCAACCCGAAGTAAAGCAGCAGAAATATTCGATCGTCAAGGATGGATATCTCCGATTACTATCAGAGCAAAGTTATTTATTCAGGAATTGTATAGCGTCGGGGTAGTGGTTGGGATGAGCCATTGTTGTTGTCCATACAAGTGAGACGAAGTGAGACAATTTGTAGCTAGCCGGGTTAGTAGAATTCTGCGAGGTACAACATTGGAGCAGTTTCGATATACTAAATCTGGCCATAGTTCAGCAGATTTGATATCTCGTGGTGTTGGGGTAATTCACGATTCACTATATAAATATCCAATATGATGGAGGCAATTCGATATTGCGTTGATAGTTATATCAGGTCAAACGGAGCCAATTATAAATTGCGTAAACCCAAGTTGAATTAACCCTCTAGTGCCCAATTTTTTTTTACTTTCAATAAAATGATTAAAGGTAAATTTATGGCTGCTTATACCGAATCTATCTTCACATTTATTTTAAAGTGACCCTAAATGCGCTGTGTGAGCACTTTTCACATGTCCGCCTTGAGGCGCACCTGGGCTCTTAATACTAAAAAAAATATGTAAGGATTAAAAGAAACGACAATATGTATTTTGGTCATTTGTTTTATTTCACAGCTATCACACTAAACTTATTTCAAATTCAATTCAATTTCAATTCAGTGTTACATAATTCAATGGGTCCAGGTCGAAATTGCATATTTTAAAATGACATTTTTAAAAATAACATGTCTCAAAACTGCATATTTCAAAACTGCATAAGGTACAAAACTGCATAAGGGTGACAGTCTCTTTATCGTAAACAATTTATCGTGTTTCAATATAACGTGAACATTTAATCGTAGAACAGTTTATCGTGGACACAATTTACCGTGGACAAAATTTATCGTGGGACAATTTTTAGTTTTATGCGTGGTATCAAAAAATTATTGGGATTCTTTAATGATTTTTGGAAGAAGTTCTGGAATATTGCCATGTGGGACGGAACTCGGTAGTTTCTTAACCGATTATGATGGGATTGGGTATGTTGGATGGAAAATGGGATTATTGAATGATTTTTGGAAGAAGTTCTGGAATATTGCCATGTGGGACGGAACTCGGTAGTTTCTTAACTGATTATGATGGGATTTGGTATGTTGGATGGAAATGGGATTATTGAATGATTTTGGGAAGAAGTTCTGGAATATGGCCATGTGGGACGGAACTCGGTAGTTTCTTAACCGATTATGATGGGATTGGGTATGTTGGATGGAAATGGGATTATTGGATGATTTTTTGAAGAAGTTCTGGAATATTGCCATGTGGGACGGAACTCGGTAGTTTCTTAACCGATTATGATGGGATTGGGTATGTTGGATGGAAATGGGATTATTGAATGATTTTTGGAAGAAGTTCTGGAATATGGCCATGTGGGACGGAATCCGGTAGTTTCTTAACCGATTATGATGGGATTGGGTATGTTAGATGAAAATGGGATTATTGAATGATTTTTGGAAGAAGTTCAGGAATATTGCCATGTGGGACAGAACTCGGTAGTTTCTTAACCGATTATGATGGGATTGAGTATGTTGGATGGAAATGGGATTATTGAATGATTTTTGGAAGAAGTTCTGGAATATTGCCATGTGGGACGGAACTCGGTAGTTTCTTAACCGATTAAAGATCTCGGCTCCTACGCCCCCCGAAATTAAAATCTAAAGAGCCCCGCAGAGCTACGTGGAGGAGCGTAGGTGTCATTAATAGATTCTGTATAATCCGCTCCTACGTGCGGCACGCAGTGCGACATGTTTGAAGATCCCGGCTCCTATTCCCCCCGAAATTAAAATCTAAAGAGGCCCGCAGGGCTATGGGGAGGAGCGTAGGTGTCATTAAAAGATTCTATATAATCTGCTCCTACGTGCGGCACGCAGTGCGACTCCCACTCTCAATTTAATATATTCATAAAAAAATATTAAATTTCATTTATTTTTAAATGAGATTCAATATTTTTTTATTAAATTTTTTTCGCACGTCTTAACGTATTTTTTAAAAATTTTAGTTCGTTTTTATTCCAATAGATGGCGCTAGGTCCAAAATGCTAAGCAAAAGCACATTTTTAGTTATAAACAATTCCCCTCTTGGTCAAAGTGGCGCTACCGTCGCTCAGACTGTCAAAAAAATTTGACTGCGACACTAAAGCTGTTCCAAACGTTCTACGATAAATTGATTCCACGATAAATTGTTTCCACGATAAATTGTTCTACGATAAACTGTTCTACGATAAATTGCTCACGATAAATTGTTCACGATAAACTGACAGTAAATCACGGCATAAGGTACAAAATTGGATTTTTCAAAACTGCATATTTCAAAACGGCATAAAGTACAAAACGGCATCAGGTACAAAATTTCATTTTTCAAAACTGCATATTTCAAAATGGCATAAGGTACGAAAGGACATAGGTACAAAACGCCATTTTCTAAACGGCATTTTTCAAAACGGAATTTTTCTCAACTGCATTTTTTAAAAAGACATTTTACAAAATGGCGTTTTTTAAAACGGCATTTTTCTTAATTGCATGTTTCAAAACGACATAGGTACAAAACGGCATTTTTCAAAACGGCATTTCTTAAAACGACATTTTTTAAAAAGACATTTTTCAAAACGGCATTTTTCAAAATTTCATTTTTCGAAAAATTTAGGTGAAGGAGAATATTATATGCATACTAAATCTTCAAATAATTTCTAATTTCCATGAAGGTCCTTTCGTATAACATACCTATACTAAACCTTAACATGTGAAATTAAATCTTACTCGACTAAGAAATAGTGAAGTTCCTTTTCATTTGACTTTATCCTAGAATTTAATCCAAGAATTGCTCACAAATGTTCAAAAATTTCATTCATCTCAAATTTCATCGTGTAATAAACAACCGTACCTGTTGGTCATATTCAAGAAATTAATGAAAAGATAATTCTAGACTCATAATCGATTAAAATATTTCATTCTGTCTTGTGCAGTTTTAAAAATGACGTTTTGAAAAATGCAGTTTTGTACCTATGTCGTTTTGAAATACCCAGTTTTAAAAAATGCTATTTTGGAAAATGCCGTTTTGTACCTATGCCGTATTGAAACATGCAGTTTTAAAAAATGTCATTCTGAAAAATGTCGTTTTGAAATATGTCGGTTAGAAAAATGCCGTTTTGAAAAATGATGTTTTAACCGTTATGTCGTTTTGAAATATGCAGTTTTGAAAAATGCAATTTTGTACCTTATGCCGTTTCGTACATTATGCCGTTTCGAAATATGCAGTTTTGAAAAATGCAATTTTGTACCTTATGCAGTTTTTAAATATGCCGTTTTGAGAAATGCAATTTTAAAATATGCAGTTATGAACGGATCCCAATTCAACGTTTACAGTAGTATTATGGCATTTCTATTAATTTTTATGGAATTCATAAAAGCAGTTTTTTGCAACACTATACAGCATAAATTTATTTTACACTTCGAGCAAATGCATTGTGTTTTTGATTTGCATCCCGGTAGCTTACATTGACGTTTTCCGAATCTGTCCAGCCACTCAGGAAAATGTCCGTATCCATCAAATCTCACATCCGCTAAAGGTAGATATGTTTTTCTTTTCGAGGACTCACTAGTACCCGTCGGCCGCTGCCTACCAACTGATTTCTTTTTAGAATCGCTCGCTTCATATTCGCACAAGGTAGCTGCCACTTGTTTACGAAATACAGGAAGTTATATATAAGACTCTTTTGAATACCTGTTTAGGCGTTTGTGCAACAAATATCCAATGATCATGGCCAAATCCAAGAGATGATAAAAAATCTACTTGTCCATTTCGTTGTCTTCATCCTGATATGATATCTACCTAAAAGCCCGTCCATTAGGTCTACACCACCCATAAGTGCATTATATTCGTGAATTATTGTTGGACAATTAACTTCAATTCGTTGTTTACTAGCATGATCAAAACGAACTGCCTTTGATGTACCATGTGTTATATCATCAGTCTTGAATGGCAAGACACCTACATAAGTTGAAGCTAGGCGTACACATTTATTATCTTTCCATAGTGTGGTCGACTAGGCAACACCATGAGATGAGCCCACAAACTCTGTTGAATATCCACGAGATTTATTTGCGACTTCTTTATCCGTAGGTAACTTGCAGTTACCTATTCGATTTGCACGTAGCGTTCCCAATGAATATATTCCTGTCGTATAAAAATTATCAAAATAAATAATGTGGTTTTGATGGTTGGGAATTATCTGTGATAATCTAGAAACTACATTAGCTGCGGCGCCTACATCTGGTGCTCCTTGTGGTGTTAAATTACTGCTTGCTCCAGAGTACAATTCAAACCCATATGAATAACCATAAGAACCGCAGATAACAAATAACTTCATACCCCATTTATGGGGTTTTGCTGGCATATATATTGCCTTAGGTGTGATGCCATTTTCGTAGCGCACATTTGCTCATCTACACAAAGTCGTTGTCACATTGGAATTGACCGGAATCGACTGTTGAAATGATCTATAATCCGCCTTACCTTGAATAAAGCGTCAACTTAAGGATAATATTTTTGTAACATTTTAGTGTTGTCATTCAAGGGTAAGTAGCCGCGTATCTCCTCGAACCTGTTTCTTGTCATGGCTCTTCTAATTGATTCAAATGAATTTTCAGCCCAATATTTGTTGGAGGATTTCGGTACAATTCCCAAATAAATAAAAACAAACTTCTATTTGGATTTTGGTACACTTTATTAATATCATCAACACTAAAATCCAGCATCCAGATCACCCAACTCCAGCATTACCAACGCATAACCTAGAATAGAAAATAGTTTCATTATATATAAATGATTTATGATTACTTACCATTAATTAATTTAACAGAAGAAGTATATACATATTTAACTAATTTATTAATTAATTTACAAACATAATTTAATTTTATATAATTTCATTAGTAAACAAACAAAACAAACTGTAAATATTGACAAGTAAACACAGCTGTTAAATTATAAGTAAAAATGTAATAGATTATACCATTTAGTGTTCGGTATAGAGAGTGCGTTTGATACTCATATTAGTATACTAGTATAAATTTCTGTTATAATTAATTTAAACTTAGCGCACTTTTCACCAAATTTTCTATACAGTTTTATAAAATGTTTATAAATTATAATTTAGAATTTTATAAATAAGCTTGTCAAGAATTGTAAAAACAAAAATGTAAAATGTTCTCTTTGCAATAAACTCTTGAACTGAAAGGATCAGTTTCAAGATATACAGTGTGTTACGACTGGTAGTATTATTGATTTTTTACTGGATTTGATACAATCTTTCGAAGTCTAATTTGGATTTTGGATTCTGGAAGGAATTGCAACATTGGATGTCAATACTTTCGGAAATCGTTCTACATTTTTTTGTGCCGAAACCCGGGATATTCTCACATGGATGCGATAAGACAAGATAAGTACACAATTAATTTATTATCGTAAGCTTTAAACATATGCTAATTTAAATGGTGCTTAATCCGTATACAAAACAATAAATAAAATTTATTTGTGAACGCTTATAAATTAATATTAAAATGGTGCAACTTTTAGAACGATTACGCGATCGCGCGTTCAATCGAGTAAAGAGTATTTTAAATTTCTCTGAAACAATTACCGATACCACAACGATAGAAGCAATTACGATTCGCTTAGAATATCTTGATATTCATTACCAATCTGTTAATCAATACGAATTAGAACTATTAACTGTTAGCGAAGATTACAAGCCGATTACTAAAACTGTAAATGAAGCATATTATAAAGCTCGCATGTTGCTTATGCAAGCATCGTTAAATCGAAGGATCATGACTACCGATCCTGTTAATTTAAATGAAAATTTCGAAAATCATATATCGCAACCACCCACTTGTTACGAGGGCAATAATACGAAAAACAAACCATGGTTTCCTGCAATACTTATCGAACCATTTGCAGGAAATTATCAATATTGGCCAGCATTCTACAAGTCATACACAAGCACGGTGCACAATAATCATGATCTAAATAACTTAGACAAATTTCATATTTTAACTAAAGTGCTAAAAGACGATGCAGTTTCATTAATTAGACATATCCGTATCACAGAAGACAATTATAATAAAGCTTGGGATTTGCTTTGCAAACGGTACAATAAGCGAAATCGTACAGTTAGTTCTCGTCATAAATCTTTTTTCAATCAGAAACCTTGTCAATACTCAAACGGAAACGAATTACCGCAGATAGCAGAAAATGCTGATGGAATAATCACATGTCTTCGAAAACGTGGAAGTGGTAGTGAGGTACAAGATTATTGGCGTAACTACTTAATCCTAAAGAATATTGTTAGGCAAGCTTGGGTCGAACAAACTATTTACAAGAATATCTCAAATGTTTCTGCATTTTTTAAATTTTTAAGTGTTAAATACGATGAATTAAAGTTAATGGAAACAACTCGCAAAACTTTGGAAAAGGTTGCTATTAAAAACTCCTCTACTAAATCGCATGGTTTCATTATCTCTATTGTTTGTGAATGTGATAATCTACATTTGATGCATAAATGCCACACATTCAAAAATTTATCGATTCAAGCTCGAGAAAAAATTGTTACCAAAATTATTTTATACCGAAATTGTCTACAAAAGGGACCCACGTGCAATAAGTGTACAAACCACGCATCTTGTCTTATCTACAACAAACTACTTCACACATTGCTCCATTATCAAATTAGACTACCTACCAGAAAATACAAATCAACTTCAGCAACTCATCATTTAAGTTCCTGCTGCTCATACAAAATTGAAGACATAAATCTATTTAAGCCTACTTCAATTATACCTTCAGCTGAAACGAACCAGTCCACCACATCACACACACTTAATCCAAATACTCATTACATACTGCCGACAGCGTTAGTATTATCAAAACAACTTCAGCAAACTCCAAATGACTCATATTCACAAATCTCGTTTGTAATAAGGTCATTTATTCAAAACTTTGGTCTAAACCTAAAACGATTGGAATCATTTTATTCCAAATACGGCCAAATAACAAATTCTGCTGGAATAACAAAGAGCTATACTGATATGACATTACGTGTAATTAAACATTACACTATTTATTCGAAAGCTCATATCATACCAAAAACCACTAAGACAGTTCGACTGAAAAAACACCAACGAAAACAACATCCAGCTCCATTTTGTCTGGATTCAGCTTGTTCATTCTTCAATAAATATATTGAAATTTACATGTCATTAAACGCAGACATATTACATGAATTACTTAATTCACAAAAATTTCTAAACTTGCAGATACATTCAAATTTTATTTGGTCAATCGCAGATTCATTTAAACTAAGTCCAACACAAATCACAGATGTTCATGCCAATAGATTCACAATAAGTACCCGAGAAAACGATACCAACGAGTCACTAAGAAGGTTTCAAGAAGTGAATCAAGTTTCAAACCAACTAAGACATACATTATCCGGAAAATGGTATGCATCACGTCATTTAAAAATCTTAACCAAAACCATAAATCATGAGCTGACGGTAATGTTCTCAACAAAGGAGTCAGGAAACGCGGAGCAAATCACAACCAAGAAATTCATCACGGCTTCCGAGTCTTTCATGAATTATAAGACTTTTCTACAAGACCTTTTCGAGCTCCACATTTTCAATTGTATGTCATGGTTTGAAAATATAATTTACGATCATTCCAAATACGTTATCTGCAAGCAACATCTTCGGTCAGCACTAAAATCGAGAAGTAGCTCCACGAAATTCATATCAGCGGATAGATATTTATACAAACCTACCACATTAATTCCAGCAAACGATAACCTGCTAATAAAAGTTCAACAATATAAGCGAAATGATTTTACTCAAGTTCCAAGATCGAAATGTTTTGATTGATCACATCAAAAATTTGGATCGACAATTTAAACAAAGCTCAGTACACCACAAAATCGAGAGATGGATAAAGAAGCTGAAAATTTATACAAAAATCTTCTACATTAAAATACCCGAACGAGCCTGGTGGAACCACGATACTACTGCCAGTCACATAAATCTAAAATTTCGCCTAATTCGAACAAACTACATATATATGAAACGAGAGTTAATCTAAAATTTTCTATATATTACAGAACAATTTGTCATTGCGGTTCAATTCACAGCTAATTTTGGTGTATTCAATAAGACGTCAGTAAATTTCTTGGTTACACAAAATATTGCGATCGGAAATTCAACTACATTATGATGAAATTACCACATCATCGCTACGCAGGATAAATGATGATGATCCAAACCTCACATCGGTGACAGCAATTCTGAAATCAATAACATTCATGGCGAACATAACATTCTTGGCGAACCATTTTTTGAAATAGGTGACAGCATCAAACTGGAGTTTTCACTACGAGGGGATACTAATATGCAGTGCTCAACACACAACATACATCGAATCAATTAATCATCACTATAAACTACACTTCATTATGTTGAGGTGACGACGAGGATGAAAATTTATATCCAATTCCAACCATTAAGTCCAGCTTCATTAATGGACTTATGTGTACGTCGTGTCATAGCAAGCTGAACATACACTCAATTCAAATGATCACTTAAACCTGATGATTAACTTTTCTTACGATCTACGTAACTTTTCAATCATTAGCTGCACCAGGAAATAAACAGTTCGTCGCATCATCACGCAGCAACCAATAAACAGGAGAATTTGTTAAGAAATTAATTTCTTAACGTGCGGGAGTATGTTGGAGGATTTCGGTACAATTCCCAAATAAATAAAAACAAACTTCTATTTGGATTTTGGTACACTTTATTAATATCATCAACACTAAAATCCAGCATCCAGATCACCCAACTCCAGCATTACCAACGCATAACCTAGAATAGAAAATAGTTTCATTATATATAAATGATTTATGATTACTTACCATTAATTAATTTAACAGAAGAAGTATATACATATTTAACTAATTTATTAATTAATTTACAAACATAATTTAATTTTATATAATTTCATTAGTAAACAAACAAAACAAACTGTAAATATTGACAAGTAAACACAGCTGTTAAATTATAAGTAAAAATGTAATAGATTATACCATTTAGTGTTCGGTATAGAGAGTGCGTTTGATACTCATATTAGTATACTAGTATAAATTTCTGTTATAATTAATTTAAACTTAGCGCACTTTTCACCAAATTTTCTATACAGTTTTATAAAATGTTTATAAATTATAATTTAGAATTTTATAAATAAGCTTGTCAAGAATTGTAAAAACAAAAATGTAAAATGTTCTCTTTGCAATAAACTCTTGAACTGAAAGGATCAGTTTCAAGATATACAGTGTGTTACGACTGGTAGTATTATTGATTTTTTACTGGATTTGATACAATCTTTCGAAGTCTAATTTGGATTTTGGATTCTGGAAGGAATTGCAACATTGGATGTCAATACTTTCGGAAATCGTTCTACAATATTCTCTAACGTTAGGATATTTATAAATGGATATATAAAAAAGAATTCCAACATACGTTTGTATTTCTTTTGCGGTTGTAACGAAATTGGTTGAAATGTTTGCTTGACGCGTGCATAAACGTTAGTTTCATTTGCAATGTGTTTGAACAAAGCATCATCAGCAAAATATTTGAAACATTGAAATGGCGTTTTAAGTTGATACAAATGTTCAGGCAATTTTTCCGTACCTTTGAACTCTATCTGTTTCGCAAGGTGATTCAGGAATTGAAATTTCAACTTCTTCAACCCCCTCTATATTGGCTTGTGAATGGTTCGGTTCAATTTCACTTTGAATTGCATCTAAACATGTATTATTGTTGTTAATATTGAACACGTTGGAAGCACGCTTCAGTGGAACATAGTCTGGATCCTCCATACTATCATCATAGAAATTGCCCTCAATATCAGTGTCTAACTCATCACATTCTACTGAATCTAGCAAATCATAGACCTCATCTGACCCCATTAATGAAATATCGTAAGTGTTACGTCGATCCATATCTAAAATGACACATATTATTTAATTTACGTTTATAGAGACCAAATCAAAATAATAAACAGTTCAATTCGACACATGTTTATTACAGAAAAACTATGATTAATTGCTCAGGTCCGCCTCAAGGCGGGTACAATCAACATAGCTAAAATGAAGAATTCCCATGAAAAATTACACAATTGAACACGTAATATACTAAATAAATAACGTAAAAACTTACCAGTAATTTATTTGTTGAAATCTAATCACTGAAACTATTTGTTTTAGATTTTTAAAAATACGATATACAACGCAGAACCGTATATCATCAATTTTAATAAGTAACTGACTATTTTTGCAAAACGACAAGAAATTTCATGCTAACGGTATTTTTATATTATTACGTACAGTATTGCATATAGGCGGACATGGGCATTGCTTGAATGGAATAGTGTATGGTATTAGGATAAGCACTTTTGTAGATTCAGCATCAAGGCGGGCTTGGGAACTAGAGGGTTAATTATAAATTTTATTTTATTTATTTTATAATTTTTATTTATTAATTTTATGTTAACGGAATCAGAGTTGGAATAAGAGAGAGTGTCAAAATTATTACTCGTATTTATTAGCGTAATGACGAATCCGAAAATTGTCGTTTAGTGAAAGAGTTCAAACGCAGATGTCTCATCGATCTTAAATTTCGGTATTCAATCATGCACTGAACTGCATTATATAGGAATTCGGCCACCAATTGACACTTGCATGACATTTTGGTTGTGATACAATTTAATTATATAAATTTAAATTATACAAAGTTATAAATTAATTCTTAATTAATCCCCCTAAAATAGGGGGATTAAATTGTTATGTATATAAGAGTAAGTATATAAAGGTAATTATTTTATTTTTTTACATTTGTTTGCTTTTTAGGTTAAATGTATTTCAGAGTGAGATGTTAGATAAGTATTTGTTATGTTGAATTGATCCAACATACCGCCGCTCATGAACCATCTGGTTCAACAGTTTGATGCAATTATGATGTACAAACTGTAACTTCCTTGTTCGAATGTGACTGACTGGACGTTGGTGCATCTTGCAGATTTTCGAAATCATTTTGGCTCGATATTAGGAGTATGACCAGTTTACTAGTGGGACGCTTTATTTCTACAGATTTGGTTGTAAGGGTTGAGAATCTCCATTTCGCTTTTGGTTGTAATGATACGAAGTATTCAACATTCCAACGCTTCCAAAAATGCTGTGCCAACTTTTGAACCCTTTGTCATCTGGTTAGATATGATGGTTTGAGGTGGGTAACGTCGATTTTGGAAATTCTTGTTGTGGATGAGACGGAGTCAGGACGTCGATGTCTGTTGAGTACATTGCGCAGATAGGCCTGGAGCTTAGTGTGCCTTCAATTTTGCCTAATAAAGTCCCCATCTCCTCCATTATAAGTATAGTGTTGCCAATGACCCGCTTGATATGATATTTGGCGGATTTGACTCCCGCTTTCCAGATACCACCAAAATGAGGTGCACTGGGAGGATTGAAATGCCATGTTATATAGTACCTGGAAGAATAAGCATAAATCATTTTTCTCTCTCTCTTTCTCTCTCTCTAGCATTTACATCCCATGAAGGGATTTTGCCGCCCGCAATATGCTCCTCCATCCGTCTCGGTCCATCGCTCTCGTCCTCCAATTTCAACATTCTAATACGAGTAGGTCTTGTTCGACGTCGTCACGTCAGCACAGTCGGGGTCTTCCTCTATGAAGCACTCCGGCCGGGTGTTGATGGAACACTTTGTAAATCATTCGTTGTTGTGGAGACCTTACACCGTGGCCGAGCCATCTAGCTCGATTAGATTTGATGAAGCCGATAATGTCGCTACCTCCGAGAAGTTGCTATATTTCGTGGTTCATGCGAATCCGATATTCATTGTTCGCAACTTTAATAGGGCCAAAAATTAAACGGATGACCTTCCTTTCGAAGGTAGATAATAATCTACAGTCGTTAGAGGACATGGTCCAGCTCTCGCTTCCGCACGACTGCGATAGGTTTTTATCCGGCAGCGATTCGGGCTTTTATTTCTGCCTGCATATCATTCAAGGAGGTTATAAGTGACCCGAGGTATTTAAAGTTTTCGAACACCAGTATACGGATTTTGTCTCGAAATGTGTGAACGAAATTAGTGTAACCGGAAAGATAGTAGTAGCATTTTTGTTTGTGTTAGTTTCGTGCGTATGATTGTTTTACTGCATATGCAAACCACGTGTCATTCTTCTTTTGTTTATTCATATTAACCCTTTGAGTGCCAACATAATTTCGACTATTGAGGAGCACGATCGCGCATTTTGGCACTCAAAGAGTTAATCATTGTAAACGCCATATTTTTGTGTTGTTTATGTATTTTCAATTTTTTTTATATAAATAAATTATATAATATATAATAATAAATTATATAATAATAAATAAATTTATTTATAAATGTTTATTAAAACATATAAAATTAATTTATGATAAAAAAAAAAAATTAAATATAAAATAGATTAGCATGTTAAATAATGACACTACACATAGCTCGAGAGCAGACGTAATGTGCTGAGAAAAGGAAATAAGCACCATAACAATTAAACCGATTCGGCCGGATCACGTTATTTCGATACTGTTCATCATACAAATGACACAAATACGAACAAAAGAAAAATACAAATACAAAGACATAATTGTGTATTGTACACAGTGTACGTATTCGATTTTTTTTGCTTCACTCATTTTAAATGAGTAACTCACGAGACAAAATCGATATACAGATGTTATTTGAAAGGAGTCTGATACAGTTCCTTCGATTACAATTCTACATACAGATCCAGATGTTGTTAATTTACACAGAGAAACAATTTTCTCTGGAATACCTAGGCATATGAGCGCGGCCCAAAGGTTGTCGCGGTTTATACTGTCATATGCCTGCCTGAAGTCTATATATAGTTGATGAATGGTTATGTTGTACTCCCAACATTTTTCCAAGATCATCCTTATGGTAAAACACTGGTCAGTGGTCGATCGGTTGGTACGAAAGCCGCATTGATAGTCGCCAATGATGTTTTCGGTGAAACGGATGAGTCTGGCGAGTACAACATTAGCCAACACTTTGTAAGCAGTGTTCAGTAGAGCAATACCACGATAGTTTTCACATTTAAGACGGTCGCCTTTTGTGTGCAACGGACATATGAGCGCGGTCTTCTTGGTCCCAAATAGAGACGATGAGATCGTATAGATTTGTTGCAAGAGTAGCGCCTCCGAGTTTAATTAATTCTGCGGGGATTCCTTCGAGACCGGGTGCCTTTCCATTTTTCAATCTACTAATAGCTGCGTCTACTTCCTCTACTGAGGAATATTCGACAAGGGCCTCTTCGCCTGGAGGAGCTATTGCTCTAAAGGGGGTCACTTCGTCATTCCGATTTAGCAGATTTTGAAAGTAGGTTTGCCATACTGAGAGAACATCAGCCACGTTTGTTCTCAACTCTCCGCTTGGTAGCTGACGTTTTCAATGTATGATTTCATATGTTTCCGTTTCTTTTGTCTGATGAATTTAATGGTGGCTTTCCTAGCGCGTAAATATTCTGCTTGAGTGCTTCTAGTAGAAATCATTTGCGAATTGGATATTAATTTATTGAAGGTTTGCCTTAATTGATTGTTGGCACTGACGAAATTTGTGCCGTTGTCGCTATTAATTTCTTGGTAAATCCCACGTCTTGCAACGAATCTTTTCAGGGCTCCTAGGAACGATCCACTGGTCATGTCGCCAACCAACACCATATGAACAGCTTTTGTGCTAAGACAGATAAACAAACACATGTATGATTTATGTGTCTTTTGGCCTCGGCCCTTTCGTAAATGTATCGGAATTGGCCCGGCGTAATCTACGCCAACTTTTAAAAACAGGCGAATTAGTTCAACACGACAGCTTGGCATGAGCACATGGCTTGGTTGTTTATCTGCGCTTTAAATTTGGAGCAGTGAGATGACGCACTGATTACTGACTTGTCGAACCGTGCTTCGGCCACTTGAAATTCAATATTGTTGTCTGGTGGTGGCTAGCGTTAACGATGGACCAGAGTGTTGGTTCCTTTTATGGGTGTCGTCCAGAATTAGCTTCGTAAGCAGTGACTTCGGATGAAGGATTATTGGATGCTTTTAGTGGAGAACGGTAATTCAGAATTTTGTAGTCGCTCGCCAACGCGAATTCGTCTAAGAAAGGACTCAATGACTTGATTTTGCTAGAATTATTCGTTTCGTCTGTTGCTTGAATCTGAGCTAGCGCGATATTGTAGAATTTACCTTGTTCATGCCGACATATTTTGAATAATGCCTGGAACATTTCTTCTCTTGTTAAATACGTTCTGTAAATTCTCGAGCCCTTTTCAACTTTTGAATTCGTGATGAAGCATAAAATGTACACGAATACTCGTTGAAATTTCGTAAGAGACGAATATTTTGACATTAGTTCATCGAGCCATAGATTGACGGTTGTACTTGCAAAGGTAAATATTTTGTTATTACTTTCTTCAACTGAACCATAATCAAATTGTTGCGGAGGCCACGATTTCAGGGTTTGACGAAGCCAGGTAAGGCCATTCCACCAAAGAGTGTGGTGATGAGTGTGGCCGGGTTTTCAGTTGAAGGCACGTTCAACCAATGTTTGCGTGGTATAGTATTTATAATTTCGGCCGTTCTGTTGAATACAAAGGTACTCCATCGTCGGGGATCACTAAATCTAATACTATTCGGGAGTCCGTCCCGAATAATTTGATCAAGTTGGCAAGAAGCAACGCAGCGCAAAATTCGAGGCGTGGTAATGAGACTTGTTTCATACTGACCCCCAACTTTTGGATACAAATTTTAATTTTATTATGACGGGGGCTAACCACCCTAACGGGTCAAATAGAAAACTGGCTTCGGACACGATTATCCTTTTCGTGAAAGAGTAAATCATATTAGGAATCGATTTCCTTGTGTTTCTCATTTATTAAACACTATTCTTTTTAATCATCGCGCGTTTGATTGCAAGTTGTTTTTATACTTTAAACAGCCTCGATGAAGATAACGACCTTTCTCAGACATGTAATTAGAATACTGAACCCAACTAGAATACTGAATCAATTTATAACTTTATTTATTAACAACAAATCGTACTACATTGTAGAAATCCCGCTTATCATGCACATACAGGGCAGACCACACACATATTGGGCCACATTATGAAATACTTAGTGATATTGAAAAATATTATAAACACGTTTATCATCTTTATTAATATAATTATTGCAAGTTGAATCACTATCAGATTTAAATTCAAGGTTCCTCATTGTCATACACATTTACTCTCGCGTTTATGTACATCGAAGTTCATTATCAATCATATATTACAACGATTAAGTAATTATCTAATAAAATATTTTGCGTGCTAACGATAAGAACAAAGTTTTATGCAACTTTTCTGCTAAGCGAATACAATTTTAACTGCGATAACCTTTTTACAGGCTGTGTTAAATTATTTTTGTTTAATTCAGCTTAAGGTTATCGTTAAATACATAAGTTTTTCAATTAAAATGTTGTACATAGCCACCAAGTATACGTGTAGCTCTGTTTTGGCATGTTCAACACCATTCAACAGTCATATATTAATGACAATTATGTTTGTAGGGGAAGAAAAATCGTTAATCTTAAATTAACCTTGCTTCCCGGTCGATATGGAAAGCGTTGATTGTGCGAATTGATCTTCCGAACTTCTGAGAAGTGGAAATGGCTAATTCTATAAATAAGACAGTTGGTTAATATTGTGACGAAACGGCCTTCTTTAGCGGTTGAATTTCCGTTACGTCAACAGATCTCTCCGTAGCTCTTACATTGGTGACCGCAGCACATTTGCCCGCTAGTTGTCGACGGTGAGATGGGTCTTTGTCTTACATGTTTCGCAATCATTCACAAATTTTTTCACCTGGCTAGACATTGAAGACCAATAAAAATGGCGCTTTAACACGTCTAATGTCTTGAAAATCCCCAGATGAGCTGAAGTTGGTGGATTATGCGCTTGTCGTATGAGGCCAGTTGTGAGTTCAGTTGGTACCACTAATTTCCACTGCGATAAGTTTCATGGCAAGGTGACTTCATGAGATTAAGGCTGTATGATACTGAGAAAAATTTCAGTTTTGCTATCGATATTTAAATACCCAAAAAAGTGTCTACACTAAACTGTGTCGATATAAAAATATTTTTTTTTTGTTTTGTTCGTTGCGTAGACAATTTGTTTTATTTGTTTACTTTCCTTTTCGGGTATTTGTGTTTTTTCATATGATAGTAAAAAATAATGACAACAGAAAAACCTTTATTTCTTCTATGTAATCAAGTCAATAAATTGAGAAATCGTTATGTAATGAAATTGTAGCACGATTTATAGTGGCCATCTTATACCTACTACTTTAAAAAAAGCCAAAAAACTTTTGTATATACGTAGGTTTGGGCTCTCGCGATCATTAATTTGTTGTACGATTGCGGATTCAATATCTATACCAAAAGATCAATTATTAATCGTTGCATTTCAATTAATATTTCTAACCTAATTTTGGAGTTGTTAGGGTAAGTGATCATTAATCCATGGTATAAAATTTGAAAATAAATATAGCGGATTCAATATTTCTAATTTTCTTTTTCTCAAGTAAACCGATATAAACGAAAATTACTGAGCGGTGGCTTTTGAGTGCCAGGAATTGATTGCGATGGGTTTTGGTGTCCGGAAAATTCGTACAGTGGGGCTCCAGTGAAGGCCGAGTAACTTTTTCTGTTGTCTTGCTTCTCGGATCAAACTGTGAATAATGAAAATGACTAACGGGGGCTTTTGAGTACCAGAAATTGATTGCAATGGGTTTTGATTTCCGGAAAATTCGTTCAGGGGGCCTCCAGCGGGGCCCGAGTACCTATTTTTATTTATTTGCGCTTCAGTTCAACCTACCTTGATGAAAATTACTGAGGAAGGGGAGGGGCTTGGAGTGTCAAGAATTTATTGATTGCGATGGGTTCTGCTTCCCGAAAAAGTCGATCAGGTCCTTTTCTTCTTTTTTTGGTTACCTGGAAAGTGAATTAGCCATTTCTTAACCGATTATGATGGGATTGGGTTAGTTGGATGGAAATGGCATTCTAAAATGATTTTTGTAAAAAGTTCGGAAATGACACTTGGGATGAAACTCAGCCACTTCTTAACAGGATTATTATAAGACAGGGTATATTGGATGGAAATGGAATTCCGAAATGATTTTTGGAGGAAGTTCTGTAATATGACCACTTGGGACGAAACTCGGTTATTTTATAACCGATTATGATGAGTGTTTGTATAATGGTGATGGGATTATAAAATTGTAATGGCTAATCTATTAGAAGTAGTTCGATATTAAATTTCTACCGGTAGTACATTTCCATTCAAAAATGCTCGATAATGCAATGGTTGTCGAATACAATTTTGCCGATAAACTTTCATTTTTTTTTGTGTTTTCATACAAAATATCAAGGCCAATCCAACATTTTCCTGTTTGTCTATTGAAATATTTTAAAAGAATTGATTTTTTCAATTGGCTTCCATGATCTCGCCCCTGACTTTGGTATACCTTTGGTGTACTTATATATAAGATTTCTTCAGTGGCCCTAAACCCCTATCTATGGGTTTTGGCCGAATTTAAAACAAATGGGAAGATATAATTTCTATTTTAATTTCCGCAGCCGTATTAGATCAGCCATATTTATTTTCATATTTTGGATCATGGATTCTTGATCAGTTATCCAAAACCCTTTATACGATTAATAATTGATCTTTCACCGGCCCTATTGAACCCGAATTCTTGATTTATACAATTTGTAGCACGAATTTATGATCATCGACCCCAAAACCCATTTTATTTAAGATTTTTTAATTTGACGAGACAAAGTTCTCAATTTTTCTCGACCTCCATATTTTATTTAATATATTAGAATGGCTCAATAAAGGGTTCTGATTATACATTTTTTAGATTGGAAATTTGCCACCGATGAAATATAAACATCAAAATCTTTCAATTTCAATTAAAATTTATTTCTGGTTCAAAGTAACATTAAAAAATTAACCAAAAACGTTTTCAAAATTTGTTTCTGGAGATTCTTGGAAATTACGAACTCCCATTCCTCTCTTATATCGACTATCTATTATTTCGAACAGCAACACGTTAAAATACAATTTTAAAAGAGTTCGAAGCATCTCATTCTTAAAAAAATCGGCATCTCTAGAAATTTTTAAGTAAAGTATCCCTTTTAAGGTCCAGACAACGAAATAACATATTTCTCGTTTTGTTATTTCTAATTGGCCTTGAATTTGGTAGTAATATGGGTGAGATTTATTTATCATCAAAGAATTTTGTATATATTTGATAAACTTGATTTTTTTTTACTTCACTGCTTCTAATGGATATATTTCTCTGGCACTGTAAGGACACTTTACTTCTATAATGGCATCGTTCCCTATAATACCATCCGGGCTAGCTGATAAACAAGGATATTTATCATAAATGTAAAGACCGCATTTTTCCACTTTAAATTTGGTTTCTAGTTCGAATGCACTTATAGCGTCTTCTTCATGATTCCTTCCCCAAATAATTGCCTTCGCAAACGATGCAGATTCAGAACTAAAAGTAATTTGTTTTGCTTTATTTGCGAAGCTATTTTCATTTCTAGATCGGGAGATTAATCCAAAATGAGAACTGGACAGTCTCTGATATCGCATCTCATGCCATAATGTATTTTGTGATTGATTAATCGTCTCGATTTGGATTCTGTCACGATCGTCTCTTTCGCGTTTCAGTTTTAAGATAAGATTTTGTCTCTCCTCCCTAAACTCTTCTTCATCCATATCTGGACGTTGACATGTTCCCACTCCATTATGAGAATCTTCTCCTCGTTTTCTTCTTAAACAGTCTAACAAATTTATAAAATTATCGAATGTTAATAATAATCCACGATTTAACAAAATTGTTAACCCTTTGAATTTGACTGTCATGCTGGAGTTGACAAAATAATCTCGTTTGGGGAAAAATCAAATTTAAAGGGTTAAACAATGATAATTACCTTTATTTAGCAATAATTCTTTTTCGCAGATTCTTTACGTTTATTTTCAATAGAAATAATTTTTTTTGTTGGAGATTTTTTCAATAATTTTTTCTCAAACCAGTAATGAGCACTTTTTGTATTATGTTGTAATACAGCAAATTTTGATCGTGTAGTATACCTACGATTGGCCACGTATAAAATTTATTCTTTTACCGCCAACGGTTTTACATATCGTAGAATGGTATTGCTCAGCCGCATTTGAATCTACATCGTAAATTAAACTTTTTGCGTTATATTTGAGCCTTTTGAAAAGCTCGCTTATTTTTAGTATCATCCCCGATTTATCGAGTTTTTGGAAATTTTCTCAAATCTCCTTGTTATGTTCATCACAAAAATATGTGGCGCAATCCATATGTCTTCCGAAAACATGATGGGGAACATTGGCGATATCTTTGGCAAGAAGTTTAATTTTTTCTTCTGTGGAAACTGTTTGGATTTTGCGATATTTTATAGCTGAGCGGATCCCAATGCAGCACCGTACAATACCGTTGCAAAATAATTTTCGAAAAATTGGAGCGAATTTGGTATTTGCAGCAAGTTCTCTGGCACGCTTCCGAAAAACTCGCATAAGATGGTTGCGGCATTCAATTTTTTCAACATGCGTGTTGGCATAGGGCCTTGCCTTTAAAATATTGGCATACACGCTTGCATCGCCGTCACCTATCACTCTATTGTATCTTATCCCATACAAACGTTCACTATTACAAAATCCCTCTACTATAGCCGAAGTTTCCATATTTGTTGAACGACCACAAAAATTACGATTGCAATCGTGTTCATACTACAGTTTGTTTTTTATTTTCCGCATTTTGGCAAATACCACAATACTTATTTCGAACTGTACCCAAATTACTTTTTTGGTAGAATGTGCAATAATGGAGCCAACACCAGATAGAGAACCGTAGTTGCTTCCGGCTCCGTACGTTCTTTTGGAATAGCAACCATTCACTTGCACTGTAAGAACAGGGACGCCATCTTTGTCAACATCACCTTGGTCGATGGCAATTTGTTTTGCCTCTATAGCTGATTCATACATTTGTGCATCGCATATTTTTTTTTTACGTCTTTTTGTACACTCTTTTGTACATTTTGGTAGCTTCGTGATGCCATGAATGGAATATTCAAAATTCCGAAGAATTCTTCGGTTTGAGAGTACCCAACACCTATCGATACTCCTCCCAAAACGCTCAGATAGTTTAAGCATTCGCATGAATTATACTCAGTACTTTTGTGTTGTTGTGCTTAATTTGATGTTGCACATATCGCAGACGAAAAATAATTTTGTGATTAATCCTATTTGTTTTTCACCAACAATCTTCAAATCTATTTTAAGGAACATCCAAATGCTGGGCTATGTTCACTTATTTTAATTAAGCTTTGCCAAAAATATTCCATTTCCACTATTCTATTTCCCACTAATTTGTATTCAGCATCATTAGGAAAATCTGATTCTTCAACTATGAGACCATCATCATTGTCGTGATCCAAATTATTATTATTATCAATAAAGTCAAACGAATGATCATCGGGAATAATATATACGTCGACGAACTCGTTGTCAATATTTACATTCTCAATTGTATGTGAATCAGTCGTATCCAGGGCTTCTGTTTCCATTACGACGTCTAAACAAACCTCGATATTATTATTTATGAATAATTTTCTTCCCAAGCGTTTCCTAAATTTCAAATACAACATTTTTTTGTTAGAATATACAGAATAAGAAAATTCAAATCTATAAAGAAAATATAATATTTTATATATAACGAGCAAATAATTTCCACGCCCTGCCTTTAAATTTCACTTGATTAACACTTGATTCATTAATTATCGAGTGTATAGAGCAGAGAACAAAAAAGAAAAATCGAGATGCGAGATCGAGTATGATCAACAAAATTATTATATTCTAAAAAAATTAAAAAATAATTGTTTCATTTTGCATGTTTGGGATTTTTTGCTATTGCTTGTTTTTGCAAAATTTCCAGCAAACCATGAAAAAAGTCATTTATTTTGTTTTGCTGACCTAAAATTATACGAAACGGAGATCTAGTTATTTCCAATTGTCTTGTTTGAACTCGTTTGTATGCCGAGAAGTTGTATGACGAAAGCAAGAAGACACGAAAATTTTTATTTTTCTAGTTTGCGATCTTTCGTAGGAAATCATATCATTGCAATAGCGTGTATCAACAAAATTCGTCAAAAACATTTTATTACATTATCCTGATTGCAACGGTTCGTTTTTCCAAGTTTAAGTTTCACAACAGGCAGGTCTAAAGCCATCAAATCTAGAGTCATAATATATACTTTCATATCAGCTAGTAAAATTAAAGTTTTTATCATCTCCTGCAAAAAACTGAAAGTGTAGATACACGAAAGCATTGTTAACGACGATATGTCTCCCTACAAGTAACATATATATACCTATTATCTATACTGCACATTATTATAGAAAATTCTTATAACAATTCTTAATACAAATTACCACTTATACGTACCCAATGCGTTCTCTTTTATGAAAACTCCTTTTCTTTTTTCCGTATTTGAATTTTCGTGATATGAGTGTTTTTATGTTAGATCTAACCGATTTAGATTTAATTTTATAATAGATTTGATCAGGCGCGTACGCAGGATGAAGCCTTGGGGGGGGGGGGGGGGGGGTTGCGTTTGCAGAAAATATATTATATAATTTTTTTTTTCACGTAATAAAAAAAAAGGAAGAACTAGCTAATATATATTATATTTTATTTTATTTCACTATAAAAACATCAACTATACAAGAAAGAACTTAACAATTAAAGAAAAATTAATATATTAAAAATTATATAACAAAAATTAATGAAAAAATTCATCAAGAAAAGTTAATAAAAAATTATAATATGATGTATGTATAAGAAAAATTAATACATATATTAAAATAGAATAAAATTGGCGGATTCAGCTAAAGACAATTTTCTGAAACAATTAAAGAGCGATAGAAGTTAACCCTGAAGTTCAAAGATTTTTTCTTTTCATAATTACCTACTACAAGCGAATTTCTAATTTACGTGAAATTTTGCTAGTTCATCTAGAACTGCATCAACAGAAACCGCGACATTACGATGAATATTAAGGCTGTATGGTACTCATTTTAACAAAATAAGGGTTACGCGCAAATCACCTAGTGGCTACAAAAATTTAGCTAATGGCATAATTTTTGTTTTAACGCAAAGCTAAAGGTATTTTTGAGGGATTAATACATGATTATTTTAAAATTCTGTATATTTAATCCGCAATTATTATTCAAAGTTGACGAATTTTTAAAAAATGTTGCAATCTTACGAATCGTTTTATTCTATTTTTTTCCACCAAATTTTGTTTGTTTTTTATATTGACATGTACAGGATGATATTTACGAGGGATTAATTCATGATTATAAAGATTAACATTAAAATAACAAAGATATAATTAAAAATCTATCAACATCATTATACTTATCGATTGATAACGATAGGATAATTTTGTCATGTACAATGTCTCGGCTGAAAATTAATTGCTAAATTATAATATAGATGGCGTACTCAAAAATTCTTAATATTACAACAAAAAATTAGCGGAGACACGATTTGAAACTTATCGTTTGGTGGTTTTATAATAAGAAAACAGATGTTGAATTTTTGTTTTATTTGAGGTACATAACACATTCAAATTTAAAATATTATTGTGATAATTCTATAATAAATATTAATCATAAATAATGTTATATAATTTAAGAAAAAGTACGTTTTGTAAAACATTTGCGTTTAGTGCCTTATTGTATATAAGTATATTATATGTATATTATATGTGTATATAAATATACATATATAAATCCTTGAATCGTCTTTTCCTATTTTTGTATATCGTTTTTTCCAAAATGTGTGTAGTCGGGCAGATATGGTAGTAGTATTTGTGTTGCGCGAATTGCTTTACTGCACATGCAAGTCACGTGTCATTGTTTTTGTTTATTCATAAAACGAGATATTTTTGTGTTGTGTTAGACAAAGTGCTACTTTTTAAATAATTTATGTACATATTTTCGATTTTTTTTTATATTTAGTAATTAACATTTTATTTTTAAAATTTAAAGTAAATTTATTTATAAAATTTTACTAATAAATATAAAATTAATTTATGAGTTTAGCCGATACATTAAAATAATGTTGGAAGTAAATTGGAATACCTCAGTTTTGAAATACTTACAATATAAAAACAGCTGTACCGACGAAACTAGGTCTTGTACAAATTCAAAGTTAATATCTAGAAAGGTACAACCTTCACCTTACGAACGGTGGGTCACACTTCTTTATAGAATTCAGTTGCGCCCCCTACACGTCATAACATTTGGCTACATTCATTTCACAAAAGCTCTTAAAATAATGGTAGTTTCATGAAATTGTTTATTGAATTTTTTAACACCATCTAAGGTCTTTCTAAAGTTGTACTAATTTTAACAATTTCTTCAGTAAAACCGGAAATACATCAGTTCAATTTAACTGGTAAATAAAATTATTAAAAATTGGAAAAACCGACGAATTCCCTAACCGTATAACGGGATAACTGAAGGTCACAAACCAACAAAAATATACGTGTCTGTTTTCTTGTCAAAATAACACTCGATAATGTACGGAATAAATTTCTTACGTCATTGTTTGTTTATCTGTGACTAAATTGTAGTAAAAGAGTGTCAAAAATTAAATTATTTCAAGTTTGGAGGCTCTAATGTAGGCTCGAAATAAACACTTTACGTTTCAAAAGTTTACCCATTTTAAAGAAAGGTCACCGGACAAGTGGTGCAGTGGTTAAAGCTTCGGCACTTGCCGGGAGGTACTGGGTTCGAATCCCATCAGAGGCTAGATGCAAATCGAATTTTCATCATCGATTACAATCGGTGATGTTAATAAACACGACTAAGACCCTCTGATGGAGTTCAGAATTCAGCGCCGACCCACCGTCTACGTCAATGTACAGGTTAACATGGAGCTTTCAATGTGCAGGTGGTATACTGTAGTTGTGAGAGTGGGTGAGTAGGCGAATGGGTTAATGAAGTGGCGTGAATGCGTGGTATCATTATAATGGGTCAGAATTGGCCTAAGTGTCAAACCACTGAAACCTAACCTCAAATAAAGGTAAATTATCTACCAATGTCAATAAGTCCAAATTTAGAAAGTTTTTCTCTTTTTACTCTGGTTTTATAATAAAATCGAAGATAAAAGGAATAGATTTTCAATTTAAAACGTTGTACTGGCTAAATTAGGTCTTATATATAAGTATATATCAATAGAAAGGTGCAAACATTTTTCTTGATAGGGCAACCACCTTGAATGCCATTTATGTATGAAAAACAATATCGGTCATACGCCCACCTCGGCTTCGTCTACAGCCTCGCATCCAAATATCATATTTTTCGATGAACTTTTCCAATAAAAGTGGATTAATGACCTCAACTTCAGCTCGAGTGTTGTTTTTAAGTTGTTGAATTGTTTGTGGGTGATTAGCATACATTTTACTTTAGGTTTTCGATAGTAATGGTGTTTGTGATTGTTCCGTATATTGGTCTGTTTTCAATATTCTCGAATTAGCATACACCTTAACTTTTAAATAACCCCACAAAAAATAATCAAGTGGTATTAAATCCTACTTGGTAGCCAAGGAACTTCACAATTTCTTGAAATTATGCGTGCAGTAAATTTTGTTAACAATAAATGGATTGTTGAACCACTTGCGTGACATGTCGCTCCGTCTTGTTAAAACCAAAGGTCGTTGACACGCAATTTATTCAATTTCGGTCACAAAAGCCCCATAACCACACCAAACAGTGACTCTTGGAGGATTAACTTCTGCTTCCTGAATAACATGAGGATTTTCCGCTTCCCGAATTCGACAATTTTGACTTATACCCATTAAGGACGTACATTATTGACGGATATCCGTTAAGATGAAGCTCATTGCATCATCGCTAAAAGGATTTTTGATTAAAAACCTTCATTTCGTTCAAGGATCCAATTAACAAAACGACGACGATTTAAATGGTCCTTGCTTCAATTTTTGAGTTAGTTGAAGTTTTATGGATGCAAATGAAGACCAACATGCAAAATGCGTCGTAATGTGGTTCGTGAAATGTTTAGTTCTTGTGAACATTGCCTGGTTGATGGGCTTGGATTACAAACACTTTGAGTAACAGCTGGCACTGCATCAAGAGTAGGAACTAGATGAACAAGCTGATACAGTCTACAACCTTCCACTGAAACAGTTTTTTCAAAACGATCCATAGTTTTGCCAATGGTACGCTCAGTAAGAAGTTCATATCGACCAAAACTCTCACGTAATTTACGAAATGTTGTTGTTTTTGAACGAAATAAATTTGGATAATCAAAACGCGTTGTTGTGTTGTTAGCGACTCTAGGAAGATAAATGACATATTTTTGACTTTTCATGTGACAAAGAATTCTGTAGCACATGCTATCTGTATTAAGTACTAAATTTTAATTTTTATATTTTTCGAAACAAATTAAAACTAAGGTTACCTCATTCATCTGGGTCCTACAGTCTACACTATGCAAATTCACTGATATTTTCTGTCAGCGTCAAAATTTATATAAAATACCCACACATACATCGATACCCTGATAGAAAATATCAGTGAATTTGCATAGTGTAGACTCTGTCAATGATAACTCCATACAACCTTATATTTATTTTGTTATATACTGATGGTACAATCAGAGCCTGTACAATTGTATATAATAAGAGTAAGTGAAATAACAGTCGTAACATTTCAAAATAATATTTTTTTATGTAATAAAATGTTGATATACATACAATACAAATGCAATTTTTATAGAGAAAAAACAACAACAATTATTAAAACAATTTTATTCAATTGTTCCGTTTTTATGTTGCTAGAAAGAAAAAACCACTCTCGCACAACTATGCCTCTATCTAAAGGGTGTCTCTACAAGAGCGTCGGATTTAAATTTCCCGCCATTTTGTTAATACGAGTTGTACGGTGATTTTTTTTGACAATTGTCACGTACAGACCACGTGATTTAAGAATATGGAGAAGTAGTCAAACCAACAACGTTTAATTATTGTAAAAACACACACAAATGGTGAAAGTTTTACGTCAAGTTTTCGGTCCCGTGTGGAGATGCCAAACTCCCATCGTGGCGCGTCCCCAGGTGGCGGATAGGGGAATGCTCTTTAACCGGCTTGCCGGAGGGTAGGTGGGAAATAAAATACCATCCGCGGACCAAATCTGGATAGGGGAAGGAACCCCGAACAATAAACCAACCATTAAAGCAATGAGTTTACAACCAAACGGAATGTATACCCCAGGTGGTACGTCAACTTTACAGTTGGCCAATCCACCCTCACACGAGGCAGGCTCAACGGATTCTGGGGTGAGCCAACCATTGCTAAACCCGTTTATACCAAGCACAAGTATTTGTAGATCACCAACTATACAAATGCATTCCGCTATTCAGCAGGAGAACAATAATGCTGAATGCAGTCAGAACGGAAACCACGATGTCACGAGAGAAAACGATGAATTAAAAAAATCGTTAGAAAATTTAATGAAAATCAATGAGCAGCTATTCAAAGAAGTCCAACAGCTTAAAGAAGAAATTGCTGTAATCAAAAATGATAATCAAGCCAAAGAAAATACTATAGCTATCTATGAAACAGATGAAGACGAATTGGCGTATGAAACGAGTTTTATACGAAAGCAAATTAAAACTAAACGTCAAAACAAAAAAAGAAAAGCAGAATCTTCGCCTGAAGTGGAACAATCAATACAGAGTGTCAGAAAACCACAACCCCAACGATCTGAACAGTCAACTACGGACCTAGTGAAGGTACATAAGAACGTATCACTGATACCGAAAGAGAGACCACTGCAGCCAATTAAAACATCAAACGTAATCATCCAAGGGGAAATGCAGGAAAAACAAACAACACATAAAGAGATACCACCTCCACCCATTAACATACTTAATGTTAGTGAATACGAAACCATTAAAAAAATAGTGAAGGTAGTTCCAAACGATAAATATAAAGTCACTGCACTAAATAATAACGTTTGGAAAGTGAATGCACTTGACCCAGAAACCTACAGAATGTTATCAAATGCAATCACCGCTCAAAACATCGAATGGTTCACCTATGAAAACAAGGCTGAGCAACCAATTAAAGTCATGGCCAGAGGGCTGCATCATACATGCCCAAACGAAGAAATAATTGAGGAACTTAGCCAGAAAGGATTCAAAATTCTAAACGCTGTGAACATATTAAAGAGAAAGGTCACTATAAAAGCAAACGGTGAACGAGAAACAACCAAAGTTGGTCTGCCCCTTTTCATGCTAACATTTGACAACGCTGAGAGCATTGATAGGGTATATGGAATCAAAGCAATCCTTAATATGAAAGTTAAGATTGAGACATTAAAAAAGAACCCTAGTAGAATACCACAGTGCTACAACTGCCAGGCATATAACCACACACGCAAATACTGCAATAGGGAACCAAGATGCGTAAAGTGCGCTGGGAAACATCTAACAAAAGAATGCAACAAAAGTAAGAACGAACCAGTAAAATGCATACACTGTGGTAATCATCACCCAGCAAATTACAGAGGCTGCGAGGTAGCGAAAGAGCTGCAAAGAATGAGAGACAACAAGAGAAATCAAACAAGTCAGAGTTCTCAACCTAGGATGCAATCCTACTCAAAACGAATCCCCCTAAATAGCGGCAAAGTTAAGGAAGGCATAACATATGCACAAATGGCTAAGCAGAATGAAAATATCAGGAACGCTCCGAGTCAGGAAAACCATGTTCTGCAAGAAATACTTCAGAAGCTAAGCGCTATCAATTCACATCTGGCTGGCCAGGACCAAAAACTAGAATCTATGGGCGAGCTACTGAAAAACCAAGAACTGAGACTAGTAAAACTAGAAAATACATCGATGAGCCAAGATAAAAGAATAACGGATGCGTCAAGTAAAACTAGAGAAGTTATTGAGTACCTTCATTCTAGTCCATACAAACTTAACAAGAAAAAATAATGACACAATATTTAAGAATTGCTACCTGGAATGCAAATGGCCTAGCGCAACGCATTTCAGAATTAGAAGTATTTTTAAACACAAAAAAAATTGATATATGCCTAATTTCAGAAAGTCATTTTACCAGAACGTCGTATGTCAAAATACGTGGATATCAGTGCTATCAAGCTCTACACCCAGCAGAACGAGCTAGAGGCGGGACAGCAATCTTCGTTAAGGACAATATAAAACACCACGAAGAATTAAAAATAGAGGAGGAAGCTATGCAAGTAGCTACTGTATCTATTGAAACCAAAAATAACAAGAGCTATAGAATATCAGCAATCTACTGTCCACCCAGATATAACACAAAAAAAGAAGACTACATCAAACTTCTTAAATCGCTTGGTAGTAATTTTATTATTGGAGGCGACTTTAACGCGAAACACATATTCTGGGGATCAAATAGAACTAGTCCTAAAGGAAGGGAGCTATTTGAAGCAGGCAGGATATTAAAATGTGAGTTCCACTCCAGTAGAAAGCCAACCTACTGGCCTACGGACCCAAATAAAACTCCTGATCTTCTGGATTTCTATATATCAAGAGGTATCTCCGAAAATTACATAGCAGTTGAAAATGAAGAAGGGCTATCGTCAGACCATTCTCCAGTTCTAATGACAATAAGTGACACGGTAATAAGGAAAGCAAGCCCTCCACGATTAACAAATAACAAAACCAACTGGGAATACTTTCGACAGCTAGTCGAAGAAAGCATCAACCTACACGTGCAGATATCGAACGCTTACACGATAGAAGAAGAACTAGAAAACCTCATTGATAGTGTGCAAAAAGCGGCCTGGAAAAGTACTCCCGACCAGCAAGAAATATTACAAAAAAGTATAACCTATCCAGTTGAAGTGAGAGAGTTGGTTAACGAAAAAAGAAGAGCTCGTAAGACTTGGCAGAGAACCAGAGCCCCTGAAGACAAAACAATCCTAAACAACTTGTGCAACAAACTTAAACTACTTATAAAGGAGATTAAGAATGAGTCAGTTGCAAGCTTCCTAAGTAACCTGACAGGTAAACCTGACACAGACTATTCCCTGTGGAAAGCCACCAAAGGTTTAAAAAGGCCTAAAATGCAAGTGCCACCCATTAGAATGGTTGATGGAACCTGGGCTCGCAGCGAAAAGCAAAAAGCTGATCTGTTTGCCGAACACCTAGAAAATACCTTCAAACCACCAACTGGACAAGCGGATAATGAATATCTAACACCTATAAGCAAAGTAGACGAGGCATCTGTGCTACCAGTTACTCTGAAAGAAATCAAACAAGAAGTAAAAAACCTCAAAGATAAAAAAGCCCCTGGATACGACTTGATAACGGGGCGAATAATCAAAGCTTTACCAGAGAAAGCCCTAAGGAAACTACAGCACATAATCAATGCTATCTTTAGACTATGTTATGTTCCGAGACAGTGGAAAGTAGCGGAAATCATAATGATTCCAAAGCCCAATAAATCACTAAACGACAAAACGTCGTATAGGCCTATTTCTTTGTTAACAACAACATCAAAAATTTTCGAGAGACTGTTTCTCAAGAGATTAAAGCCAATTATAGAGAGCAGAAATCTTATACCAGAACATCAATTTGGGTTTCGAGAAAGGCACTCAACGATAGAACAGGTACATAGGATTACTGATACTATTGAGGAGGCGCTGGAAAAAAAGGAAGTATGTTCAGCAATATTCTTAGACGTAGCCCAAGCATTTGATAAGGTTTGGCACCGCGGTCTAGAATTTAAGCTCCAACGAGATCTGCCAAAACAACATTTTGAATTGCTAAAGTCTTACATCAACGACCGTTACTTCCGGGTGAGACAGGACGGAGAATACTCTAAACTGAAGAAAATATTGGCAGGGGTTCCACAAGGCAGTGTTCTAGGCCCCGTATTATACCTCCTGTATACGAATGATCTACCAGACATAGAAGAAGCTAGAATAGGAACGTTTGCTGATGACACAGCTGTTATGACCACCGATGCTAGTATCGTTGAGTCCACCAGGAAACTACAAAATGCTATTAATATAGTGGATAGCTGGACAAAACGATGGAGGATAACACTTAACGAATCGAAATCAACACATATCATCTTTACAAATAGGAAATTAGAATATATTCCGATTAGTCTGAATTCACAACCAATTCCATATTCTGATAATGCTAAGTATCTCGGCATGACGCTAGACTCTAAACTCAGGTGGAAAGCGCATGTTAAAAAGAAAAGGCAAGAACTGAATTTAAAATTCAGAAAAATGCACTGGCTTATTGGAAGAAACTCCGAACTTACAACGCACAACAAACTGCTGCTATATAAACAAATCCTAAAACCTATCTGGACGTATGGTATTCAGCTTTGGGGCTGCGCAAGAAAAACTACAGTAAAGATCATTCAAACATTTCAAAACAAAGTACTACGTAGCATTGTGAATGCTCCTTGGTACATTAGAAATGACAATCTCCATCGAGATCTAAACATGGAATACGTCAGCGATGAAATAAAAAAATTTGCAAGGAGTCATGTACTGCGACTGCAGCAGCATGACAACGAGGAGCTGCGGAACCTACTGGATCGCGCCAATAGACCAAAGCGCCTAAAAAGAACAAAGCCTTTAGAATTAGTGGTTCTTTGAGCCGCTTAAATCAAAGGACTAGCAGAGCTGGGATGAAGCAATAGGTCTCATTCCATAAGAATAGACTACAAAAATAATAAAACAGTTACTAGATAATCTATATGATTAGTTGTAATATTATACAGAAATAAAGATTTCTTAAATAAAAAAAAAAAAAAAAAAAAAAAAAAAAAAAAAAGTTTTCGGTCGCAATAATGCGCCAAATTAATCGACAGTGATGCGTTTAATTACAAAATTTGCGACCAAAATTACGTTGATGGACCAGAAAATCATTGTTCGTCATCGTCTTGTTGGTCACTCGAAAATATAGCCACAGTAAGGGAATCTGTGGCCGAGAATCCATGGGCTTCCACTCGGCAACGTGGTCAATAATTAAACATTTCCAGAAGCGTTGTGCAACGATTTTTGGTAAAAGATCTGCATTTGCACGCGTATAAGGTGAAATAAAAATGTTTGTTTAATTGAAAAATAAATGTGTTTTCTTTAAAATTAAATCCTGCGCTCTTGTTGGAACATCCTATACATGTAACTAGTAGAGACATTAACCAAACGGAGCGACAGAACTCAGTATTCAAAAAACGATTCTACTAACTTCTGGGTAACTTCAGGTGAAATTTTACCCAATCCTTTCATTATTGTTTCTTACAAAATTTTTTGCTGGTGATCCTGTATTTTCTAATTTGGAGAAAATACAGGATCACCAGCAAAATGTTCACTGGAGTTCAGGCCAGGCGATTGAGGTGGCAAATGTAACCGGTTTGGGATGTTATTCAGAATCCATTCTTTCCGTATTTTTGTACGGTATTTGTACCGTATGCTTAGGATTGTTGTCTTGCTAGAAGATTCATGATGGCATTGGCTTCAATTGTTCCACGGATGGTTTCCAATTGTCCTTTAGAATACCATGAATTTCCAGCGATCCAAATTTTAATTTATAAAAACAAGTTTACCTACCCCACTCGCCTAAATTGAACCCCTTAGCATAACTGAACCACCATCATGTTTAATAGTTGGGGTTTTCTCCGAATTGTACCTCATTCATCGGCTTTGAAAATCGGCTCTGTAAAAAAAATGTTTTCCAGAAGTTGAGGTCTTCTATTTTTAATTTTTCTGCAAATTCAATTCTTTTTTGGAATTAACATTCGAAATGAATGGCCATGATATCCATGTTTCCACAAAACCCTTGTAATATTTTGGGGGCGGGTAGCTTTATTAAGTACCTTCTCTATTTCTTAAGCTAGTTTTGGAGCGCTTGAATTTGGATTTTCTCTCACCAAATCCAAAATATTTCACTCGTCCCGATTGGAAAATGTTGCTTTTCGCCTTGTTCGCTGCCCGTTTTCAGCCGACCTTGAATCTGAATATTATTTATGCCCCCGTAGAATAATTTCGGCCAAATAATTTGCCAACTTCGTACATAGATTTTCCAGTACGTTTCATATTAATTACTATTTAGCGTTCTCCGTTTATAGTTTGATTTCTAACACCGGCCAAACAACTCGCAATCATTACATTTTCATTCATAATTTATGTAAATAATTTAAAAAAATTCAAGGATCATACAATAAGTGTATGATAATTTTCGTTCCAAAAACTCTTGATTTTTTTTTGTTTTTTTATTATAAACGGTAAATGACATTTTATTTTGTATTTTTGGATTTAATTTGTAAAATTTAATTAATAAAAACTTCAAAATAAGTTCCTTAATCCTTATATTTTGTAAAATTTTCTCAAAAATCAGTGTGTACATCATTTTCGTTACTGACTGTATGTTGGTAATACTTAAACTGTGGCTCGATGTGCACTTTTTTAAGCCAAACTTCTAGGAGGTCCTACACGGTGGACCGGTCGACCCGTTTCCGTTACATTGAGTTGGTTGCTGTGTTTAATTAAACAAATACAGCACCATAGAGTAAATAGAATCAAAATAAATCCAGGTTTGTTAAAAAATTATATTTTAAGGACAACCATGCGCTTCGATCGTTTTAAATTAGATTTGAAGTTCACAATAAGTGTTGCTTTAATAAAAATATATAGCTCGTCTTCGATATTAATGACAAAGGTATAGTTGATACAATGATTCATGAATTATTATTCAAATAAATATTTAAAAAGCCACATGACCAAGTGGAAAATGTAGTAAGTGCAGTAACTGTTATTTCATCACTAATGACGGTAACTCGTTGTATTTTGAAAAACTTACTGACCAATACAATAATGAGTAAAGCGATCTTCGACAATCTCTGTAGCAAGTATATTCTGTCAACACAGTTGGCTTTTGAATAATTATCTTATTATAAAACCTTCTGAAGTTAAATTGGTTGTTATGTCAAATTCAATTAATCGGGCACTAATTTAATTTTCATATTTCAATCATATTGTCTAAATTCATCGAGAGAGTTTATGATACGATTTAAAATAAGAATAAGCTACCGTGAATTTTTGCTGTCTATTCTAGCGTAATTCTTTAGTGTAATTTGGCCAAATATGAGTTCCAAATCTCTCATCAAAACATGTTTTGAGGAGTAGTCGGTAGTATTAGAGATATGTTTAGAACAAATGAGTATTATTTATTATTACTAGTTCAGCTTATTAATAACTTATAGGTGTCTAGTTTAATTTTCTGTCATAGATGAAACCCAGACACTTCGGTCTATTTGTACTGGTGAAGCTGGTTCCACTTCATTGCATCCCATTCAAACTTGCCTTGTTTCAAATTCAACCATACAGGGATTAACAATTAATTTGGTTTGAAAATAGCTCAAAATAAGTTAGTAATGTAAAATCATAATCAAGACCATTTTCATATTGCTGTGTTTATTTCACAGCTATGATTAATATAACTCCCATATAACCGCTACATCATCAGAGTTAGATTATATTACTATTATTATAAACAGTAAACTTTATTGTGCGACTGTTTGACAAAATTTAAAATAAAATTAAAATTTCATATCGATATTTAAAATATCAAAAACATCTATAAAAGCCAATGTTTAAAATATACATATTTTACTACTAAACGAAATTTGAATTATTTTCTTGCAATTGCTTCGCTTTTAGTTTCTCGTTCATAAAATTTCGTCCCATTTATATACGCAAAACTAATACTATCAGAGCTTCATAGTAATCAATACAATACACAAAGAGCACAATAACAAAATAAAACAAAAACAAGTATGTATGTATATAATAATATATCGTTTAGATGAAAAAGAACAAAAAAAATGTTTAGCTTGGACACATTCTTGGGCATTTAAATATCGACATCAAAACAGAAATTTTTTCTGAGTACCATACAGCCTTAAGTAACGCTAATCCATTTAGCCTATCTTCATTCGTTGTGTTGCGTAAATACGTTTTGAATCGTCTCAGTGTTGAAAAAGATCGTTCGCTGCTTGATGTTGTAATCGGTAGTGTTACAAATATTTGAAGTAATTTTGGAACAGTTGGGAAAATTTATTCGCCGCATGATAAAAATTCAATATGCGCATTTTTTGGTGTATTCGAAGAATTTATAGCATGGCGCCACCATAGCTTCAGTTCACCAATGCCCTCAACTATGCTGCAGTTTGTGATACTTTTATATTTTTCCAAAAGGATTTTTGCAGATTTTTCGTGCTCCAATGAAAAATTTTGTTCATTTGGCAAAAGACACATAAAACTTTGCAATATATTTTTATGTTTCAGAAACCGATCGTGAACTTGCATCTTTGTAGAATCTAGGAAAGGTATAAAGATGGCAATACGATAATACGCTTCAAGATTTTCAACTGCAATGTTGCAGCGATGAATTTGTCTTCCGGCTAGACGAGGAATTCGTATTTCTACATTAAGATGGTCACATATTTTCTTGACGTCACTGAAAATTGCATTAAATTGCATTTCTGTTTCGCGTCGTATTTCATCTAGCACATCAACATCTTTTGCCAGTTCGATTGCAGCGGCCAGTTCCAGATTTATTGTTTGCAGTGAACGACTTAGTGCAGGGTTATACCAAAAACCTTGGCAAGCACATGAAGAGATACTTGAAATTCAGTACTCTCAGATAGAAGCTGAATCGCAGAAGAAGAAGTTGTTTTGTCATCCCAATCAGAAATAGTTTTCATCGCAAAGATTACAGCTTTTCGAAGCTCCAGAACTACTAGGACAGACTCGTGGCGTTGAATCCATCGTGTGGGACATATTTGTTTGAGTCGCGTTGCTGTTGATTCAGGTGCCGTTTCGTGTAAAAAACTTTTTAGCATGGCTTGGCGCTTTGGGGTGTTAAAGAAATTGTATACACTTCCGAGTGATCCTATACAATTTCGTAAAAATGAAATTTCTCAATCATCAGAAATAGCGAGGTTTAAGCTATGAGATGCAAGGTGTACATATAAAGGTAGCTGATTTTCATCGCTTACATATTTTTGTGCCCCATGAAATCGTCCACTCATTGCTGAAGCTCCATCATAACCTTGTCCAATCATGAATTTTGAATCTATTTTCAGATTATGCATAGTTTGCATTAAAACATTTGCTAGACCCTTACCAGTCACATCAGTAACAGGTACAAACTGCAAAAAATCTTCTCTGATGCTATTCGAATTGGCATCTATATATCGAAAGCATAATGAAAATTGTTCAATACCAGCTATATCACTAGTCTCGTCAGCCAAAATCGAAAACGAATTCACACTATTTATTTTGGCAACAATTGAACGAACAACGATTATGTTGCATGCACTTATAATTTCGTTTTGAATTCTTGGACTCAAATAAGTTGCATTTTTTCCTGAAACCTCTAGATGAGTTTTAAGTATTTCTTCTCCACATTAGACTCTAAAACGTTAAAGTGCTCAAAAATTGTTGAATATATTGTTGAATCATGCGGGGTTAAACCCCCAGTAACCCCTCCTTGCGTACGCCCATGGATTTGATCACTGCACTACCTAGCCTGACGTATTACAAAATGAATATAAACAACCGTTATTATACCCAACCAGCTATACTACACACAATTTTGGTTTCTGGATTCAAACTAAACTAAACTTTTATTTTAAATTAAATCATTAAATTTTTTTGTCTTGTTTTATTCTGTTCTCTCGAAAATAAAATTTAAACAAAAATCTACATCTCAAAAATGTCCTTAAATTTTTTTATTTTCATTTCAATTTTTTCATTTCGGATTCACGAACAAAAATTTTATGTCGCAGCTGAGACATAAAATTTTTGTTCGTGAATCCGAAATGAAAAAATTGAAATAAAAATAAAAATATTTAAGGAGATTTTTGAGATGTAGATTTTTGTTTAAATTTTATTTTCGAGAGAACAGAATAAAACAAGACAAAAAAATTTAATGATTTAATTTAAAATAAGGGTTTAAATTAAAAACTAAAATCTATTGCGCAGTAGTTTGAATCCAGAAACCAAAAGTGTGTATAGCATTGCTGAACCAAAATAATTTTGTTTCAATATTTTTATTAAAACACACACACGCACAGCCATTTTTTTTACTATGATCCCAATATGCAATGCCGACGGAATTCCATTTACATTCGCGTTCTAAAACCAAACTGCTTCTATGGAAAGAACCATGTGTATCACGCGTAAATTCGTACTCCCCGCCAAAGAAAAGTGTCACAAAAATTCCGGTGTCGATGTGAATCCCAACTAAAAAGAGAAAAAAATCACAGAAACAGAAGTGTTTGTATATATTTTCCAATTGGAATAAATAATAATTCTTATCCGAAATAAAACAAAATTTTCCATTTATAATAAAATAAATATTAATATTTTATTCACATTATTTTTTATTTGTGTACAAGAAAAACATAGAAAATTTATTTACATATTTAAATTTCATAAATTGAGTTTTGTATTGCATCCGCCAGCATATTGAGATATTGAAAAAAAAAAATCATTGAAAATTTACTACGTAAATGTATTTCGCGCCGACGCCATTGTGAGACAGATCTCTATTACCTTTTCAGTCCAAATTTGCACATCGCGATCACTAAATAAGTTAATAATTATTATTATATATTTAAATTTAAAATTATTTACTTTAACAAATCGAAAAACATTATAATGAAACACAACACTTTAAAGTAAAAAAACTAATTATGTAGTGTGCACGTCGACTTGTCAGAAGAAAATGAAAATAAAAAATACAACCGAAACTTATAAAACGAAAATAATATTACCGCGAAATAGAAAGAGAAAAACAATAATTTTTCTCCAAAATCAATATTTTTGTGTCATTGATATTTTGTAGTACGGAGTTTTGTACGACATTTGAGCAGTTTTTTCCACACAGTGGAATATATGCTGATTTGTATGAAAAATGCATTTTGTTCGCAGGTTTCTTTCTATGTAAATTGATCATCTTTGCCTTAAGGTATCTGCTCTTTTTATAGACGTTACTAAAGCATTCGATACCGTTAATCATCAAGTGTTACTGGAAAAATTATCACATCTTGGTATTAGAGGTGTGGCACTTTCTCTATTTGAATCCTATTTATGTAATCGAGTTCAGAGTGTATGTATAAATCATGTTCGTAGCCATGAAAAAATGGTTAATGTGGGGGTTCCTCAAGGATCTGTGCTGGGACCTCTACTTTTTTTAATTTATTGTAATTCTATATTTGATCTTGATTTGCGTGGTAATATTGTGGCTTTGCCGATGATGTCGCGCTTCAATATTCAAATTCTAATACGGATTCGTTGAGTTATGACATTGAGTGTGACCTTAAATTACTAAAAAAATGGTTCTATTTTCATTTCATGGTTCTTAGCTGCAAGTCTAAAATTATGTACTTTAATTTGAGTAGTCCTGTCACTATTTCTGGTTCAGTGCCTTATCACTCATTTGCGTGTAATGACTCTAACTGCAGCAATCTCTGTTTACCCATTGAAGCAGTCAGTTCATTCAAATACTTAGGTTTAAATCTTGACTCTCAGCTTAACTTTAAGAATCACGTGATTATTTTAAAACAAAAACTCCGTCGTGCTTTAAGATCATTTTTCCATTTGCGTAATATCTGCAGCTCCGAATTCTTAAAATGTCTCTATTATGCTTTGATTGATTCTCATCTACAGTACGGGGTTAACATGTTGGGGTGGAATTTATTGGTCAAACATCAAACCATTATTGACGATTCAAAAAAGTGTGCTTAGAATTATGAACCATCTTCCAAGAACTACACCATCTTTCCCTTTGTTTTTAAGTTATAAAATTTTACCACTGCGATATTTATATGTTTTTAAAGTTTTAAAAATGTTTTATTTAATAAGCGGGAATCGTTTAATGAATATTTATAGTGAACCATACTTGTTTCGTAATAGGAATAGAATTAGTATTCCGCAACCTTTTAAAGAACATTTTAAGAATTTCTTTTCTTACACTGCACCGAAGTTTTATAGCCTTCTACCAACCTATATTGCATCTGTGGGCACTTTTAGAGTATTTATAAAATTGTTGAAAGAATGGTTATTCTGAAAAAATGACATTGAGGTTTTATTTAGAACATTATCTTAAATTTTGTAAAAGTAAGCTACTTTTGTTTTATTTATTGAAAGTAAGTTGAATAATTTGTATACATAGAATTTCCAAACCATGCGCAAATATTGATTACTATTTTGTTTTTTTCCTTTATTTAATTTATTAATTATATTTCTTTACTTTTAATTTTAATTTATTTTTAATTTTTATTTTACTTTTTCTTTCTAATTTGTGTTATATTATTTTTATACATGAATCGTGACTCCGAGACATTGTAAAATCAGGAGCTCACTATCTAGTTTTATTTTTTTATGCTGTACTATTATTTTATTGCAAATGAATGTATTATATGTGATTTTCAAAAATAAAACTATGTAAAAAAAAAAAAAAAAAAAAAAATGGGATTCTTAAATGATTTTTTGAGAAATTCTGGAATATGGCCACCTGCGACGGAACTCGATCAATTATTAACCGATTTTGTTGAAATTGGGTATATGTTGGATGGAAATGGGATTCTTAAGTGATTTTTTGAGAAGTTCGGTAATATGGCTACCTGGGACGGAACTCGTTCAATTCTTAACCGACTATGATGGGATTTATGTATGTTGGATTGAAATGGGATTCTTAAATGATTTTTGGAAGACGTTCTGAAATATGGCTACTTAGGCCGGAACTCCATCAATTCCTAACCAGTTGTGACAGGATTGAGTATGTTGGATGGAAATCTGAATCTTAAATGATTCTTAGAAGAAGTTCCATTTAACAATTAAGTACTTGCTATTAACGATTTTGCATTTTCACAGTTAGGAAAAACCTTATACCGGAAAATGTTCTCTATAGATAGGCCAATCCGACCTATATAGTGGCATCTTGCCTTAATCTCTGGAAATGGCTTGTTATTAGCCCAGATGATAAAATACTCAAAATTTACAGTGGAAAACTGCTATTAATAAGGTTACACTTTTTCTGCTAGGACAAACCTTATACCGGAAAATGTTCTCTATAGATAGGCCAATCCGACCTATATAGTCGCATCTTGCCCTAATTTCTGGAAATGGCTTGTTATTGGGCCAGATGATAAAATACTTTTTGGTAAACCTTTAATTTTATTTAACTTTTAACGCTATTTGCCGTAGGCACTTGGCGAAACACACTTATACTTAATAAACACAATTTTATTAATCACTTGTTTTTGTTTCGCAGAATATTTTGAATATTTTTCAAAAAGTTTAAAAAATCACTCGATCGATTTCGACTTGTTAGGTCATCATCAGAAGTATCTACTGATTTGTATTAGTAAAAATATTGTTATATAGTAGAAAAAAGCAAAATATAAATAAAAATAAAAGAAGGAGGGAAAAAAAATTTAACTTTTATTTTTTTTTTTTCTTTTTTATTTTTTTTCTTTTTATTTATTTAATTTTAATTTATTTTTTATTTAACTGTTAACTTTTTCTTTAAGTTCTTTACATATTTTTCTAATATCTTTTGTATTTATTATCTTTTATATATTTGGTTATGTAAATTATGATTTTATTTAATATAATAATAATTTCTAATAAAATTTTAGCTAATTTGCATTTATAAAATATTAACAGTGTAAATCACCAATACTAAAACAGTTCAATATGGCGGCTATGGGAATCTAATTGAATCCAATAAGAATTCTGCTTCCGCCATGTTTTCTTATTGGAACCGTATACGTATACGTGTTATTATTTGTTAGAAACTTCACGGGCTCGTACTTGTGATTCGGAGAGTAATTTAACAGTGTAATAAATCACACTCAATTTATTCTAATAAGAATTTAGTTTTCAGTGGTACTAACACATATATAATTTTGAATTTTTGTTATTTTTTGTTAGAAACTTCACATCGGTATTCTATAATCATGAACGTAATTTTGAGTATACAAACTGCGAGAATATACCCAATTTACAGAATTACATAAATGATAATAAATAAAAATATAAGCTACGAGCAAAATAAATAAAAATTCTTTGACTAATAAGAAAATTAATAAAAAGAGAAATTATCGAAGAAGTTTGCGGAAACTAACATCACAAACATGTTCAACATTTTGTAAGCAAGTGGAATCTACTACATATTAAAATTGATGCGGAGTTTACCAGTACATACCAGTATATCGCAAAACTTTCTATTAAAGATTTGAGACTGACCATTTACAGTTATTTCAAAAAATGGATATTCAAGAAGTCGAAAGTATGAATAGTTATACCAATACTGAAACATGTTCATTAGAAGAATCTGTAAATGAAGAGGCTATTCGCAGTGATGGTAATGAATATTTTAGTCCAGATGATGCTATTTCTGCCATCGACCTTGTTAGTGATATTAATAAAAGAGAGAGTGCAGTTTCGGAGCCAGAAATGGATTTCCCGTTCAATAAATTTATTAAATCATGGACATCCATGACTAAATGTTTTTCAGCCAACCTACAGAATGATCCCAGATCAATCATGATGACACCACGGCAAACTACCACAACCTTTTTAAAAATAGAAGCTGGTGAATATTGACATTGAATTTTGAATGAATTTTGGGCCTTGAATTTTGTTTAAGGACTCACTTCACAAACCTTGTGGAAGCAATTCCTATATCTTTAAATATCAACAATGACGGTTTACCCAGTTTTAGAAGTTCTAAAGCGGAATTTTGACCTATACTGTTTAATATTTTTGAAATCGAAGAATTTCAGCAATCCAATAAAAGTAAAAAAATTTCTTGAGCCATTTATTGATGAAATAGTGCTAATTCTTGAAAAAGGGATTGAAATTAATAACTTCAAACTTAAAGTGAGGATAAGGTGCTTTATATGTGACATTTAAAATTCCATTGAACTGAAAAATAATTCTACTTAAAGAAATAATTTTGAAGATGGATGGTTCTTAAATGTGAAAAGATAATTTATTGCAATGGAATATGGAATTAAAAAAAACGGGGAAAATTTTATTACGGGCATAAGTTAAAATATCGTGAGGGCTTTTTTTAGAGCCTATATAGAGTCATCGACTATAAATGTATTTTACACCACAAATTCAAATGAATTTAATTATAGTTACTTGTACCCAATTAAATCAGACATATTTTGTAAGCTGGTGGCGATAAATCAAAACAATAACCATGTCGCCTTTATAATGGTGCAACATGCTTTGAACTGATACTTTTGTGATAAAATAAAATCAAGAATTATTAGTTATAAATACTATTTGAATTTATCCTTGTAAGCATTTAAATAAAACAAAAACACAATCATATTTTTTCTTCAATTCAACTTTCATTTGTATTTTATTTATTCAAACAATTTAATCCTGACATGACCCACATCTTCCATTTCCGATATTGCCATCATTTGTTCTTGCGTTACGATTGCCATGTTCCGCTCTAAATTCGTCCGTTTTATTTTACACTTCATAATATAAAATTTAAAATTGCTTTAATCTTTTACAAGAGTATTTCAAATACTTTAGATCGCATCCAAAGTTGGTTGCGGAGTGCTTTCCAGTTGCTTCAATAAGTCGCTAACCTTTTAGTAAATTGCCTACACTACAATGCACGGTTTATACCGAAATAGTTTAGTAGATCGGAAAATTACAGTAAAATTATTAGCCATTGAATGATCAGTTAAGTACTTTAAAACAGTTTTTTAGTCCAGTCATATTTTAGTAATATAAAAGCTTTATAATGACATAAAATCAATCTATTTTCTTCTAGTATTGATAGTAACAAATTACGTATTTTATATGTATACATATGAGTATTGAAGTATAAGTATGTTGTATTTAATTCAGATATATTTTCACTATGATTTAATACAATTTTGTATAACGAAATTAGTGAAATATTTTTGGTCAGTTATTAAATTGGCTATCATATTTTGATATTATAATTTTATTAATACCTACAACCAACTTTGGATCGGTAGAATCGAGTACGAATCCCAGCGGGAAAGGGTACGAAATAAAATGTTAAGTATGAAAAAATTTACATATGAATTCAAATAACTCGAACACAATTAAAAAAAAAATTAAAATGATAAGTTCAGAATTAATCAAAATTACTTCAAAATTGGTTAATATTTTTAAATCATATATCTAACCAAAGTCATATAAAGCAATTTTATTATGACCAGTCATATATTGAATATGATCATTATTTAAGCCACAATGAAGGAAAATCAGTAGTCATATTATCAGCCAAATGGTGGTAGTCATATAATTATCTTGTACTGGTCATATAAGTTTTTTTTATGATAGTAAATCATTTAATAAAGCCTTACTAGATTTATTTTGATTCTTATATGATCATTTTAAGCCGCATAATATGGACCATTTTGATCATATAAACAACATAATTTGGCAAACGATGATGTTTTAATGATTTTGTTTAATGACTGGGTCTACTCATAATTACATAAGTAATCCAAAATAAACGAAACTTTCGGAATCCGTGACTATAAATTTTATCCGTTCAAAAACAGTAAGGCTCATCGCATTTTCATAAGGAAAGCGGTGGTTAGTGGAACTTTCGTATTTTGAAATTCGGTGGCACTGTGGTGCAAAACAGGATTGCAGGCGAACGAGGCGACATATTGCAGCAAATTAAACGTAGATCTACTCATAATTACATAAGTAATCCAAAATAAACGAAACTTTCGGAATCCGTGACTATAAATTTTATCCGTTCAAAAACAGTAAGGCTAAATAACCATGACGTTTTTTTGTCCAAAAATTTGAAAACTTTTTTTTTTTAAATTCCGGTTCAAAATGATTGTAGGTACAGTATATAAACACGTTGAGCACGAAACTACCGGTAGGATGCATAAGGAAAGCGGTGGTTACTGGAAGTTTCGTATTTTAAAATTCGGCGACATTGTATTTCAAAACTGGGTTGCAAGCGAACGAGGCGACATATTGCAAGAAATTAAACGTAGATCTACTCATAATTACATTAAATTACAACAACAAGATTATTCTTTGAAACACAAATAAAATGTATTCCAATTTGAAGAGACCAATGAATCTTTGCATAAAGATTTGTCAAGACGTGGCTCGAATCAGCAAATTTGGATGCATTATTCACTATTATTGAAACAAACAAACAAACAATATGTTGTATTCTGAAATTTGTTTGGGGTGTTGAACTTTGCTAGAGATATAAATATATTTTGTATATAGTATAACCATTAACCAGTAAATCTGTAGTCAACTGATTAAAAAATTCAATGACTGTTTCGAAAGTTATCAAGGGTTGCATTACTTGAACAAAAATTAGTGATTATTGTAATACATATTGAGGACATAAGAACCTAATTTTTATCTCAAAATATATTCTCCAAACATCAATTCTTACAAAAGATCTCCCTACAGTATTGATAAATCAACAGCCTGTTAATGTAGGTCAGGAGTTAGCGCGATTTTTAAATTCCCTCCTTTATTAAAAAACCATGTGATTCCACTAGCAAACACAACCAATATTCTTAGTCATTACTGTAAAGTAATTAAACAGTTTTTTCATGTGACAGTCGTCATGTACATAGCATATAACTTACGTTGTATTCACTAAGATTTGTTCGACAAATAAATTAACTTTATCAGCCAAATTCAATAAATATATTTATCACCACAAAGTTTAATAGAACAGAAAGAAATTTAAAAACATTTAAACAGAGTTTATCACTAAAAACAAACAGAAAGTGGAACATTGATTTATATCAGCCAAATTGTAAAAATACCAATGCCCTAATATTGCTCCGGTCTTTTGTTGTACTAGTATATCCTTCTTTCTCCTATTAATGTGGACCACCCATAATATATGATCATTCAAGCAAACAATACTTGATAAAGCTAGTGTCCACAGTACCAATGATTACTCGACCTGCGAACCGCACAGAAACATTAACTTGTGCACATAATCATTGCATTTTTAAAATGCCCGTTATATTTATGCCACGTTTCGAATGCATAGTTCAAAGAGTAGAAACCTTATTAGCTATGAAACATAAGTTTTCGTATGTGTTTTGCCTATATACTGATAATAAATTTAACATCCTTTTGAATTTATATTTATGAGTAAAAAAAACACAATATATTATGTATCTCGTATGCATATACAAAATTTAATATGATTGTATAATATGTAATCGAAAAACCCCACTCCACAATTTTTTTGTATTTACACAATTCGATGTCATCTGCTTTACCTCCTCAAACTGCTGTACTCTAAAATATCATCTTGTTTTTGTTTCATTCTGTTGTTTTTTTTGTATGTTTATGGTTTGATAACAATTTGAAAGCTATATAAGACCGCATCGGATTATTTTTCAGTTGAGTTCTCCTTTTTAAATCCATCACATCATACCAAATCGGTGCTCATCACACAACATTACTTTATATCAATTCATTTAAGTGTGCTTCCGTTTGTAGAGTGGCACTTTATATAAAAAGGAAAATTTAAATTTTCGTGTGGTTTTTAATAAAAGTGTATATTTAAGTGAATCGAATTAAAAATTCAGTGATCAGTGTGAAAATTTGATATGACTAAGCAAAAAATGGAGGCCCGAGGGTCCCTGATATTTTTACTATGTTATGTGTTAGCTGTAATTAGTACCACAAGTGCAGGTAACTACCTACTTTAATTCCAAACAGTTATAAATTAAAGAAAATAATCAAACAGAGAGACTTATTTAATAAACAATTTCCGTTTGTAGTGTGGTTTGTTTTAAATTTAATATTTTACTTTTTATTTTTGTGGGAATTGTTTTTTATTTTATAAATTAAAATGGGTTCTAAATGGAAATGACCCGGCAATATGATATCGTGGAGAAACAGAGAAACTCGTATTAACAGTTTTGGACGAATCTCTTTAATACTTTTTAATATAATTTATATAAATATATATATATATATATATATATATATATATATATATATATATATATATATATATATATATATATATATATATATATATATATATATATATATATATATATATATATATATATATATATATATATATATATATATATATATATATATATATATATATATATATATATATATATATATATATATATATATATATATATATATATATATATATATATATATATATATATATATATATATATATATATATATATATATATATATATATATATATATATATATATATATATATATATATATATATATATATATATATATATATATATATATATATATATATATATATATATATATATATATATATATATATATATATATATATATATATATACGTATGTGTGTAAATAATTTGATGAAAATTGACTTTTCCTTTTTGAAAATATAGTTGATTGTTATTCGTTCATTCATTTAAATTATAATGAATAAACTGTTTGCACATAAAATTTACATATTCTGATACTGTTCAAAAAATTTACTTAAAATTAAGTTCAAAAATTTTTATGTGATGTTTGATAACCGTTTGAGTATTTTAATGTTACTTTTTAAAAAATGATAGCGTAATCATCTTTTAAATCATGCATAACCTCAAGTTCAAGTTCAGGATGATTGACTTTGCCTATCTAAAATAGGAATGACTTTTTAGATAATTTATTTATTCGTTTGTATTTCATAATACAGAAGTATACGTTGCAACAGACCACCCTTGGTTTCATCATACAATATTTCACATAGTCACTTTTGCAGCGGCAACTTAAGAAGTGTCAGCAATTAACCATGTAACCAACCAATTAGCTTTTTCTCATATCTGAAGTTTGTTCCTTTTATCTAAAAATTATACTATTTGAAAAGATTTTAATAATTGCGACCTTGTAAATTTTTACAAATACAAAACGTTACAATAAACAATCATATACCAATCATGACCAAAGAAAATATTATTTACTAACAATTTACTGCACGATATGTCATTTTACTGAACAAAAATTATTTTTATAATAATAATAATAATCCCCAACGACCAATAGGTCGTAATAACCCTCCCAACCGCACGCGAGGTCGCCTCCATCTGTATTATTATTATTATTTTTTAGAGTATAATTCAAGTGAATTATAAACAAGGATATCGAACTGCTTAACCAGTGAAATTAAGAATTTGAAAGCAAAAACGGCAAAATATGTAAGAGTAACAGCGCATCCCCAATAGAATTCCTTTAATTTTTCCTTACAGAAAAGTATGAAAAAAAATTCAGAATTTTTTTTTTCTCAAGTTTTTTTTCATACTTTTTCATACTGTAAGGAAAAAGTTAAAGGAATTCTATTGGGAATGCGCTGTAAGAATCAAATGTGTGAATAGTCAAGAAGAGGCGTGGCTGATTAGCTTCGTACAGCATTCTAGAGCCGGGCTCATTCTTACCGTATTCAGTTCGATGAGGGCTCATTCTAAAGAAAAGTACCGTTCTTGAATTTCGCGAATTTATATTAAGATTAATTTTTCCTAGTACAAGAGAATCGATACCGTCGGTTAGTATTTGATCAATAAAAACCACCAACCAAGTTGAACATCTCTACGTTGAATACAGAGCCTTCGTAACATAAGGATCGCCGAATTCTTTCGAACAACGCTTAATGAAACCGAGCGCAGAGTTGGCTTGATTGATAATACGATCAATGTGATGACTAAAATTCAATTCATTGTCACAAATGACTCCCCAGATCATGAACAGAGCTGGCTCTGGTAACGGCATCGTTGTTAATATAATAGTCGCGAGAAATGAACTGTGCACGTTTTCGAGAGTAGGTGATTCTTTGACATTTACCCACGTTCAAATCAAAGTTATTCTTTGCCCACCATGTGGAGAAATTATTGAGTATTGTATTTTTAATCACTGACGACAATCACCTTTAAAAATAAAGGAAATATTTATTTTTCATGGAAATCACAGTTTTTCATATATATCACATATGATATTTCATTATTTAGGCGGAACGAGACGTTGCATTTGGAACAATTTACAAACCCAACCTTATTGAAACCTGGCAGCTTTCATGATAATCTACTACCATTCCAAGTGTGCAAGTGAAGTAGCTGATACCATTTTTTTGGATCTTATTTTAATTTTATAACGTCCTAACTTTGCGTCCAGCAGGTGTACACCCCCATATATTTATTATATTCCTTCACTATTGACGCACAGTCAACATTGATATGCAATGCAGTGGAATTGTACCAACAAATGTAGACATTAGAGTGACAATCTTTGTGTCTTTCCACTGAACTACATTTATTTGATTTCCTTCGATATGAATCATCCGGCATTTTGGAATTCGGTATACGATTTTTCGAACAGTTTATAAGCTGTATATTTTCAATTTTAGCAATCCGGTTAATAATAGAATAGACAAATGAAAACTTAAAAAAATTTAAGCATATAAAATAAAATAATGGCACCAAGTTGTACATGACCATTTCTTCATATTGTAGCATAAACATGCATGGTATATACAAATAAAAAAATTTAAATATTTTTATTTCAAATCAAATTTATTCACTTGTTTTACTAGTGAATTTTACTAGTTCTACTAGTGAATTGTTTTATAAATAAAATCGGCACGTTTTTCCTTTATTGCTGCGAATCGGTCTTTCACTTTGGAATTGAAATCTTCAATTTTTTCGATCATTACAGATTCAGCGTTAGACATAGGACTGGTTACAATAATTTCTAATAATTTTAAACTTTCTTGAAATATGTCTTGAAGATTGTGGTCGTAAATTATTTTGATGAAGTTTGATGTAGAATTTGCGGTGGTAAACAAGTCCTTTTGACGATAAATTGCTTGAAGCTTGGTTTTTAATCTGTTTTTATTTTAAATTTAAAATTGAATTACGTAAATCATCAGGGAAATTATTCTCAAAGTATTCAGATTTTGAACAGTACAATAGTTGGCTACTTAATAAATAATCGGAGCTTGCAAATCATGCTTCCATATATATTCGTATTACGTCACAGGCTTCTTTCAAAATAATTTTTAGATTGATTTGTTTAGTCGCTCGGGCTCTGAGGTTTTCCAATCTAGCTGCAACAGAGTCAACGAGGACGTCGATTTGGTCTCGCAATTTGGAAATAAAATCCATAAATCGTTTGGTGGCATTATGAATAGAAACGGCTTCACTTTTTCGTTTCTGAAGTTGTTTATATGAAGTTGTTTATACTTGAGGCATTACCCGTGAAAAATTTCTAAAATGGTTACTTTTATAATTAAAACGCACTATTCTGGTTTACATATTTATTTGAGTGGTGTTGCAACCATTTGCTTAGAGTGCACAATATTGAAGAAAAAAAGAAATGCCAAAATGTGATTACAAGAGTATAACAGTTAACCATTAAACGGGACCTTTGATGAGACTAATTTTAGTGTTTTCTAAATAAACATGACAATAAGTATTGTAATTTCGTAGGTACGTAATGAAAACGAAACACGTGTAAGTATTTAGTGCATACAGTCAGAAACATTCAGATGTGTACGGCATATTTTTTTTATTATAGTGTTGAAATTTAATAAGAAAATGCAACTTTTCAGATTTTTTTTTATAATTTTAGTTTATTTATTATTTTAGACAATAAAAGCAAAAAAAATAACAAAACAAAAAAAGGATTTATCCTTGAATATTAATTTGAATATCATAAAACTTACGAACATTCAGATGTATACGAATTGGGGTTATAGTAAAACTTAATTTTATTTTATTGCTAAGAAAAAACACATGTACATTTTTTTAAATAATTTGTTGGGTTCCCTGTATTTTTTATAATAGCCTTTAATCGACCTGGCATCGATTCTACTAATGTTTTTGTTGTTTTTGTAGGAATTTTATGCCATTCCTCACTAATAACTGATTGTAATTGGTTTTATTGCTGAATTGAATGATTTTCTTTTATATTCCTATTGAGATACTCACACAAATGTTCAGATGGATTGAGATCTGGGATTTGGGGAGGTGGGGGTGGCAGTCCCAATCACTTTTGGACACTTGAAAAGACACCACATTCAAACAATCCATGCTTTATGTTTTGGATAATTGACCTGATAAAAAGGAAAAGAATTTTCTATATCCAGTTTTCGATCCGATTCTTTAAAATTTTTCTTTAAAATGCTTAAATATTTTTCCTTGTTAATAATCCCAAAAAAATTCAAATTTCTAACTCCTTTATGACCTTAGCACCCCAGGACATTACACTATTTTCACCGTGTTTAAACGTTGGGCATACATTTCAAACATTACACTCTTCACCACGTTTTCTTCAAACTTTTACTTGCCTTTTACCACTTTGAAATAAGGTAAATTGACTTTCATCGATAAAAATCACATTTTTCCAAAATTTAATACTTTTATTTTTATATTTTAAGGTAAAATCTACTCTTCTTTTTATTTTATTTACTAATAAAAGGTTTTTTCCTCGCTTTACGTGAAAAATAACAATTGTTTCTTAAAATTCTTTTAACTGTGATTGGATTTATATTTTTACTATTAAACCTGAAGAGCATTTTAGATAATTCCACTGCAGTTAACTTAGGATTTTGTCTTATTTCGCGCTTAATGAACTGTTCATCTGATAGTGATATTTTTCTCGAACCTTTTGTGCTGGGTGTATTTTCTATTCGGCCTTATTTAAAATACCGATCACAAATGTTTTGTAATGTTGATTTACGAATGTTAAGTATTATTGCGATTTCACTCAATTATTTCCCTTTTCTTCGCTGGAAAATCACTAACGATCTAATATTAACCGACGTACTCTTACCCATTTTGAAAGACTACAATAAAAACTAATTTCCGGGAGTGAAATAAAATAGATATTGAACTGCACTGATTCAATAATAAACAAAAAACCAAAGTAGATAAAAAATCCGAATTAACAAATTGTAGGTCAAGTGTTTTTCCATTGTTTTTATAACTCGTATACAACTGAATGTTCGTTCGTAAGTTTTATGATCTTCAAATTAATATTCAAGGAGAAATCCTTTCTTGTTTGTTTTTGTTTTATTAATTTTTTTTGCTTTTATTGTCTAAAATAATAAACAAACTAAGATTATAAAAAAAATCTGAAAAAAATTTCATTTTCTTATTAAATTTCAACACTATAATAAAAAAGATATGCCGTACCCATCTGAATGTTTCTGACTGTATTTATTTGTAATATTATAGTAAAAGGTAGCAAGATTTACAAAAGAATGCATAATCTTTCTATCTTTTCCTTTCTGCTATATTGCACGATGTACAAAACATCTAGTACAAAGTGTGTTACCCTATGCACATTTATCTTTAAGTGACATAGTGCAATATGTATTTATAACAGCAAACATGAGGTTTTCTACGGTTTTGTGTTTAAACTGTTACGTGTGTTAGTTTTTATTAAATTTAATTTTGAAAATATTCTTTCCGCAGCAGGAGGGGGGTTTGCGGAAAAGAACATAATATCAACATATAATTTGAAAGCTCCACAAAACTGGTATTTCATTTTCATCTTTTGATAGTTTTAATTCTGTCCAAAATTTTGTAACGTCGCCCGAAAATTTTGAGGCAATTTCCATATTACCTATTAGTCTACGAAACTGATTATTTGGCTTTTCTATTTCCCCTTCATAAAATGGGAATTCATTTATCAATGGCAATATAGAAGAAAGGCTTCTCGACCTCGTTACAATTTCATTTACGTTTATATATTTAAGGAGCTTTAGTATTGATCACAAAGCTCAATGTAAAACGAAACTAGTCTATTTTTAAGAGGTTTAATTTATTCTTCCTCTAAACTTTCTGATAACATATTTGTATAGAATAAATGTTCTGGTTTTATAAAATTTTTAATAATTTCGATGTATAGAGTATGAAATTCAATGTATAGAACGTGAATTTGCGTTGTCTCAGATTGGAAAAGACATAAATAAAAGATCATATTTATTCACAGGGTCCATCAAGAAATCGCCAATTTCGCCTCCGTTTAAACTATGAAGCTCTTCGTAATTATATAGGCTAAAATAATATTTTAGATGATCCATCTGTTCTAAAATTCGGTTGACTACACTTTCAAATGAAAGCCATCGAATGGAACTAAGTCGTAAAGTTCTATGATTTTTGGTATTAAAATAATCCTGAAATTCCCGAAATGCTCCTATGCGATTTGCACAGTGGGCGAGGTGGTTGAAAATATTTTTAATATTTTTTTCAATGTAGTTTGGAAATTTTTTGCAAGCGGCTGATGCACATAAATCCAATGAATGACATGTGCAACGTAACAAAAAATAAATCTTTGTTTATTTCTGAAAATTTTGAAACTACTCCATTTAAATGGCCTGTCATAACGGCGGCATTGTCAACAGCTAAACCAATCATATTTTCAATCGGTATGTTAGAATTCAAAAAATTTTGTCCGGATACATTGAAAATTTCTTGCGTTGTCGAAGCCTTTAATTCCACTAAGCCCAAAAAGCAGTCTATAAAACTTTATTTTTATCTGTGTCAAAATACCGAGCCACGATTACCAAACATTTCGCCGTAGACACATCGGTTGTTTCATCTAACATTATCGTAAATTTGCATTTTTGCAATTTGTTCGTAATTTGTTGCTTAGGGTAAGGTCCTTTTATTTGATTCAACATTGCCGCTGATTTTGATCGCCCGCATTTCAATTCCTTTGCCGTTTCAGAATCTGTACAAGTAGTTTGCAATAACTTTGGCATAGAATCCATCTGAAAGAAATGGAGGTCGTATACTGAGCACAGTACATTACACAACCAAACTCAGCTGCTCTTTTCCGATATTGGCTCGGGTTACTCACAGAATGGATATTTTGTGCAATATTTGGTGTTGTACTCTGAATGTCCATTTTTCTTGCATGCGTTGTGCTTTTTGTTTCGTGTCGTATAGAATGTGATTTATTATAGGCTAATACTTTGAAACAAATTGAACAAGAGGCTTGGTCGTTCACTTTCCTAAGCCACGGATGAAAAATTTAAAATTCGCCCGCTGAACCTTTTTTATTCTTTCTAGGAATTCGTTCTGTATTACAAAAGTGACAGGATTATGGCTGAGAGCATCTACGTGCTTCATCTTGGTACCAGCTCTACCATGCTCTAACACACAGTCGAAACCCTCCAGCTGCAACGCCCATCCAGCAATTCGCGGTGTAATATCTTTCTTCGTCATTGTAGATTTGAACGCGGCACAATCCGTAACGATTTTAAATTTAAGCCCCGGCAAATAAACACGAATTTTTTTTAACGATGAATAATACCTCTCTTGACATAGTGAGGATTTTTTACTAAAGTAGTAAACAGGATGGCATTGATGACCTTTTTGTAACAGAATCGCCCCGAACCTAAACTTTGATGCGTCTGTATGGAGGTCTCGGCTTCAGGTGGAAAAATATAAAGCACTGGTTTCATAGTTAATAATGTTTTCAATTCTGCAAATGCTGCTTTCTGCGACGGTCCGTACTGGAACTTCATATCCTTCTTTAGCAAATCAGATAACGGTTTTGCAACCACTTCGTTGTGGGAATCTTATCACGGCTCTGGTTTTGGCTTCTGATGGTTTTATAAAACCTTCTTCAATCTCGTAGGAACTGACTATTATATGTCTATTATGCCTTCGTTGCCGGACGAAATAATGATATGGTCCATGTAAACTAAGATCTCCGATTTCATCATTAGATCTTTGAATACCCAGTGTATGTATCTTGGGAATACTGCTGGTGCGGTACTTAAGCGAAATGGCATGCATAGAAATTCAAAATGACCTGTTGGAACAACAAAAGCGGTATATTTGCCACTATTTCAATCGACCATAACGTGGACGAATCTATTACGTAGATCCAAAGTTGTGAAAATACGGGAACTATTCAATCTCCGGTAGTCAATGCGCAAAGTCGTTTGGTTCCATCTTTCTTCGATACCAATACGACAGGACTTGCGAATTCGGATACACTCGGGCGAATAATATTTTGTCGCTGCCATTCCTCAATCTGCTTATTGACATGCACTGTTTCTCCCGGCGACAACCATCTTGGGTGTTGCCAAACAGGTTTCTCGTCTTTCAATAGGGTTTTCAGCGTAATATTAGTTTCCTTTGTTTTTCTGTATAACTTCAGCAATCACCAATTTAGAGAATCTTCGTCTTTCCTTCGTCTAACGTTGGTGGTCTCATTTCCACGTAAACATTTTCGCTTAATAATGATGGATCGCTTACTGTGTCGACAATTGGTTTTTGATTTATTTCAGTCAATAAATCATCTTTAATAAACTTGGTTTCATTTTGGATTTGCTTCGATTTCTTGGAGCACTTTGTGGCGATATGTTCGAACTCATTGCATCCGAAACATTTAACACCTTTTCTTCTATTCGGACCTCTTTTTGACGAATGTCCCTTATCACCACAATTGTAACACAATATACCGGATCTTACTGTAATTGATTTTTCCCTCTCGACATTGTTATCCGTCTTAAATTGGGCATACAACTTCAGCTTTTGTTTGGAATCAACCACTGTCGTAGCTCCATACAACAACAATTGGTTTAATCCAATGTCCACGATGACCTTAATAGTATATTCTATTATAGATTGATCTTCTACCCCACCGAGCGCACCTAGTTCGGTGATTTCAAGATTGAATTCTGTAATTCTGTAATTGAACATCCTGATATTTTATGTGCCGCTCATACTGCACATCATCGTCTCCATTCTGATTATTCCCAATATTATCATTCGTTCCAGCGGTATCTTGAGTGCCACCATTTGCATCTCCACCATCTTTAATTGCACCATTATTTAATAACACTCAAGTCGCGACGCATTTCGTTTAACTGTTGCAACACTTCATCGCTAAGTGCCTCATCGCCGAGTGACATACTTTGATGCGAATCATTTGAGATTCTTGCTAAACTCGGCCGAAAAAGTGCGTATAAAAATGTTTTATTTTAGTTATTAAATAAATATCTGTTACTGAATATTAAAGTAAATAATTTTTTTAGCTTTTGCTGTGACTTGTGAGTATTTAAATAAAATTTACAATTTATTTAAAATTGGTTCTGGTATTAAATGTTAATAATTTTATTATTATATTGATTTAATAGAAAAAACTTTCAAAGGTATGTAAAACAAAACATACCCATTCATAGATGTCTCTTTTATTTAATTGAAATGATTTTTATTTAAACATACTAAATTTCCTTTCATCAGCAACACTTATTTTATTTTTTTTCTCATCTCTATTTTTTTTGTGAATCATAACGGTAGTTGTTTTAATATAAAAAAGAGTAAGTAAGTCTCCGTAATCTCGTCGTGAGAACATCGACTGTAAATTTAAAATAAGTGGATGTGGATAAAATTGTTAAAATTGTTGAAAGAATGCCATTTGGGCTTACAAATGCACCTGCCGTGTTCCAGAGGCTTATGCACAGATTAGCCTTTGAATTAGAAAATAAAATAGTTGTGTACTTGGATGTCCTGTGTTGTTATCCCTAGTTCGAGTATTGAAGAAGGTATAAATTTGTTTGAAAAGATGTTAGTCAAGCTACGCGAATATGGATTGACGCTCAAATTGAGTAAGTGTAAATTTTTACAAAAACGAATAGATTTTCTTGGCCATGAGATTACTGAAATTGGGATACAGCCTGGTAAATCTAAAATTGCGTCCGTAGAATTATTTCCTAAACCTTCAATTGTACATGAAGTAAGACAATTCGTTGGTCTTGCGAGCTATTTTCGGAAATTTGTTCCACGTTTTTCACTCCTCGCCGAACCGTTAACTAGGTTAACTAAAAAATATTGTATTTTTCAATGGGATAAAGATTAAGACGAAGCCTCCACTGAACTAAAAACCAAACTTTGTAGTAGAGATGTACTAACATTATTTGATAATGAAAAGATCCGTGAAATTCCCACGGACGCTTGTACCATGAGACTTGCTGGAGTTCTTTTACAAAGGGAAAATAATGACTTGCTTAAGCCGGTTGCCTATTATAGTCGAAAGACAACCGAGCTTGAACACAACTATCACAGTTATGAACTTCAGGCCTCAGCAGTCGTAGAGTTTTGGATCGATTTCTTCCGTATATTTTAGGAGAAGAGTTTGTTGTAGTGTCTGATTGTAGTGCACTTCAAACTGCATCTACAAAACGAAATATTATTCCAAGAATAGCAAGATGGTGATTACGATTATTAGAGTACAATTTAACAGTTAAACATCGTGATAGTAAGCAGATGTTACACGTTGATGCGTTGAGTCGCTTGCCTGTTTTTCCACCGACCGAAGCTGAAACAGCGTCCTTAGATATTTTTAGAATTGAAAGGAATGAAAGTATAGATCAAAAATGGGTTGAAGTTTTACAAGATTCAGACAACGAGATTCAAAAGATCAAGAAAGATACAACCAGTTTTAATAGTAACGAGTACGTTATAAGAAATCTAAAACTATACAGAAAAATTAATGATAATCTGTTATTCGTGGTGCCGAAGGGCATTCGCAATCGTATAATTTTTAAATTTCACAATGATAAAGGTCATTTTGGGGTTGATAAAACCCTTAATTCAATTCAAACAATTTACTGGTGGCCTAGGATGAGGCAATCTGTAAGAAAGGCTATAAATTCCTGTATAGAATGTCCTTTCCATCGTGGGAATAGAGATGCATCTAAAATATCGTTACACCCAATAGATAAACCACCGAAACCACTTCATACTTTTATTAAGAGTTCTCGGGGAAATATTCATATCATTGTAATGGTCGATGGGTTTACTAAGTATATGTCAGCGAAACCTGTTCGATCCACTGCTACAAGACATGTCATTATTTTCATAAAAGGATTGGCTGTATATTTTGGAATGCCAACGCGAATTATAAATGATCGGGGTTCCACATTCACGTCTGCGGAGTTTGGAAAGTTCTGTAGAGGGAATTTAATAGAGCATGTGCTTTTTGCATTCTATACGAACGATGTCGGACAACAACGAAGCTGATTGGGAGGATCATTTGAAAGTTATTCAGTGGTCGTTAAACACCTATAAACAGTCAGTGACGAAATATTCACCAGCTGAATTATTATTCGGATTCAAACCACGGTCGATTTATGATGATAAATTAACTATAACGTTACTCGACGACTACAACGAATATGTCGAGATGAAAATAAACAAGACACGTCGACAAACATCAAAAAGAATTAGCAATATCAAAACCATCGTTTCATGCTAAAGCATAAATCACTAGTGACATAAAGCATTGGCGATAAGGTAGTAATATATCGCGAACCTGTGTCTACAGGGGAAAGCAAAAAACTGCAACGTCGATTTAGGAGGCCATTCACAATCACCCACGTTATGTATGGCGACCGTTACAAAGTGGAAGATTTAGGTGGAAATGAGGGACGTAAGCGGTTCAAAGGTGTTGTTCCAGCGGATCATATGAGGTTGGTAGTAATGCCAGACGAAGATGATGATGATGAAGATGTCTCCGAAGATGAAATTGAGGACAATGTTCAAGCAGGATGGACGAGTGTAAAACGAAACCATACCCATTCATAAATGTCTCTTTTATTTAATTGAAATGATTTTTATTTAAACATACTAAATTTCCTTTCATCAGTAACACTAATTTTATTTTTTTTCTCATCTCTATTTTTTTTTTGTGAATCTTAACGGTAGTTGTTTTAATATAAAAAATGAGTAAGTAAGTCTCCGTAATCTCGTCGTGAGAACATCGACTGTAAATTTAAAATAAGTGGATGTGAATAAAATTGTTAAACGTTGAAATAATTATAAAATTGTTTTAATAAGTTAAGGTGAATCCTGACCACATAGTTTGTGCATCGAAAATACGTTTTAACAGGTATAAAATAATGGGCCGATAGTGCGCATTGGCGACTGAGTTAAGAGCAGCCGTTCTCATTCTACATAGAGAGAAGCTTTCGCATACTGAAACTGGCCGAAAAGTTTAAATTCCGAAGTCTACCGTGCAATACACACGGAAGTGATTTAAAGAAACTGGGCACAACTCATCCTATATCGGCAGAGGCGCACTCGAGTCACCATTGCGAATCAGGATGAATATATAGGAATGTTATCCAAGCATAATAGTAAGTCGACGGCACCTCAAATATTAGCGCAAGTGAACAACGCTCGGGGAAATAAATTATCGTTTACTACGATAAAAGGGCGCCTAACATATCAGAGGTTGAATGGCAGAATTGCTGTTAAAAACCACTTTTTTTGATTACAAACCATAAAAAAAGACTTGGCTGGACAAAGTACCACCAAAATTGGCAAATGTCACAGTGGAGGAAAGTTCAATAGTCAGACGAATCGAAATTCGAAATTTTTGAATCAAAAAGGAGAGTTTACGATCGGCGTCGTTTCGGTGAAAAACTGCTCCCAGACTATATGATTCCTACAATAAACACGGGATGGTTCTGTGAATATATGGGGTTGTTTTGGTCGAAGATTTGGTTGGAGATTTAGTTGAAATTACGTTTCGAATAGATCGCTTCAGCTGTCTTTCGGTAATGGAGAAACATACCATACCATCTGGACTAAAACTAATAGGACAAGAGTATATGTACCAGGACGACAATGATCCCAAGCACACATCTAATGTGTGTAAGGAGTATTTACAGCAAAAATTTCGCCACCAAAACCTGAATATAATGAATTAGCTCCCACAATCGCCCGATCTTAATCCGATAGAGCTCTTGTGAGATCAGTTAGATCAGAAGCTTCGGAAAACATGCCCAACATCGGCAAGAGATGTCTTACAAAAAAATACAAGATGCCTGGAACAACATTTCATCCTAACAATTATATAAATTTTTGGATAGAATGCCAAGGCTATGACGTGCAGTAATTAACGCAAAGTAACTAACGCCACATCGATGAGCGTGCAATTTAATAATTTAATTATTTAAAACCATATCAACCAAATACTTTTAGCCTGTAGTGTAATTTCATAGTGTGACAGCGCATCCCCAATAGAATTCCTTTAACTTTTTCCTTACAGAAAAGTATGAAAAAAAACTTGAGAATTTTTTTTTTTCTCAAGATTTGTTCCTTCACAAGCTGACAAATACTAATATGAGTATGCAATTATTCAAGCTAGCACTGTTGTGGGTGGTAGCTATCATTTGGCAGAAGTTTGGTATTTGTCATCATGAAAAGGGGAATTTTATTAGAAAAATCATTAAATTGACACATATCGGAAATCTCAAAAAAAATATTATCAGAAAAAGTGAAACTGAAACAAAAGAGAAGTTTTCTTACAAGATGGATGGAAACTCCATCACATTGCTCATGGTCTTAATATTGAAAAACCGCAAATAGAAAAACCGCCATCAGTAGAGCGCGATGGATGTCAAAAATTATTTATAGCATAAAAATATACTTGTTTCAAAACCAGTTTATACTCGTAAGTTCCATTAAAATAATTTAAAATTATTGTTTCATTTAAACTGAATTAATTTAATTTTGTTTTTCCAGTATCTGAATCCAAAGCGCTGCGTTACTTCAACATCTTTACCAAGAAGATTTATTTACCCAAATGGTTTACAAGCGCGAATCCAACTTCAGCGCCAAGTAAGGATTTAATTCTACTGAACTAGCTAGCTGCCTACAATTAATTAATCCAACGGTATGCTTATTTGCAATGAGGAGTTTTTCAAGTCATTTATGGTATTTAAGTGATGTTCTCTTGGCCCTTTCATTTTTCGTTGAAAATTTAGACAGCCAAAAAAGAACTGGTCCGAAGGTTAGAAGAAGAAAACTCTTTAACGTTTTACATTTGAAGAAAGCGGCCTTACCTGAGAATGTGGAATTTGCTCAAATAGAAGATTTTGTGCCAAGAAAGCAGAAGCAGTTTTTTGAAATTTTGTTTGGAACGATGTCAAATATTATTAAAAAAGACTCTGACACATGGAAGGATGACACGGAATATATAAAAATGCAAGAAATTTTAGGAAAATGTAAAAAAACTAACAAAAAAAAACTAAATATAAAAATCTTATTAATTACATATGAAATGTGTTTCTATTTTCCACCTTTTCCGTGGTCTTTAACCAAAATTTCCTTTTTTAAAAATATGGAACCTACCTTCTCTGTGACAAGCTATATATCTTAGAAACATTATTAAGGCATTAATTAATTGTCAAAGACAGTACTAGTAACATTTCTTTATCTATTTAAGTTTCTCTTAGTTATTTTTTATTAATAAACTCAAACCATTATTGATTTAGCAATTAGCTAAAAATTATTTGAAATTTGCGCCTTTTGGTGTTTATAAAATTGTTAAGTTTTTTCGTTACGATGACGTGGAATATATAATTTTTTGTCGTGTTTTGTTGCTCTATAGTGAATAGATAGTGAAATTTAGACAAACATGATAGGTACTAAAGAAGTATTTTATAATCGTCCGTGAATTTAATTTATACACATAAGTACATAGTGAGAATTTCCTGTGGTACGATTGTACGAAACCAAGCTGCCAAGAAGCTACCTAATGGAGTTCTCATTATTGTAAGGGTTTGAGTATCTTTGTATACACAAGTGCCCTGGGGTTTAAAATGGGGGGGGGGGGGAGTGCATTTTTTCTACGTTTGTGGTAGAAATGTTGTTGGCCTCTTTGTTTTTTACGACTAAATTAGTCGTGAACATTCTATGGATGTCCATTAAAAATAATATTTTGTCCGAAAAGCCGAAAAAATTCTTAAAATGATAGGTATTACTTTAAAAATTAGCTGGAACTCACGATTTTTAATTTTTTTCGCCAATCACCTTTTTTTATCATTTCATTTGATTCGGCATACTCAAAAATACTTAGAAAGTATTAAACCGGCATTACTTGAACAAGCTGAAGTGAAACGGAAGAAAAAACGTCACTTAGAGTCGTTTTAGTGTTTTTTGTTTTGCAAAGAAACAATTTGAGCGACCCGTAAACGTGGTCCGATCGACCTGAAAATTTGCATGAGGTCATTTCTAATAGAAACAATTATTTTTAGCCCCGACCAATTATTTTCTCCCTGAGTCACAGATGTGTCTATTCAGTTTTTCTTCCGAAAGGTGATCCCATAAATGTTCATTGGAATTCAGGTCAGGCGATTGGGGTGGCGAATGTAACTGGTTTGGGACGTTATTCAGAACCCATTCGTTCACAATGTGTATACCGTACGCTAAGGATCGTTGTCTTGCTGGAAGATCCATGGTCGCACGAGCCCCGATTTTTCCACGGACGGTTTCAAATTGTCCTTTACAATACCTAGTTAGTTCCAGTGATCCAAATTTCCATTTATAAAAACAAGTTTACCTACTCCACTCGCCGACATTGAACCCCATAACATAACCGATCCACCATCATGTTTAATAGTTGGGATGCTGTGCTTTGACTCCAGCGCTCTAGCAGGTTTTCGCCAAATTTTACTTCTCCCATCGGCTCCGAAAATGTTGAATTTACTTTTATCCGTAAAAAAAAACCATCTTTCAGAAGCTGAAGTCTTTTGTCGAAGTCGTTTTCATTTGCATTCTTGTACCACTTTGCCTTAATGCATCTGTTTTTCAAAATATGAGCGACCTGGATTTTGCCACACCCATATTTATCAGCCAAATTGGCTTTCGTTGAATCCTCAATCACATTTATTTTGTCTCCTAACTTCAAACATTTAATTTTAATGTCCTGTAGCCCTGTAAATAGAGAGTAAAATACGTAAATTTATCTTTAATCATATGCAGTTTCATTAAGTATTAAAAAACTAACCTTAAATAATCACGTCGTTTTATTTCGGTAAATTTGAGGAAACTAAAAATTAAACAAAATTTTTGGGCAAAACATTTAGAGACAACTTACATTCTCTTCAGATGAAAATTTTCTAACAATTTCTTCTGATGATTATAAGATAAAAACAACGCTTCCTTTCGGATGTTAGATTAATAAAATTTATTGACAGTATGGTTTGGTGGGTTTACATTAGTTGCTTAAATTACGTTTACATGATATCATTACATCTCATTCTTTTTTTTTTTTTAATATTACAATATTACATACACACGTCGAATAATATTCTCCGTAGCCTAGCCGGAGAATGCCCAATCATCTTTTTAAAAATTGACTCTAGAGGCTTGTGATCTGTCTCTATTTCCAACTTTTTACCGCATACATACTCGTGAAACCTCGTACAGGCAAATTTTATGGCTATCGTTTCCTATTCAATTTGAGGATATTGTTGTTGTTGGAGCCTTCGAAGCGTATGCTATCGGATGATCATTTTGAATTAATTAATTTGGAATCCGTTTTATGGTAACTGTTCAGACCGAATAGAAAGTGTTCAAAAGCGCTTTTCAAGGTTTTCTCTGCGAATGTTGCCCAGAGATCGGAACCTACCCGCTTTTATACTCCCACCGTATCGAGGTAGATGTAAATTAATAAATATTGAGCCGCTCTTTATCCGCAGAATCGAAATTGGCGCGTTATTGGTTAGAGACTTGTTGGTGTCTAAAATTGACTGTCCTGAGATTTTGGTGTTGTACGATATATATACTCCGTTACGGACCCTTCGCGTTAGAGATTTCCAAATTAAGCTGCCTTATATTAGGCATAACTACGGTAAATATGAACCTGTTTATCAATCTAGTGTTTCTTTTAATAAAGTTCGATCGGCTTTCGACTTTAATCTATCCAGGGATGCATTTAAGAATTTAATGTCTAATATTCTTTTAAATTATTGGTAATTTTTCATGTTTGTTTAATTTTACTTTTTTTTATTTTTTTTAATTAAATTTTTAGTATACTATATTAATGTATTTTTAAAATTGTAACCAGATTGTATACAAGTATAGAGTTGGTAAATAAATAAATAAATAAATAAATTAACACCGCACCTATCGCACTTTGACTTGCGTCGGCTGCTAGTTTCACGTCTGCTGTCTGCATTAACATCAAAATATTTTAGAAGTCATAGACGTACATTTTTTAGCAACCTAATCCATTAAATAGTTGTTCGTCGATTTCGAAACTTTGAACCGTACGTACGAATATTTCGTCCGTTCTTTTAATTAACCCTTGTTCTGTGCATGATTTAATTCCTAGTATTGGAACTGTATTTTCATCTACAATTTTACATATTATTTTTACTGAATTATTTTTCAAGGATTGGTGCTTGACCAATAACGCAAATTTTGTGGCTGCTAAATGCAATTAAACTTTAGTTAAAACTCTTCGTCGAGTTCGTTTTCAAAATTTTATCATACATGCAATCGTCAAATGACCAAGCTTGCCACAGTTTCCACAATCTTTTCTATATGCTGGACAACATTTCTTACCATGTTTTGTTCTACAACGTTTCAAAAAAACGTTTTAGTGTTGTCTGTGTTTATTTTTGTGGTTAGCGCTTGATCGTTTGTCGATTTTTGCCCGGCTACTGCCTTAATTTTAGAAAATTTATTAACTAAGTTTACAGGCATTGTTGTTTTTTGTTTATCTCAGATAGTTGCTTCCTGGTCGAATCACTCGCTTTACATAAATCTATTGCTTTATTCAGCGTTAGGATACGGAAGTATCAACCAACAAATGTTCTCTGATTTTGTTTGAATGTACGCCTACCACGATTTTATCTCGTAATAATTCATCCCCTAACTTATCCAAATTACACTTCATTATCTGAGTTTTTATTCTTGTATAGTATTCGTAAAAATTCTCATTCTCAGTTTGTGACATGTGAATGTGTATCGCTCAACTGTGACGTTTTTCTTCGGTGTAAAATAATCGTCGATTTTTTTTACTATTTCATCGTATGTAATTTTGTCTTCTTTAGGTGCCCAAGTATTTTTACTTTCGAGTTTTTCGCTTTTTATCGAACATTAGTTCGAAACTAAGAATCGAATATTCCTTAGATTTAGTTTCGAATTATTCTAAGAAGTCGTATGAAACTTGTCGCGAAAATTCGAAACTCTTCGAAACTCAATATAAAAAAATAGTGAGCATATATGTGTTAAAATCAAATTGGCTGGAGCACGTATGTAAGATTTCTAAATATTTTATTAATAAAACTAAATTTAAATTTTATTTATATAAAAATATTTTATTAAATGTAAACATAAACCGAAATAGTACTCGTAATAACTAACTTAGCAAGAAAAACTCTAAAAGCTAGGTTGATTCAAATGATGCAACAACACGCATCTCCAATAATGCACCAGGATACGTTTGACGAATGTGCATTATTCAAAATAGAAAAGCAAATTAATTACAACCCAAGTATTTTTACTTTCAATTTTTCTGGCGATATTCGTCCTTAAGTACTAAACTTAGTCTAGTATTTTTCTAAGTTTGAGTTGCAATTTATTAAAATAAAACGTATGAAACGTGTCGCGATTATCCGAAACTGGACGAAACTCAATAAAGGAGAATTGTATACATGTATGTGTGAACAGAAAAGACAAAAAACAAAATGGCGGGAGCGAGCTTGTGCATGAAAGTAAAAGGCTATATTTGAAAAAGTTAGAAGAAAAAGATGGCGGCATCCAAATGTGAGAGCAAAATAAAAATTTAGGTTTAAAATGAATATTTTTATTTTATTAAATTTGCGGTATAAAAATATACATACATATATACATATTATATACGAATCTAAATTATATTTTAGTTAATTTTTTAATTATTTTTTATTATTACACAATTTGAAATTATTCTTTGATTGTAATATTAAAAGTTTAAATAATTTTCCAAATAGGTACTATGATTATTGCACATCAAGTTTATTATTTTCGCATTTGTTTTGTACCTAAAAATCTAAAACTGAACTAGAAATTAATTAATTTATGAAAACAATATTTGAATAGATATAAAATATATTTTGATGTAATTTTATTTAAATTAACGCACATCTTTAAATTTTTTTAACAAAATCTTTTTTATAAAATTACCAAACTCATGTCGTGAACATGAAAAATAAACACAAACCATGTACATGCTATACACATTACTATACGAAAGTAAAATTGCGGTAACACAGTATACAGTAGTAACAACACAGTATATATTGTATATACGCACCACTACTAAAGTATTAATTCTTCGTCTTTTTTGTAATATTTTAAAGGCAAATACGATAGCTCAATTTTGAGTTTCGTCTTGTTATATTTGGGTATACGCACCACTACTAAAGTATTAATTCTTCGACTATTTTCTAATATGTCGAAGGCAAATACGATAGCTCAATTTTGAGATTCGTCTTGTTATACTTGGGAATAAGTAAAATTTTGTAGAATTAAATTATCTATTTTATCTGTCATATATCATTTTATAATTTGAATATTTTATATCCAGTGGAAATATATTAAACTTGCGAATTGATGGCGCCATACGAATAAAAAAAATATATTTTAATATTTACAAATTACATTATCATTTACAAATTCAACAAACAATACATTCTAAATATGTATGTTATAATTTTTTATGAATTTGTGATTACAAATTAAAAAGCACGATACATTTTTTTTATCTCCACTTCAATATTATTTTGCACATCACTGCTAAATAATAAAAACGCAATATCCCAAGTATTTTCACTTTCGCCTTTTTCCCTTTTTCTCGAACAATAGTTCGAAACTAAAGCCTTTATTCCACAATGAAACATATTTTTTCAGTAAAAAAATAGCGAGATAAAAATATAATTTCGCCACGTACCAAAACGAAACAAAAAAAAATTTCAGTAAAATTTACTGGGGAAAATGTTGCCATAAAAAGTATGAAACTCAAAACTTATTATGGCAACATTTGTTGTTTTTGTCACTCTAACGTAATTTTAATATGTATACTCTCTTCTTTTCGGTTTCTCAGTATTTTTTACTGAAAAAATATGTTTCATTGTGGAATAAAGGCTTAAGGGCCTAATTCACAAACTGTGTGTAAGCTCTGTAACTGTAAAATTTCCGATATGTACTAAAACGGTATTCATAAAATGTAACTCGGTTCTATAAACGGAAGTTTTGTTCTGTAACTTTACAGCACTATACCAACAAAAGTTGAAACTAATGACAATTGTATTTTTTTAGCTTTTAGATAAAACTTATTTGTTTAAGATTAGTACTTGATATATACTTATATAGCCTAAATGTTGATAATGCAATAGATACACGATACATACACTCGAAACAAAAAGTTTGTCTGCGATATACACAGAAAAACAGAAAAAAGTTTGTTCTTAAGGTATACAAACGAATGACACCAACTGTACCAATATGTTGTTTCACAACTGTACAATACATTCTTATTATAGTTTAAATCTTAATTAATTTACGTAAAATTCAATATGTTTATGATATACAAAGGAAGCCAGTTTTATTTATAACGCGAGTTTATGTCAATATTCGATTACCGCCATCGAATTTGATATAATATTTTAAAATAAAATATAGTTTTGTTACAGCGGCGAATTTATTTCGTATTGATTTACAGCGGCGAAAAGTCTACAATTTGTGAATATCATTTTTTAGAACACTATCTTTTACTCTGTAAACAATTTCTATAAAGTTACTGCTATAGAATTTTTACATTTTCAGAATCGGGCCATAAGATTCGAATATTCCTAACATTCGGTTTCGAGTTATTCTAAGAAATCGTATGAAACTTGTCGCGAAAATTCGAAACTCGGCAAAACGCGATATAATAAAATTGTGTGCATGTATGTGTCAAATAAAGCAGGCGGGAGCAATTTTGTGTATGATGTGAAATGTCAAAATGGATTTGGGGGTTCTAAATGTTTTATTAATAAAACTAAATTTTAATTTTATTTATATAAAAAATATTTTATTAAATCTATACATAAACTGAAATAGTAATAACCAAACAAGTAAAACTCTTACAGCTAGGTTGATTCAAATGACGCCTGTATGTATATCACTCAACTCCAATAAAAATTGCACTTGGATATGTTTGAAATATAAATTATCTAAAATAGGAAAGCAAATTAATTGTAATTATTAAAATATTGTAAAATAAGATTATGTATTTTATTTGTCATATATACATTTTTATAATTTGAATATTTAAACTCCTTTCAAACTTGCGAATTGATGATGCGAATGATACGAATAATTTTTTTTATATTTTAATATTTTCAAATAGTTTTATTATTTACAAATTTAGCAAATACGTTCTAAAAACGTTATAATTTTTTATCAATTTGTGATTAGGAACACAAATTAAAATAGCACGATACTTTATTTTTATCTCTCCAATTCAATATTATTGTTATTTTACACTTCAATACTAAATAAAAAAAAAAAAAAACAATATGGATGCCATACATAATTTTGCTTTCGACTTTTCCATCATGAATCGAAGGAAAATACGACAGCTCAATTTTGAGTTTCGCCTTGTTATGCTTGGGTGGAATGTGTCGAAAATTTTTCTGGTTTCAATACCTAACCCAAGTATAACAAGACGAAACTCAAATTTGAGCTGTCGTATTTTCCTTCGAATAATGACGAAAAAGTCGAAAGAAAAATTATGTATGACATCCGTTAGTATTGGCCTTGGTCTGCAACGCGGAACTTTGATTGGCAATTGAGATGGTGCTATCTGGTAAATGAAGGAGAGTGTTATGACGCTTTGAACACCTCCTACAGTGATTGGAACTCTTGCAGTTTGTAATCATGTGCTCATTACTGAACCAGTTGAAACACCTTTTCGATTTGGTAATGAATTCTCAACGTTCTTTGACGGGTATCTCTCTGAATTTCTGAGAATCAAACAATATATGGTCTATGTGGTAAATTGTGTAAGTGGGCAACTGAGCAGAAGCATGAAACAATTTCGATATAGCTTGTCTGTTTTGATTAAAATTACCTCTGGATTTTATTTTTTCTGGCACTGTTTCAATTAATACATCGGTTCTCTTGCTTAGGAAGTCCAGGAATTGTTGAATTGTATAGGATACTCAATTTCCGCGGTTTCATATTTCCATATTCATCTCGTCTCCTTGTCTAATTTATCACTGGCTAACAAAGTTATCCATGGCTCTCGTACAGATACCTTTGGACCAAGCGATTTCAGCCTACACACTGTTTTATCAACTACCTATCATGAAGCTTTATTAAATTATTGGATGTAGCTTTATTAAATTTTGTAAGAGCAAAAAAATCAGGTTTTTTGTCGTATTTTTTCGTAAGCCGCTTAAACGATTGCCACTATTTAACGGTACCATCAAATGTTGGTAAATTAGAGCGTGGAAACTTGAAATCGAACCGAAAGCTTATAGTCGTGGAAGTATTAACCGTTTCATCTTGGTCTAAGTCTATCACTGGGTTGAACGCCTTTTCTCCAAACTAATTTTTGGATTTTTACTACTATTGGAAAGCACATTTCATCTATCAAACCCATTTCCGATGCCACCTTTTCATCAGTTCCAAAAATTTCTGTCTTGAACCTCGCTAAACTGTTTGTACAACTCGTGGATTTTCGATGATCTTAATTCTAATTCTTCCATCGATGCATCTTGAAACAGAAAAGTGAAGTGCCCCGTAATGACCTTTACGTTTATTCAAGGCCTCCATGGTAACGCAAACCAATAAATTGGTATTAAATTGACAAATATGTACCCGTAACAATTGCTAATTAATTAGGAATATGCACTGTAACATTTATTAGATGACGAATACAAATGCCGAATATAATAAATGGATAATAAAACAGATTACCTTATGTATGTTCTTGAAAATCAAATTAGCTTCTTATTCAATACGGGTGTCTGCTGGATGAGATGACCACGTTTCCCTTTCACCAAAATAATAACCGGAATGGCGTGTATTGCGCCTTACTATAACTGACGCTGGTACTCACCACTTCGTTTAACACACTTGCACTTTCCTTGGATTGGATTCCGGTTTGAGGGATCCGGCTCGAAGGACCAAATTTTATGTTGAATTTTGTTAGTAAAAAAAAACCACGGGAATCATTGATACCTTAATCGATATAATTTTGTTTAGTTTAATACAGTTTACTTTTAGTGCTAAGTGTATCCAAAGGAATCTTGAACAAGAATGGAATAAAATGCACGGAAATCTTACAAAATGACATGTCAAAAAACGAATAAAGAAAATTGTGATCGGCGCGATATCTATCATTGCATATGTTTACAAAATGCCGTACACAATTTGTATTATTCGTTTTTTTTGCACTGGACTAAAATAATATAGGGATGCGTCCACTAATTGTTATTTGAACACTATAAACTAACGCCAATATCTATAGCTCAATGCTATTTAACTTAACCGCACCGCATCCCGAACTTGAGGCATTCGTATATAATTGTGTTTCGCGATTTATCGAATATACAAATGTATCGAATATAATTTCCGAAAATAACTAACCAAACTAATAAAACGTTGTAAGGCTCTATGTGTCTGTCGTTCAACGTAATCCCGAGCCAACTCACATTATATCCCAGGAAATCAATCTTTGTTTTAACAAAATGACATTTTCCAACATGCAACTTAACGTCATTTCTCGCCAAAATGCTAAATAATTGGTTTAACAAAGTTAAATCATCGTTTATTAATGGTTTTAAAACAAGTTGCATAATATATTTTACAAAATGAGCCGGAGAGTTGAAATACCCAAATGGTAACTTATTAAATTTAAACTGGCTCCGATCCGTTACAAACGCTGTATATTTTTTCGACTCTTCCTTCAAATTTACATGATAAAATTTATTTCGTAAATCCATGGGCGAGAAATATTTCTTTCCACTCAGTCGTTGGACAATATCTTCTATCACCGGCATCGGATAGTAAATTCTTTCAACTATCTTATTCAACGGTCTATAATTGACATATAAGGTGATTCGCTAGATCTAATAACCCCTAACTCTAATAACTCATCTGTAATTTTTTTTAACTCCCCAATCTCATAATAACTAAAACGTGTTGAACTTGACATTACTATTTTATTCTCACGTAACCTTATTTCGGCCTGATAGATAATCCCATCTTCGACATCTGTACTCTTGTTAAAATAATAATCGTTATAAACACCGTTAATAGAATTACTATAACTGGCTGTTTCATATGTGCAACTACATCTAATACCACTTCATTCGCCACTAAAAATTTCGTATCACTACCTCCTTCATTATATCCATGTCGAAATTATCTTTTCCTCTTCCGTCCATAATTTTCACCATATTAATCCCGTTTAATTTCAAAAAATCCCTTCCCAAAATTATATCTGTATCCATTGTTTTATCGGGCACTACTCGATAATTAACCTTAAACACATTATTTTCTATTATAATATTACTCACCCAACTCCCTAAAATTACTAACTGACTTCTGTTAATTCCAACAACGTTCTCACTATACATTTTTTTTAATTCAAAATTCATAACTAACTTTTCTTTTACAACACTTACGTTACTTCCGGAATCAATCAACACCTGGATCTCAACTAACATTTTGTCAATAACCGCCATTGCTTTCACTTGTGTTTCACCATTAACAATCACCTGCTTCACCGTTTTCATTTTCGTACTCTCCACTAGGCCATTCAATACAATATATCCCGTTCTAGTTTCACTTCACATTGTTCTTTCACATGTCCTTTTTTTACATCTTTCACATGTCGGTTTCCTTTTTGGTTGAGTACAATTAGTGGCTATATGTCCTTGTTGAAAATATTTATAACACTCCTTACTTCTCATCCAATTCGGCTTATTCTCGTGTTTTTCTGATTAATTTCACAAATTTATGTTCTTTCTATATGACCACTCCTGGACATAGATTCTGCACCCAAATTCCGGTTCAATGATAAATGGTAATGGTTTTATTTTCGACCAGTCATTTACCATTACCATAAAATTTTCGATTCCGGTTCAACAAATGGGTTTTAACCTGGGAAGAATTTAATAAATTACGTTTTTTGGTTCATTGGGTTATATTTTGACAGAAATTGTTTTTCTTATGATGAGCAAACATCAAAATACATAAAATATAAATATGTATATATAATAATATTTATATATATAATATATGTATATATTATATACATATATGTATATATATATCTACTACAAAATGATTGTAAGAAATATTCAAAATGCATTACAAAATTATTTGAATTTTAACTTAATTCTGTTTTCAGTGAAAAATTTAAAAAGTTCCGTGTTATCGAATACAATCGGAAATATTCTGTTACCACAAATTATAGGTGGTGAATTATAATCCTAAATCCTAACTAAAATCGAAAGGAGCAGTTGACTGAATACCACGTCGCCATTTCACCGTATTAATTATCGAGAACCACATATAAAGCGTACGCCTACCAGTGCATCGAAAAGGGATATGCACTAAGCTCGGTTCAATACTTAGAGAAATTAACGATGCCATTGAATCTCTATGTAAAGGGATTTACTATCATTGTCAAATTATACAAGGAAACGGATGATCCGTGCCCAGCTCGAATTTTTTATAAGTGGTCGGAATATTTAATGTTTTGTGGAAATTTTGTAGGATTAGCGCTTCTGTAAGTGATTTGGCATCGTTATCTCCACTTATGTTTCAATATATAATATAAAATAAATCTTGATGCTACCGCTATCAAAATAATATTTTTTTAATTGGAAAAAACAAAACCAACCAATTCTCATGAAAAAAATTCTTGTGGTGTTTTTTGACATTCGTTATGGGTTTTTTTTTCTCAGTCATTTAACAGGAATCGCTTTTCTGGGTTTTTATACCAATTGCAAATTTTCGACTAATAAAAACCATAATGGTAAATTTACCACCGAATCGGAATTTGGCCGCTGAACATGGATTCTGTTGCCTTTTTACAATTCAACTTGAATTTTACCGGAACGTAATAGTAGTGGTGTGCATATTGGTATATGTGTTTTGTTTTGTGTTTTTGACGTGATTTAAGAACACAAAATAATATGTTGAGTACATAATTTGTGAATTTATTAAATTTCACAACATTATGAAAATTAATAAAGTGTTGTGTCCCTATTCCTATATAGTTTAATTTAATTCAAGTAGATAAATCAAAAAGTTATTACAAAATCATCAAAAAATTATTATCATACAGTCAAATGTAAACATAAAAAATAAATTAAGCATTTGTTCGTCTTTCGTCTATCATTTCCATATTTCTACTAACTAAACAACAAAACAAATAACATCGATGCGATCGACTGCAAGAACACAAGAGAGAATAAATATATTTTTCAAATTTATTTATATGTATTTCCTCAGTTAACACTTTAATGGCCGTACGTATAATACTTGTTTCGACTATCACACACATGCTGTGTGAGCGGCAATTAAAATGTTAACCCTCTAAGAAAATATGCGAATTCGCTTTGAGCGAAATGAAAACGAAATGTTTGCGTAACGTCATTTTACCAACACAAGCACATGAAAATATTACTAAAAAACAACAACGTTTTTTTCGTTGTTTTATTCTTTTGTCATTGTTTCAGAACGGACGTACGAATTATATTGTGTAGGCAGCCATTTTTTCTTTTGTAAGTAAATAGGATTTTGATTGTTTATGTTTGTATTTTAATGTGAAAAGAGTAGTGTTATATCTGTGGATTTAAACAAAAGTGGTATCCAAATTTTGTGCAAGGAAAATAAAGAAAATGGACAACAAAACATATTACGATATTCGCAAAGAAATTGAAAATCTTTGTGCGATTAATAGTAATGATAGTAGAAGTAATTTAAATCACAATGCCTTCTGTGAAAAAATGTGTGTAGATGAAAATATTTCTAAAACCATCGATCAACCAGTATTTCAAGATCAGTTTTCCAATGATAAAAATAATTACTCTGAATTCGATGAAAACATCTCCTTGGATTGTACCGAGGAAGAGTTTTTCGAAGAGTTTGATAGTAACGACGAGAAAGTTTTTGAATAATTTCGAGGTGCTACTATTTACAATGAATTAGCTAATTGGAGTATTGAATTCAATATTTCGGAAGTAGCTGGAGTTGGCTTAATAAATTAAAACAAAATAACACTATATGTTCTTAAATTTTTGAATTTTGGAAAAAAAAACAAATTTAATTTTGGCTGAAATATTATGAATAAATAAAAAACATGAATATATTTATTTTACTTTACATTAAATAAAATATTTTTAATAATAAAAGAGGAACATTATTACAAATGCGATAACGCGATATGGTGTTATAGAAATGATTCACATTGACATTTCAATAATATTTCGCCTTCTCGTAGTACAAAACTTCCATGTTTACATCGTACTAACACATCTCCATTATATTATAAATCTGTCTCCTACTGGTATAACAAAACTATTTCTTTGTAAGATTACAGAAACGTCTCATATCGGCGTTACGCATTTCATTTTAAAATTCTTATTCGGTGAGTAACACTAGCGGTTCGTTATTATTTCGCTAAATGAGTACGCTTGCGAAGAGTTGTATGGGAACATACTACATTTTTGTTACTGTTGCGGTACGCTTTTCTTAGAGGGAATTCACTTTATAATTCATAAATTTTTTTCTTCTCAATACTATTTCCATAAATAACACATAAAATATAGACAAATGTACCTACGATTAAACTGGGAAATATTAATTTTATTAAAAACAATAATAAAATTCATTTTATTTAAGTTTTATCTAATAATACATGAAACATTCACAAAAAAAAATTGAAATCGAAACCATTTTCTTATCATGTCATTTTTTCGTTTGCTCGCGAGCAGACGATATGTATTGTTTCACTACCGATAGTATCATTTATAAAATCGAGTCAACATTTTGGCGAAATTTCTTGTGGATTTGACACACACACAATGATACAAAATGACAGCACACAATATTAAAAGTGTATATTATACACTGTATACGTATACAAAATTCAACTTGAATTGATTATGAAAAGGCAACAGAATCCATGTACTGTTCACTTTTCACATTCAATTCAAGTTGTATTTTGTATACGTATACATTGTATAATAAACACTTTTAATAGTGTGGGCTGTGTTTTCCTATCATTGTGTGTGTCAAATCCACATAAAATTTCGCCCAAATGTTGACCCGTTTTTATAAATGATACTATCGGTTGTGAAAACAATAATTCATGTGTATTTTTTCTTCAGCTAGCAAAGGAAAAAATGACAGATGGTAAGAAAATAGTATCGATTTCAATTTTTTTGTGAATTTTTCTTTTAAATTTACATAAAATTTAAATAAAATAAATGTTATTGTTTTTAATTAATTAAATATTCCCCAAGTGGACTAACTGTGGAAATATGAATGATAATGAAATTACTTTTATGCTGTGTGCCTCAGGTCGACTAAATTATGTGCTAAACTAAATTGCAATAAACATTCATATGTGGCACAAGACAAGCAAAACAAGCTGTGCCTAACTATTCGAAATACTAAATTGTCGACTTTTCATGGAGAAAGGAAATATTAAATTAAATTAAAATATATGGAAGTTGCATTATTTGCAAATGTAATTATAAACTACGAAAATTTTAAAAATAAAAAAAGTGTCACGTACAAATTTGTACACAATAACATATTTGCATTAAATACCAAATAATGACATTTGACAACTAAATTGAAAAGCCACCTCGCGACGTCACTTTTCGTTTGTCACCTGGCGACGAATATCGTAAGGTCACATCAAAAAGTTTACTTCATAATTTAGCCAAAACAATCGACCTGAGGCACACATCATTGGATTTATTAGATTAAACTACATATTTAAAAAATTAACATAATAACAAATATTATAAAATATTATTTTGTGTTCTTAATTTGTTTTGTGTTCTTAAGACGTGATTTAAAACACAAAACAAAATAAAAAAACGTATACTAATATGCACACCACTACTATGACGTTTCGGTAAAATCCAAGTTGAATTGTAAAAAACGAAACGCTGAACTCAGCTTATATTTGTCCATGCCCATGATAGTAAATTATATTTTCATCGTACAACTGTCCTTGAGCTATTTGGCACATGTCGTAGTAATATTCCACCAATGTTTGCTTCCCTCTAATTCTTTTTCTTAGTCGTTCCTGAATTTCCGCTTGTGAACACTTACTTGGGAAATTTGAACGAAATTCTAATGAGAATATGCGCCAGGACCCTGTCCACAACCGAATCATACCACTTTTGCGTTTACTTCAGCATTTTATTTCTTGCTGCTAACAAACCCCCCGAACTTCTCATCGATCGCATTTACATCCATCATAAATTCCTTACTCATTGATCGGAACTCAACGCGGTTTCATCGGTATGTTCAATATTTGGCAGCATTTCCATAATGTCCCGAATCGTAAATCTCATGTAACGTGATTCGTGTATCTGAAAATTTTGTATTATTACCCGAATACACATGTTCTAAACTAAGGGTTTCATCACTTATTTCGCTAACAAAATGTCGATGATTTTCGCCTGCAGATTCTTCATTATCCCTTTTCAACGTATTCATCAAGAATCGCTGAACCAAAATTCCTTTATTTCCGGTTGTTTCTAAACCACGTGCACCCAACTCATCGTTCAATTCTTTCACGCTAACGCTTTTCATTTAATATATATATATATATATATATATATATATATATATATATATATATATATATATATATATATATATATATATATATATATATATATATATATATATATATATATATATATATATATATATATATATATATATATATATATATATATATATATATATATATATATATATATATATATATATATATATATATATATATATATATATATATATATATATATATATATATATATATATATATATATATATATATATATATATATATATATATATATATATATATATATATATATATATATATATATATATATATATATATATATATATATATATATATATATATATATATATATATATATATATATATATATATATATATATATATATATATATATATATATATATATATATATATATATATATATATATATATATATATATATATATATATATATATATATATATATATATATATATATATATATATATATATATATATATATATATATATATATATATATATATATATATATATATATATATATATATATATATATATATATAATATATATATATATATATATATATATATATATATATATATATATATATATATATATATATATATATATATATATATATATATATATATATATATATATATATATATATATATATATATATATATATATATATATATATATATATATATATATATATATATATATATATATATATATATATATATATATATATATATATATATATATATATATATATATATAT